>JAMZEH010000005.1:17672500-18272500 GCA_024699665.1 Ostrea denselamellosa
ATATAATACCAGGCAAAAAGAAAATATGTATAATATGAGTTAGCGGTGAAAAAACCCTGTGTAGTTTAGCCATTTTATTTATAGATTCATAGACAAAATACGTATATATCGTTATTTAATACTATGACTTATCTTACAATTCAAACATCAAATCACGTATTATGTTCATTATGGTTGATACGAACAGCCACTGAAAGTAAGGGGCTGCAAAAACGACCCCATCAGCACCGATGCATTCTTCGCACCTACAACGCATTGAAGGTATCAGGTTATGTAGAAATGCCTGGGCAATGTTCCGCCATATGCGCAATAAGACTTAAAGTGATGTATTGGTTCGATGGGCATAAGTTAATATAATTTATTTAAAGACTAAACATTGATAAAGGTAATTGCTTAAAATTCTGCAGGTACATTGCATAATATATATGTAAAATTTATCACTAATGTATCACAAAGTAATGTCATATAAATTTACAAACAATATATGAAACTTATGAAGCGTGTAAAGAGCATTGTAGTTCATACATCGTACCCTCATGTTTTTTTTAAAATTAAACTCAATTCTATTATTTACATTTTACTTTCATTTCTATCGGTTGATTGTTTGTTTGTTTTACGTCCCGTCGAGAATTGTTCACTATACTGAGGTGTCACCAGCCGTAGGTGAAGAACAGTAGGGAAATAAAAGTATCAAGAAACAAACAGCGTCTAGGTAACCTGTCAAAGATCCGCGCGTGCTAAAATCTGTTTATTTCTGTTCAGGATTCGGTTTTTGGAAATTTCCTTGAAATATAAATTGTGTACTGTGTGACGTGTGGAAGTACGTATATTGTATCGTCTGCTAATAGTTTTGTTTACATTATATCTCTTTAAAACAAAATGGTGACGAAGCGTCCAGAAATTTCACAACCCTTGAAACAAGTCATTATAGAACTACCTTCAAACGGAGAAAAAAATATTGGCGATTGCAGGTAGTGTCAAAAGATCTATGACTTCAGTATATCGGGTTGTCCGTAAATTTCAAAGCACTGGATCGATAGAAAATTTGCCAAGATCGGGACGGCCTCGTTCTATTGACGATCGGGAATATCGGGGCTCCAGAGAATCGTAAACATAGATCGGCGAACTCCATTATGAGGCATTACTGCACAATTAAATGAAAACAGAATAACATCGGTGTCTGAGAAGTCTATCAAACGTCGACTTACAGAAAATGGCTCCTCTTGAAGTGTGCATAAGAAAAAAGTTGTAATTAAAAATGTAAAAAGAAAGAAACGCTTGTTATGGTGGTGGGACGTACAAAATCAGTGGTTTAAAATTATTTTTTGTGACGAATTTCAGATATGTGTAGGTGAAAACAACAGTGAAAGTCGGAGAGGGTTGGCCGATTAGTACCGAGACAAACTGGTCGAAAGTTCAGCATAATGGTTTGGGGTGGTTGTGTTTAAACGGAGATGGAACCACAGGAAACAATTCAAAGTACAAACAATGTGTGATGGCCGTATATGACCACACTATGACTGGTTAGGGCTCAAATACACAACATCACCAGTCCAATGAATTATCCACTGTCTTTGAAAGCCTCAGAATATATACTCCGAAAAAGTGTCATGCGAATCTTTAGGGTTATAGAAATGTAGACTACAGAAAACTAGGTTTACTATTTACTATGTAGTTTTCAAGTAACGTATTTTCAAATGTGCCGATATAGACGAGGGACGAGGTGCGCTAAAGTTTATATATATATATATATATATATATATATATATATATATATATATTCCGGTGTTATCAAACGAGAGTTTATTTCAAGAAATGTGTATGGCATCTTTATCCCATAGTAAAACACTTTAAGTCACGGTTATCATAAGTACAGATTATCAAAAGAGGATTCCATAATTAAAAAAAAATATTTGTGAGGTATAGGGGAATAAATTTTACACGACCTTGTAGAATAGGGATTGTTTCAAAGATTAGAGGCGGTGAGTGGGAGAAAACTACAAGGAAATACACGTTTAAAACGACGGAGGGACCGAGATCATGTCCACCCTTGCCAAGATATAGTATTGTTTTCATTTTTTTTAAATGAGAGCAAGCCCCTGTGGTATATGTTCATTCTTTGACAGAATACAGCTATGAACAATCGGTCATTTTGATATTATGGATGAGTTTCATTGAGCAATTGTATTTTTCTACTGGCTTTTGTGGAGGTTAAAAATGTAGCAGATAACTGATCCTTGCATTTATGAATGAAAATGTAGTTTAGAGGTAGTATCCTTTTATTTGTTAATTAAAATGCAGATCAGTTTATTAAAAAAAACTTCATCCCCTCCTTACGGCTGGAAGCACAAATTTAAATGATCAAAGATGTGATATTTCAAACGTAGGATCGCTTCTGCAGCATCACCTTTCCCTACTCCCGGAACCGAAATGTGAACAGGGTAATCTTTTCTATAATAATTTAATGGTTCTGAAGATCATCTCTGTATATTAAAGAACATTACTTTTTATTTTTCAGTGTGTATGTGATGTAGACAACTACTAACCAACATTATCAGTCATGCTCAATCTTGATTCAATTTGTCTTTCTAACAATATGTAAATAATACGTGTGTGTGTGTGTGTGTGTGTGTGTGTGTGCAGATTCAAGGGTAATTCACGTCGTCTTTTCAAGATATACACATGGACAGAGATATGCAACAAACATGTTTGCTATACGCCTTCATTTTTCCATAACAAATTTTTTCTGATAAATACACATCATTCTGATTGTAAGGATGTTAACCGGTCTCTGGAACAGTAGCTCTGAATCGATCCGTTTACTGATTGCCTTGATGTTGATTTTATCGGTTATCTAAGTCATGTGATGATAAAACAGTCCTCTTTTCTTCCAAAAGATGACGGTGTTATTATTAATCTCTGGAATAACAAATCATTTATATACTGTGTTCTTGGACAACACCCAGCTTGGGGAGCGGATCCGTCCATGGGTCAAATTCAAACGGCTGTTATCCTCCTACCAAGTCAGTAACTATATAATAAAATATGTCTGTGATATTAAACATGCCTTTCTTTTGGTGACTCTCATGTTTTACCATCGACAGGTTTTAGTGACTGTCTCCCAGCAGATTGACTTTGATTCTATTTATCAGTCCACCTCTGTATTCATACATTTTGTATGTCTGCCAGTGACGTTTGCTGTTGGGTCCCCAGGCAGAGTTCGGTCGTGCAAGAATTTTTATTCTCTATAAATAAAAGAAGGAAATGTCCAATTCAAAACTGACTATGAATCTGTTGATATTAACACATTATATACAACAAATTTAGTTACATATCACTAGATATTGAATGTGATCCTATAAATTAAAGGAAATTAAATTATTTGAAAATTAAGGAAGTTTTCTCTGTCGAACACCGGAACGTTGTTCTTTCTTGATATACATCAATCGTTTACCTGACTTCACAGAAACTTAAAAAAAATAAGTACAATTTCCGAGAACTGGGTTGCCGTCGTTAACCCTCCATCATTTTCTTCGTGCAATTTTTCTTCATTACATTGATCTTTACGCATCCGTCATCCGTTGCAGTCAATTTTTAGGTTACCTTTTAGAATATAACTATTAGTGGTCACCCTCACAATATTTCAATGACCCTTGCTAGTCCGTTTCTGATGATGAGATTCAATTTCACCAGCTATTAGCCTCCAAGTTCAAAACGGGTCAACCTTATTTAACTATCAATATCCGATGAAGTTCCGCAGATAGTAATATATATATATTATGCCAAAACCCTGTGACTTCAAAAGAGTTAACACAGAAAAATGTTGGAAATGCAAATTTTAATGCATAAAAACCATCGTGGATGAAATATAAATTCCCCGATTACCTGGATAAATGTCCCCTTCGATCGAATGAGTTCCCAGATCATCATCACTGGTATGGGAAGGAGAGGAAGTACTGCGAAGAACTGTCCGATCCCGATGGCAAAGTCAGGGTAAGTGTAGGTTGCCGAATTTGGTGGCGAGTACATAACCACTGACGTCAGAAACAATACCTACACAACGAAATTCGAAAATTCAGATCAAATTGGGAATTTGAAAGAGACTCCGACGGACGACGTTTTCCGTTTGAACTTTCCGAAAGTGCTTCTCTTTGGTAAAATACTGCAAACGACACCCTGTGTCGGGATTTAGGCATGTTCGTCTACTTCATGATAATGCTCCATCACATACATCTGAGCTTGTGAAGCAATTTTTGAAGTCTGAGAAGGTTACCATCTTGCCACACACACTATACTGTCCAGATCTAGCACCATGCGACTTTTTCCTTTTTCCAAAACTTAATTTTTTTTACCTGGTTGTCGTTACAAGTCCCGACAAGTCCTTGGCTCAGCCATCAGTCAGTGCCTCAGATGTCTACCTAAATCAGCGTACCGTGACGCATTTCAGAATTTCAGAAATTGATTCAGAGATTGAAATTATGCATTTGAAACCGCGGAGAATACTTTGAAGGGATGTAATAGTCTGGTCCGATTTCAGCTAAAAAGAACTTCTAACGGCAAATTATTATTATTTGGTTCAACATAACTTTTTAACCTAATTTGAGTATGCTGAATCTGAAAAAATATGTTGAACTTCATGAAAATGGCGTTAAATAGGTCAAAATGGCGATTCAAAATGGCGGACAGTAATTTTTTTCAAATCGTTTTGAAACGCGCATGTAGAAAAAAAAATGTAAAAACTATGATTACAAAATACAATAGCATCGAGAAAAAGATAGAAATAAGCATGCGACCCTAAAAAAGCCATTGCACGAAAGAAAACCCGAATTTTCTCTGTTTTTCCTCAAAATTCAACGTATACTGTTCCTACATTGTTCTTTGCTTGTGACTTTGCACTTACAAAGGTCCATGCACAGCAAATTGTTACGCTTGCACCCACACCTCAATGTTTTACAACCTGTTGTGCAACTACATGCAATCAAGTCTAAACAAGATTCTGGAATTGGGTCTAAAGTCATCAGAATAGGCACTAGAATACCTTCATTCAACTTCCATCCCATCTCAGTTGGAGATGGTAATGTGGGGTTACTTATATTTGCTTGTCTCCATACCAGCGCTTGATAATGTGCACGTTTAATGTGCAGATGCAAGGCATCGCTAGTGGGGGGCATGTTTTCGGGGCTCTTGGATTTTCCGAATAAAATGTTCCTAACCGAGTCAGTTGACGACACTGTGCCCTGGTTATACAGCTTGCATACGAACTTTTCACAGTCGACTATTTTCTGTTCAGTTAAATTGCCCTCTCCAAAACCCCCAAGAAGCCCAACATTGTCTTTGTAAACCTTAAATCCAGTTTTTTTGGATATCCCAAAGAAAAAAGAAGTTGTGTCACATCCAGTCAGAGCATGGAATGCTAACAGATTCGTGCACATTTCTGGAGAGGTAAAGGTTTTCTCTACAACAGCATGAATAGGAATGTTCTTGGGCTTTGCAGATGTTCCAGCAACCATCCACAACTGTATATTTATTTCTGAAAAGAAAGATACAAGTAGCAGTAAAACATCAGTATCAGATGCTAGTACAACAACTGAACTGCAAGTGGATTCTTTCGCACAATGTATGGCATGAAGAACTATTCTAGTATCTGCCTCTTCATGTGACGCATGTAGGGCAGATATATCGAGGAATTCGTCATTGCATTTAACGCTATTCTCATCGAGAAACCCACCAGCAGTAACAACAGTTTTCTCTGTGGGTGCATGAAGAATTATCTGCTCAGATAAAAAGGCAGCTAGGTCTTTCTTGTTGTCATTCAAAGACAAAAAAGCTGAAAAGTTATTCGGGAGTGGCACATCCTTATTTTCAATAACCCTTCTAACTGGCTGCTGCCCTTTTGCCCTACGAGAACGAGTGCCCGATTTTATAGATTGTTCCCTGTAACGGTCGAACAGAACATCAACTCTTGAATACATGGCCCCTTTTCTCACCACAGTGGAAACAAACTCATCTGCAAAGTCTCCAAATGTTTTCATGCCATGTGTTTTCATGCTCTGAACTAAAGCCTGGCCATCTATGATCAAAGCTGGTGATTCGCCTACATTTTCGACTCGCGCCCTTACATCAACATCTTGAAGTATGTCTTCTAAAACAACAGATTTGTTTCCAGAC
The DNA here is from genome assembly GCA_024699665.1 of Ostrea denselamellosa. Taxonomy (NCBI): domain Eukaryota; kingdom Metazoa; phylum Mollusca; class Bivalvia; order Ostreida; family Ostreidae; genus Ostrea; species Ostrea denselamellosa. The sequence continues at coordinate 17,678,669 of JAMZEH010000005.1, forward strand.
TTTAGTGCACCGCTGGTATCCGCTATAGATATCGGCACAGGAAGGAGCTCGTGTTTCAAAATCTGCTCTAAATCAACCTCTCGTCCGGCCTTATATGCAATGACAAGTCTCTGCAGTATGTAAATCAAAGACCTCTTGTCCGCCATAAAGAAGATTCAGAAACATGAGGATACTATCTGGGACACAACTTACGGCATCAGCCTCACAAACATTCAAACCCATGTGACCAGGTCTATCTTGCAGGTCTGATCTTAATCTTAGTGCAACATGTACCAGTTCATGAAATGAGTTGTGTGGAGGTTTATAACATGGCATAGTGAGTAATTCGTCATCCATGGTATCTTGGTCATCATGAAACATATCTCCAAAATGAGATTTAGAAAGAATATGGGGCACTAAAAGAGTTTCGCGTTCAGATACTGCTCTATCGAGGGGACGAAGAAACTGGAAGATATTCTGCACCTTGGCTTGCAGATTTTCTTTAAACGTTGATCTACGAGTGATAAAAGACTGTGGCATTTCAGATCCTACCTCTTCTACCAACTTGGAGTACCTGTTCCATGTATCAGAGAGCTGTAAGATTTGGCACTTGCTGGCTGCGTACTCCAGTTCTCGAACAAGAAATATCATGGCCAGATCTTCACATTTTGACTCCTTTTCTGTTTTTTGTGTATCATACTTAAAAGCATTCATGCATTTTAGATGGTACTTACCCTCTGCAGCTATCAAATCGCTAACGTTTCCTAACTTAACACGAAGTATGTTGTCATACTTTGCATTTTTAAGAACCATGTCGCTAACAGAAAATGTTGTAATGTTGAATAGCTTCTGTTTAATTTGTTGTTGACAAAATATGCATAACTCCCAATCTATTGGTGTAGATGCATTTCGCAAAGTTCGGGATGCTGCTGCAGAAGGGTGTGAGCAAGATGACGTAGACGGTACATCATCCTCTGTATCGACGTTGATTGTATCAGATGTGTTTGTAAGCAAACATGCTTTTCTTTCCATTAACTGAATTGGTCTGGGGTGAGTAAATGCACTATAGCATTTCCTATGACATAGAACTCTATCATTCGGACTTAATTTTTCTATTCTGTCAATGGCATCATAGTTCCTGGCATCTTTAACTTTCTTACGACGAGATGCCCTCTCGGTCAACGTTTCGATAGACTTTTTGCTTTTTAATTCTAACGTGTCTGTCTTTTTTTCCTGACATATAACACACAAATCTGTATCTATTTGATAACTTCGCTTAAGTGATCGTTCAGTCATGATTTCTAATCAATGAGTGGTGAGATATGACAAGCCTATAACCTCGGCCATCAGTTTTATACCTTATCTCAGAATCATTTGTTAATTCGATCCTCGATTGTGTCGGTCGCGCTATTGTGAAAACCATTGAACACTGTGTTGAATTTCAAGTGCATTTATATCATAAAGTATGCAATACGTTAACTGAATAATTTGCACAATTAGAAGGAAATAAGCATTAAATATCATATCAAAATGCATATATATACTGTGCGTCAATATGCGGTTGCGAAAAAATGAGTTAATTGGGATCTAATCGTTTTTTTCACAATTTTAATTGTTTAACGAACATTGAACAATTTCTTCTATTTTTCAGACACATATAACTTTAGTACAAGCCTTTAAATTGCTTTAATTTGCAATAAACTTTTTTAAAATAAAGCCATATAGATAATTTTGCAAATTTCAACACCGCCATTTTGAATCGCCATTTTGACCTATTTAACGCCATTTTCATGAAGTTCAACATATTTTTTCGGATTCAGCATACGCAAATTAGGTTAAAAAGTTATGTTGGACCAAATAATAATAATTTGCCGTTAGAACCCATTTCTAGCCTCTTTTTTCAAAATCTGGACCAGACTATAATGTTCATTTCATTATTTGAGTCGAATGCTTTTGAGATATCGTATAATATAGATTACATATCGAACAACTCTTATATATATGTAAAATTTTTATCCCTATTGTGACCCCAACATACCCCCGTGGACCATAGTTCAAACAAATTTGAATCTCTGGTCTGTTGAAATTGGCCTAATAGTTTTGAAAAACATGAAATTGTAAGAAGTTTACAACGACCTTTGAAAATGCTCAAATTTTTATCAGAAAAGCTCACCTGAGGCTTAGGTCAGGTGAGTTAGAAATTGATATTCATCGTCACCTTTGTAAATTACCTTACCATCATAAATAACGGGGTAACTATGCACCAACTAATCCTCATGGCGAGGGAGATGCGTCTTCCTATCATGAGCTCTATGTCCCGAATAAAACGCTCCGCACCTGTGAAATCGTTAATATCAATAACTGACATTGATACACATAGTGTCGATGACACTGAGCTTTTAATTTGTTACACCTATGTAATAGACGTATATTCAATTCTTCAACCTATTTCGTACCGTAGATCCAGGATATAACGACACACTCTAAGAATGATCCAAACATGATACAAAATGTGGAAGCATACCAGTCTATCAACTGGAAGACGTATACACCTCCCTATAAATAGAAATAAAAGGTGGAATAAGAAACTAAATGTACACTTACTTGTGTTATGGTAACAATTTTTGGACTGTCACTTTCTTTCAAAAGTCTTAAGACCAACACTTTTTAAATGAAACTTCAAGAGTATAAATGTAGAGTATTTAATCCGAGAAGACTGAAAACTAGATGTAGTAAAAACATATTCTCCATGATAAGAACGATCTCATCCTAATTCAATGTATGTCAAGTGATAATGTGAAAAAGTCTGTTCGAGACGAATTAACATCTTATTACGTTAGTAGTGAAAGGAAGCCCTAAGACGAAGAGAAGGGCACACAAAATGGCTGTAGTCTGCACTTTTCGTGAATTCAGCTGTTTAGGAAATTTGTCTGCAAGGCCACTCGAAACCGTCTCAAACATTCCAAACTGTAAACGAAGGATCGTAATTTAAGCAGTGTCGATTGAAGGCGTTGTTCATTACTTGAGAGCTTAATTGAAAAAAATATCTTCTACCCATTATAAATTTAGTTGAAGGGTTTTGACAGCTATATTCATGTAAGTTTCCTCTTACCTGACTGTCCATTCCTACAGTGATCAGCATGAGGAAGAACAGGACCCCCCACACGTGGGGCATGGGGAGTTTGATGATAGCTTCTGGGTACGCCACAAATACCAGTCCAGGTCCTAGAAAGAAAATTGACAAACAATTTATGTTAAGTAATGGGAGTCATGTAAATTTGTTTTTAGCCATTTTTACACATACCTGAAGCTGATTTAGAGATTTCTTCCATGGTCAGACCAACGTCATTTGCCATAAATCCCAAGATAGAAAACACCACAAAGCCAGCATAGAAACTTGTCAGACCATCTGCTAAAGTACCGTACCAAGCGTCTCTGATAAAGAATGACACATGTTTACAATACTGAAGTAGACTGATGCAAAATATAATTTTACCACAATAATGCAAATTTGTTGAAAGGATTTCTGTCTAACATAACCAATATCAAACCAAATATATTTTGAAATGTGATTTATACGTATTGCACATTTTATCAATTTTACGAATTCGAAATATGAAATGTAATGTCACTTTCTACCTATATTGAATAAATTATTGAACGAAACATTTGGACAGGCAGCTTAGTTAGCTTAGTTGTCGAGCAATGCTGTTTCAGTAAGAAGTTGTAAAGTTGGGCAACAATGAATATTTATGGTATCAATCGTGCAAATCAACATAGAAATACCCACTTCATGCATCCGTTGTTAAATTTGTTGTAACTTGACATGGTAATGAGTCCTCCCCAAGCCGGTCCGAGGGAAAAGAAAACCTGCATCCCTGCCTCAACCCACACCTGAAATAAAGTCGGCCCATAGAACTAATTCCAACCTAATTATTAACTAAGTTAATCATTGATAGAAATGTTTAGAATAGCTTACTTGGAAATTCAAAACTTTGGTAAAGTCTGGTTTTAAGTAGAAAAGTATCCCACTCAGAGCACCATCAAGTGTCAGGCCACGAATGAGGAAGATAGTTAACAGTATATATGGAAATGTAACGGTCACATACACAACCTAAATTAAAGTCCAAACATTACGCACGATCATTTGTCAGCTTGTATTAACTGTTAAGATAAGCGTGTTGTACGATAATGATTGGTCAAATTAAACGTACCTTTCCAACTGAATGTACACCTTTGACAAGGCATCCAAATGTTAGTATCCAAGATCCAAGCAAAACTAAAACTAGATGCAACTGAACAGAACCCGGATGTTCTATTCCATCCGAACGTCTCAGAACATTATACCTACAATAAGTTCAATGAAATTGCAATTCATTTTAATTGCTTATATAAGGCATATACTTTACCAATATTCTTAATTATTTCGGCAACTTTTTTGGAGTCCCGACCAGGATCTTTCGCCGTCTTGGTTTACAAAGCTTTACCAGCTGAAATGTAACTAAAATACAAGTATTAATACATACATACTGCCAAAATTCAAATGCTGCAGTGTTGTATGTCGAATTTTGCTGAGAAGCGTTATAAGAGTAGAGGACTGTGCTTTGATTAATCGACGTTGCTGTTATGGATTGGTTCATCAAAGCAAAAGACTCATTTAGGACAGGCCTCTCCTTCTGACTGACAATACATTGATCTGTGTTCCACCAGTTATCACACGTAGCCCACGGGATCTTTGGATAGAATGAATTGACAAAGTAATAGATGACCCAAGCTATTACTGTGTTGTAGTACCAGGCCACTACAAAGGAGATCGTCATCATCAGCCATCCGAGTCCTAAAACATTAATTACAATCCTTATTTAGAAACTTTTCATATTGCTGATAGAGATATCCCTCTAAATGATCATCAATACTAATTCGCCACCATACTATTGTAAAGTATGAAATATTCCCCTGCATAGCTTACACGTTGTAGCAAGGAATTCTGAAAAAGCGAAAATAGCAGACGTTCCTGCATTGACAAGACCAAAGCTCTATAAAAGCTAAGAAAGCAATATGATGGTTGGTCATTTGATATTGATAGAATATGAAAATAAATATTTACGCTCAAAAAGTGAAATTACTTTAACTTTTGGCATTCACAAAATAAACATGAAATTTAATATACTAGTATCCATATAAAATCCCAAACATATTACTGGGAATGAATTCAAAATAAAGAGATGAAGAATAAATCGTGAAAATAAAGTACATTACCTTTAAATAAAGGAGATATATACCACACTACTACCGGACTCTTTCCCGTAAATTGTCCCAAGGAAACTTCTAAGAAGTATAGGGGGACTCCACATGAGAACAACAGGAAAAAGAAAGGAACCAAAAAGGCACCTGGAAGAACAATATTCACACCCTTCAATCGAAGATTTCAATTTCATAGTACTGAGGGTCAATGGTTTACCTGTGTGACATGTTCAGAAGGAAGGCGTCTGAGACTGAACTGATCTCTGAGTTTTGATTTGGAAAACAGTACTACGTGTACTTAAACATTGTTTTTTTTCACAGTTACCCGATGATAGACTACAAGCAAGTATCAATCTCTTCACAAAAAGTGATATCGTCGGTACAAGGTATCTTTACCACAGACACATTCGAAAACCTATTCAAAATGTGAAAACGAAATCATCTTGATTTATCTTAAACAGAATGGGAAAAAAGATTTGTGCATAACAGTGTTTATGTTTTCTCCCTCGACTGAAAACAAGAAGCATATATAATTACTTTTTGAAATGCTGGAGTAAATTCTAGTTTTATTCTTATATCAGTCATGATGCTACAAGTCATTTTGTATCTGTAGATAGCTTGAAAAATATACTACTGATTACATACACACTTATAATGTTAAATGACTATATCAATAAACTAGATCAATAAATTAGGTGAATATATTGATAGAAAATGAAATGGAAGAGAGAACAGAGTACAGCAATTCAATATCCAAGAAAAACAGCAACTAATTAACGTGTCACCTGGATTCATATGAAAACGAATCATTTCCCGAAAGTAATTAAAAAAATTATCCTAATTTGTAGCTATTGCAGTTCATTTATAAATAGGATGTCATAGATTTACACAAATTTCGAGATTGAATACTGTTAGTTATCTTAGCCTTTTCATCTGTCTTGGTCATATATTTCCCGATACCCTTGGTACATATGAAATCTTATTGCATGTTGTAATTTGGAAAGAATATATCAAGGTTTGGACTTACTTATGAAATAGTTTTCAAAATAGGCATAGCAGCTATATTGTAGCGAATTAGTCAGAATAATCACCGTTACTTTATATCACTGTAGACTTAAATATATATATGACTGATTGATTGATTATATATTGTTTAACGTCCCGCTCGAGAATATTTCACTCATATGAAGATGTCACCATTGCCGGTGAAGGGCTGCAAAATTTAGGCCTATGCTCGGCGCTTATGGCCTTTGAGCAGGGAGGGATCTTTAACATGCCACACCTGCTGTGACACGGGGCCTCGGTTTTTCATCCGAAGGACCGCCCCATTTAGTCGCCTCTTATGACAAGCTAGGGGTGCTGAGGATCTAATCTAACAACCCTGATCCCCACGGGGTTAATCGACAGCTTGTGATATAATGGGAAAAAGATTACTTTTCACATTAAATGCAAGAAAAAGGCTTAAAAAAATAAACAGTTCCAAAACGCATACATTTTCTAATAAAATCATTAAAGTTTGATACCAGTCCATTTTTCATGGTACGTGGAGAAAGTTCTTTTAGGATACATACCTCCTCCGTTTCTCATACAAAGATAGGGAAATCTCCAGATATTACCAAGTCCGACGCTGTAACCAAACAGAGATAGAAGGTATTCTATTTTTCGACTCCATACCGGTCGCTCCTGGGGACTAGACGTATCCGATTCTGATTCTATCAATAACGACGGAGTGTCTTGTACCTCCAGGGAGACAAATTTGTTGTCCGACATCTGATATATTGAAGTAAAATAAATAAATATGTTTGATATAAGAAATATATAAAGATATGAAAATCGAATTCGTCGGCATCAAATTCATATAAAATATCGTTTTATAGGACGCTAATCTTTTTGTAAACGAAACAAATTTGAGCAAATGCTATCAATGCTAATGTACATATAGTTTTGCGTTATAATTTTCAATATGGTATGTGTTGTTTCGATCCGTTGGCAATAACATTACTCGGACTTGTTTCGATCCGTTGGCAATAACATTACTCGGACTTGTTTCGATCCGTTGGCAATAACATTACTCGGACCTGTCAATGCATTGAGTACATGCTGCAGGTTCAAATACATGAAAAGCTGGCTGTATACAAAGGATAACTTTTATCAGTCACATATAATATCTCCCCAAAACGTCATCTGTGTTGTCATTACATGTACCGTATTATAGTTAAAATCTCTCAGTTCTGACATGCGAACGTATTTTGAATGACACTAACGAGTCATCGGTATAGATGTCGTATTAATGTATCATTGAACCTATTTTGCACATTAAATAATTTTGATCAAATGAGCTATAAGCATGTATACAACCAACGTGCATTGAAATTGAAATGGAAAGTCAGATATTTTTTTTTTATTTATCTGTCAAATTCATTGCATAACATACAGATTTTTGAAATAATAGACATTCTGGTTACGTACAAAATATAGAATAATTTCAGATAGTGATTAGAAGTAAGAAACTTTGACCCATCTCTCAGTAAAAAAAAATCTTGAACTGGCACAATAGTCTATGACAAATATTGATGATCACCTACAAACATTATAAAAAGAAACCCTGCCCAATCCAAATGTCGTACATAACACTATTCCTTGTGGGCTTTAAACTACGAACCACTGATGACTCTTAACTAACAGGTGCAAAATCAAATTCACCTTGAAAAATATCAACAATCCGACTAGGAAAATAAGTTAGATATAGGAAAATTAAATTTCCTACAGAATTTGAAAAATCCTCTGGGAATTTTGAAATTTCTAATTAAATGAAAGGACATTCTTAGAGCAGAAACAAAATACCTGTTGGATGTCAACAACATTTCGAATTTAAACAATATTTTATTATATTAAAAACATAATTGGATTGGACAGCTGACATTGCCTATGTAAGCCATACTAAGTACATAGTCTAGGTCATACAGATCGAGAAATGTTTGATTTACATATTTGTATTACAGATTAATAATAACAATGAAACTGTTTGGTGACAGCAATACAATATAGATTAATGATATGTTTCAAATTCTATGATAATTTGCAAATTATGTATGACTGACAAGAGTAATTTAACTATGGATATCACGAATGACTAAATATGAAAGGAAAAATAAGAAAACAAAACATATAAACAGGTCCGTTCTGTGGTCTGAGAATGAAATTAATCTAATTGTAGACAAGATAAATTCATGCACAATTCTGAAAATTGCAACATTTTGGTCATAAATGAGGTTACTGTCACCATTCAAAACGATATCTAAAGATAAATGTTATAGTATTTGTAGATTATCATAATTTTGTATCAGTTTTTGTCTTTGTATACAGTATTTTGGACACTTCAGAAAAATATGAAGTAATGTTTAAGAACTATTTTGACACAATTCACATTTAGGACTTTCCCTACAAAAGTGATTAAAATTACTAGCTTTTTTCGCAACGCAAATGACATTGTAGTGTATTTGCTTTACGATTGCCATATTTGTAATATTGATTGATCGTTTGTTGTTTTCCGCCACACTCAACAATTTTTCAGAGATCTGGTGGCGTCCTGTTTTTATTGGTGAAGGAGAGAACCTAGATACAATGTACCAGGGAAGAGACAACCGACCTTCCGAAAGTAAACTGGCAAACTTTCTCACATATATCGGCGCGAGAGAGAATCGAACTCGCGCCGACTAGAGGTGAGAAGCCTTGTGATTTTGAGTGTGATGCTCTAACCACTAGGCCTCGGAGCCCCCCCCCCCCCCCCCCATATATTTATATACAAAACATATTTGTAATAAGTCTTAGGTTTACTTTTTATGGCACGCTTAAGGATGATAAAGTTGTAAGACTTCGAATATTAAAAGGTAGGTCATTTTACAACTTTATAGTTAGAGATATAAAGCTATCTTGTCTTTCAATGAAGTTGTTTTTGCTAAAGAAAGTTTAAACTTTAGAGTGTCCTGATTTCTTGATGCATAAAAATTAAGAGGTAAAATACATGACCGAAGTAAGTCTTGCAAACATAGGGGATTATTTGGTATAATAATACAAGTTTATTTTTCTTCTGATATCTTGGGTATCCCATCCAAGTTCGTTGTATAGTATTGATCTTGATGGATTTATCCTTAAATATGTTATTATTCGCGCTTCACCAACGTGAATATATTAAAGTAAATTAGCATCTCTTTGCATACCAAATCTGAGTAAACAAGGATGGGTCATACTTAAGAAAAAATGTTTTGTATGAATGAATCCCTTTTAAGTTTCTTAAAACATTTAATCGCTACATGCTTTGGCATTATATGTGTTCTCCAGCATCCATCATGTTGGAATCTTATTCCCAAGTGAGTACAAGTTTCAACATTTTAAATAACTGGACCATGTACCCCAAATGTTACCTTGCGACGACACAGTTTTCCTTCAGAAGTCCAAATTGATTGTTTTGTTGGGATTAACTTAAATTGCCCATCCTAGATCAATGATGTTTCCCCCCCAAGATCATTAGTTAATGAATTTGCAGAATGGACAATATCATCTTTGACTATTACATAAGGAGATGTATCATCTGTAAATGGTCTTCCAGAATTTGTCAAGTCTGTAGATATGTCATTGATATACAAAAGAAATAGAAAGGGTAATAAAACTGACACTTGGGGCACCCCAGAATTTGTTGGTCTAGAGGTTGATGAAAAACCATCCAAAATTACTATTGAGTTTTATCAGACAAATAGTTTTCAATCCACTTTATGAATGCCATAATAAATTTGTAAAGGGTGCCTTTGTGCCACATTCTATCGAATTTGTGCCATATTCTATCGAATGCTTTTATAATATCACAGAAGACGAATCTAATGTTTTTGTTTGTATCAAGACAAGATATTATTGTACGATAATTTTAAGTAACTGATTAGTTGTAAAATCACGACGTTTAAACCAAGATTGGTATTTGTGAATTATGCCATTTTGTTGACAATAACTGTAAATATGTTTAAATACATTTTTTCTAAGATTCTACATATAATTAATGTTACTGATATCGGCCGGTGGTTGTTTACGTTATGTTCACTACCCTTATTATTACAGGTAGGCGTGATCTGAGCATTTTTCCAAATTTCTGGAAGTTGACCAAGTAAAAGGGAAGAATCAAAAGTTTTGTAAGGGATTTCCTACGCATGAAATATATTTTAAAAGACCAATTACGGTATAGTAGCAGGACCTGATGGTTTAATATTTAATGTTTGGAGCTGATCCACGACTTCCTGTTCTCTAATAACTAAATCACTGAGAGAGTAATTAAGCGGTGGCCCTGGTTCATGTAATGGTACATCTGGTTCATAATATAAGGTTGATACTTCAGCAAAATGCTCATTAATGTGTTAACTTTGTCAATAGGATGAAAATAGAATTTGTGAATCTTAAATGTGGCAGTGGCAAATATTTAACAACCCTCCACCATTTTCTAAGAGGTATAGATTTATCTATTTGGTCTGATAATTTTTGGCTATGTTTAACTCAAAAAATTCTTATTTCATCATTTTTTTTTTCATTTCGTAGGAAACGATACTGTTCCCAGTGAACAGGATTTTGAATCCTAACTGGGTTCCCATGAGTACGGTTTCTTTTCCTCATTAATATGTAGGGCTTACGGTGGGTGTAACCGGTTGACAAGGGATGCTTACTCCTAGGAACCTGATCCCACCTCTGGTATGAAGAGGGGTCCGTGATTGTCCATCTCTCTGATTTGTATTTTCTATAGAAATTACGAGATTGAATACTGTTAGTTATCTTAGGCTTTTCATTCTGATGGAGTTGTTCATAAACTGTTCATCCCTGGTTCGAACTATTATTGTTTTCGTTGGAATATGCTTTTTTTAAATCTTGATTTCATTATTTTTAAAAATATCCATATACCTCGTCAATGTTTGAGAGTCAAGTACCTCTTCCTCCCAATTAACTCATCTTTAAGATTCTTATTATCTTCACTTTTGTAGTCCCCTATCTCCATTTTATCGGCAAATGATATTTAATTTCATTTCGACTCCAGAGATAGAATGGGTACTACAAATGGAGGATAGGTAGAACTTTTGTTGATGAAACTTTTATTATTGGTAATGATTAGATTTACGCGTGTACCTATGTTTGTATCAGATATTTCTCTATAAGACTTCAGAATTTGTCCTCAGGAATTTTAATCCTAGGGGAAAAATCCCTGTAAGAAAGATTTAAAAAAAAAACCAAAAACATTCCTGTATGGAAATTATTTTTCGCAAAGGAATTTTTTCTAGGGTGAAACTCTCATCTATCAGATGAGAGTCATGTGACTAAAATAATTTTGAATTCTGTATGTGACGGTCTATTAGATGATGTCTTTGACGTTTCCGAGAATATCGGTGGGTCGAATTTGTTACATGGGGTTTGGCAAATTAATAAGTGTTTATAATACCATATTCTACACGATGTAGAACGTGTCGGGCACATGGAGGGTTCAGCCATTTCTTAGAACTAGATATTGTTGTACAACGCCACTCATTTCCTGCATAATCATTTCATGGAATGGACTACCGTGACTGTGTATGTGTATATTAACATTCTTTCATGTAATCTGTCAAGATATAATTTAGAAATCTACTTTCAAAAAGTGTAAAGAGTTTTCTATTAGTATTAGATATGCCATATACACAAATGATACTTTTAATTAAAAATTATTTTTAGAAAGTGTAAACTTTGTATTAATATGATTTGGTTTTTTTTTAGTTCCTTTATGTGGATAAAAACAAGAAATACTTTTTACATTTATATGGGGTTTATGACTGTAAATACCTGGATTGAGCATACATCCACCAAAAAACACCACAACACGTTTACAGCCAGTCTACTGTCATTGATCAGTAAAACTCGATCTGCAAGGTGTTCTGGGAAGGAAAATTAACAAGAATGACCTAATAAAGACTCAATCAATGATGGAAAAATTTCATTTTGTGAAGATATTTAAGATATCACGTATAGGTTACGCGATATTTTATTGCCTACTGGAATGCGGCTTTAAAGTATTTTAAAATGACACTGGACTGAAAGTGGTTTGAAATCTTGCTGAATTGAATGTGGCCTAAACTATACACTTACTAGTATTTTAACAGTGTCACAATTATCAGAGATTCATTCTGCATAACTAAAAGAACTTGTTCGTCTACAATACATTTTCAAGTTTGCATTTGATAGAATTTCTAGTTCCACGTGTTTGTAGTCAATAAACTTTTTCACTACCCCCCCCCCCTTTTTTTTCACAATTCCGAACTACATATTTATCCAATTTAACTAGACTTCGATTAATTCAATAGAGGAAAATATGGGGTATTTACGAAGCCCAGAAATATTCGAGATTCGAATTCAGAAATTCAGTATCTAAATTAACCAATCCAAATATAGGTCACTCTCTTTGTTTTCTTGTAAGGTTAGAGATTAGAGGTTAAATGTATATAAGTTTAAAATATGACCGAAAGCAAGTTAAATATAGTGCTTCTCAGTTTCTGTTATCTAAAATGATGCATTTACAATGTACTTTATGCACTTTGTGCACTTTTTATATCTTGTTGAAATTCAACTAATCAAACAAATACCGACAGTAGTCGCTGAGTTTATTCTTTTACTGTGTTTACCAACCAAGGAAATTTTTTATTTGTATAATGTTATGCATGCTTAGTATGCAGACAGGCCCACAGAAAGCGGAGTGGTTAGAATACTTATGCAGCTCCCACATATTTAACTGTAGGTGAATTATTTAACTTTACGTGAATCAAATCAAATAATGACAATTACACCTCATAATTTACCTTACATTGAATTAGTATTGGAAGCACATTATCCTCCCAACAATTAATTCTGTTCTTTTTTTCAGTTTAATTTATTTAATTAATCAGTAAGTTAGGTACTAGCGTACTTTAGTAACTAAAGGTTCAGCGATGACACTTTTTCATGCATATATATTTGATGTTGCTGTGTTTTTATTTTTTATTTATTTTTTTGTTTTGTTTTGTTGTTTTTTTCTTCTGTTTTTTGTTTGTTTGTTTGTTTTTTTTGCTTTGTTTTTATTTTTTGTTTTGCTTTCAATTTCATTACATTTTATATTCATCTTATTCTATTCCATTTACTTGTGGAAGGTCGGTGGTCTCTTCCCAGGTACATTGTAGCTGGGTTCTCTCCTCCACCAACAAAAACTGGACGCCACCAGATAACTGAAAAATTGTTGAGTGTGGCGGAAAGCAATAAATAATCAATCAATCAATATTCCATTTTATTTATATATAAGTAACATACACAGCCAATTGTGCCTAACGTTAAATCTAATTTGAATTATTTATTTACTTTGATCTTAAAATCTAACGTTAAATTAACGTTAGGCACAATTGGCTCTGTAGGGACGTTAACCGAGGCCTTTACTTCTAGAGGTAGGTATTAGTAGCCCTCTTTTCAAAAATAATTCTACAGAACTTGCAGATACTGAACACTTGGACAAAACCTATGTAGAAGTCAAAGTTAATTCAAATGATCTGGTCTACTCTCGGTCTTGCTTGAAAAGGATGTTGTATGTTGAATTGGGAGTGGGGTGGGGAAGTACTCCACACCTCCACCCCCGGACTATACGATTACTACTTTTCTCGCACATCTGAAGAGTGTAACGAATAATCATAAAAACCAGCAATTGCATATCCCCACCCAAAATAAAAGAGTATTCTGTAACGTACTTCGCCAGATCCGTTCTTATGAGCTGTGATCAAACTGATAATATTTGAAATTCTACATGCTGGAATAAGTATCAACAACTGAATCTTGTTTATACTGTGCCTTGTACATATGAAATAAAAGTATAGGTACCTCATTAAAATTGTAAGGAAATATGCAGGTATGCGAATCACTCTTGGCAAAAAATGAACGGATGTAGGGATATTTTGTCAAACATTCGAACGGAAAGTTCATTCCCAGTAATTTCTTGCAATATATGCTATTAAAACATTTCTTTGGCATATTCAACTTTTTTATGAAATGTGGAATCTAGAGTGGATATACTTTGTGTGTTTTTATCCGAGGTGTCTGCAGTGACGCAAGTCCAAGTATGTAATCGGTCTTGTTTCTTCTACGGCGGTGGTTTAGCGCTGTATTGTCAAAACAGAATTGCCTTACGACTCCTTTTAATTGATAGATTAGCAAAACAAAACTTAAACTCAAACAAAAGTCTAACCCCCCCCCCCCCCCCCTTCTTTCGAAAGAAACTAACAAAATCAGGGACAGATATAATAAAGAAGTCTACCGCAAACTGAAATATAGAATAGATAAAATTGGATAGCTTTACAATTGTTTTACATCATAATGCAAAGTTAAACTCTTTTAATGGAAAGAAGTTGAATGAAATAATTTATTTTGTGATACTATGCACTTTCCATCAAATCGTACAAATTCACAATGCTTTTGCATTACTTTCTGTAAAGAAGAAATATTTCATCATATGCAACTTTAAAAAGATATATTATGATATTCTGAAATTGAACCATTTTGGCTGCTATTGGAAGCGACACTACGGAAACCTGACCAATTCTATTGTCACCAAAGATTGGTAAGGCAGAAAAGCTATCCTTCCAAGATTTGTCCTTAACGATAATCATTCAAAGTAAGTATATCACTCTACTGTTGCACAGAAAGTTCTCCTACCCGTAATTCAGACATGTAGTAAAGCAAGAAGAAAATTCTTCCTCACCACATTGTCGCAAGCGCCGGTTGAAATGTATATAAATAGCTTTGTATTACTCACATTTTCTCGAGAATTTTAATGTATGCCTTCATACAAATCAGTTTAGCTATGTGTGTAAACCTGTGGATTAATTTCAAAACAGAAGCAATTATTACCGGGGTGTCGTCAGTTAATATTACTCATAAGAATATATAATGACATACTTTATGATTAAACATCGCTATTAATCCAAGGCAACACTGCAGCTCTGTTTGTTTCCGTTAAATCATAACGAACACATGTTAAGGTGTAAAAGCTTGTCTTGATCATTTATTTAAAATGACGGGAAAATGCGAGTCATAAAGAAAATAACAGAAACAAACTGGCTGGGGAACATACCCGCATCTTAACAAGAAATGTAAGATCTTAATTAAAGCATTACACAACAACGTTAACCATGCCACAGGCACTTACGGCATGGATAATGATCATTCCACCCCACCTTATTTTTTCTGACCTGAGACAAACACACTTACTTTTTTCTACTTTGTTTTGTAAATATGCATTAAAGATCATCCAAGAATGTTATTTTTCATCTCTGTCACATATCAGGAAAAATTACGTTATTCTCATAATAACAAACACATATATACATTCATTGATGTGTCTATTTGATTCTTTAGACAGTATTCCGAGTGGAGCACGGATATGAGTAACCAGGAGAGAAAGTTCACACCGTGTGGAATTCTTTATATGTTCTTATTCACCAGTTCAAACGAACATAAATGATAAATTCAAATACGTATATAGGAATTGGCTCGCCATTGCCAGTACAATTCTAAAGAATCAATAGACATTTCAATAAATATGATAAATGTGTAAAGTTTATAAACCAAGCTAGAAACCTAATAGTCCGTACTGTACGAGTTAGTGGGGGAAGAAACTTGCCATTTTGGCGGAAATGGAAGGACAGCCATCTTTACGGAAGGTCCTCCATCTTTAGAGGAAAGACTGCCGTCTTGGGAGGAAATTGAATAGTCGACATCTTGGCGGAAGCAGAAGGACCGCCATCTTACCGGAAGCACCGTCATCTTGGCGGAAGGACCACCATCTTGGTTGACAGCGGAAGGGCCGTCATACTGACGCCGGTTTAAGGGGATAGGTTTGTCCCCACTATATTACTATTATCATGACAATCTTCATTAAATGTTCATATTGTTGGTATACTGGTCTACGCCGAGGGGCGTTTTGGTAGGGACTATTTAAATATGAAATTTGTTTGGACACCAGAGTCCTCAATTTATTGAATTACTTGAAGATGTCATCAATTCAATTATCGCGCGAAGTCATTGAACTAATGCAAGGTTATTGATGAGGGCAATGATTGATTTGATATGCTAATTACTTCAATTGATAAGAGCAGTAATTGATTTGATGTGCGCATCAATTCAATTATTGCTCTTATCAATACAATATATGAGGACATGAATGTTGTGGAATTATTGTAAATAAAATGTAAAAAAAAAAAAAAAAAAAAAAAAAAAATCCAAAAAAATCCAAAAAAATCAAATAAAAAATCAAAAAAAAAAAAAAAATCAAATGATTACACAAATGAAGAGTATAACAATCAGTATATACATTTCCGAAAAAACATAACTAACACCTACCGAGTTACAAACACACGTAGCTTAAATCGAGACATTAACAAGGTAGCATGTTTGAATTAACAAACTTACATGCTTGGATTTTATTATTACGATTACTCTCCATATAAGTGCAGCTACAGGTACACAGATATGTGCGGATATTGATTTTTTCCCCCAAGGAAGAGAGCTTCGCCCTATGCGGTCTTTTATAAGGGTTCAATCGAAACTAGGGACTAACATTTAGTATTTTACATGTACAGCTGAAAGTGCACAAGATAGGCAAATATATTTATTTCCTTTCAAGCTCAAGGGGTTGTGGCTTTGGATTTTCACCCCCCCCCCCCACCCCCATATGCTCTCCTGACATGACCTCTAGCAATAAAATTAAAATAGAAATAGAAAATTAAAATAGAAAACGAGAAAAGATCTGTAGTGCAATGAAAATCGTTCAATAGGATAATGAAAATCTCTATTTAGTGGCAAGGTCGTGATTATTTTGAAAAATTGTATATTAATAATTCCCATGTAGCAAAAACATACTATTTAAAGAGGACACCGGGACAATATACTACTACGTTTGCATAGAATTCTTATCTTTAAAGTGGCATAGACACGATTTGAACTGAATGTTTTCAAATTTAATTTTTCCATTTTTGATGATAACAATGCTTAAGGTATTTATAATGGTCAACCAAAATTTGAATGTCGGTTTTTGAGTCACAAGTGAGATAAACTTGCACAGCCAACGTAAACGTAATGATCAACGGACAACTCACTAAAAATTACCTATATTATAAATGTAGATATAAATTAAATTTGCGTATGGTTCACGGAAAACAGTCGAAGTTGTAGGAAAATTCAAAGAAACCATTAAAAACAAAAAGACAATTGATGTCTTCGATGTCTGTCATCAAGGGAATTACGACTGTTTGCTTGGTTATGAAATCTGTATGCAATTATTAACATTGTTGCAATCGTTGGTGAAGATAACTTTAAGACTTTGCGTAAAAAAATCCAGCAATAATAATTTGGGTAGGAAAATAAACAAAGCCGCCTTCATGTAGATGAATCGGTAGATCCAGTATCTCAGACCCATAGAATAATTCCATTTCACGTCCGTAGACAAGTCGAAAAGGAACTCGAGAATGTGGAGAAACTCGACATCATTGAAAAAGTATGTGATCTTACACAGTGGGACTCTCCGATTGTCTCTGTGCCAAAACTAAGAAACCCGGCGAAATTAGACCGTGTGTAGATATGCTGAAAGCCAACATAAATACTCAACGAGAACACCGATGATTAATGGCGTTTTTTTAAATCTCGATGTAGCCAAAGTTTTCTCCTAGCTTGATCTGAACGCTAGGTATCATCAGCTGGAATTACGCCCAGATTTGCACGGTATTGAAACGTTCTTAACTCATGTTGGATTATGTCGCTATTAACGATTATGCTTTGGAATTTCTTCGTGTTCGTCATGTATTTCAGAACACAATAAGTATTGCGCTTGAAGGATTGTGAGGGGTTTGAAACATAAGTGATGACATCATTGTGTTCGGACAAAATCGTGAAGAATATAATCATAATCTTTAGGCAATTTTCAAGCAACTAGTTGAGAATCGTCGAACATTGAACAAAAAGGAATGTGAACTCAAGAAAATCCAAATAGAATTTTGTGGATATGTGTTCCAGGTTTACATTTGGCATTCCGCAGATCCAAGGAAAGTGGATCCGATCCAAAATTCCAATGTACCTGAAAACGCAAGTGCAGTTTTCTACGAATGACCAATAATGTCGGAAGACGTATTCCAAACTGCTCAACAATTACAGTGCCACAAAGGAAACTTACAAAAGAAAATGTAAAATTCGAAAGGCATGACGATCAGCAAAATGCTTTTTTGTTATGTCATATTTTTCCATTAAAAGAAACCACCTTATTTATTGTCAAAAGTACCGGCAGCACTAGTTGTTATCTGGGGGTAGGAACATTTATATTTGTTTTGACGATGTTTCGCAACCGTTCGCGATCAGAAGCCATTGGAAGCGATTTCTAATAATCTTAACTCCAAGCCGCCACAGGGATAAAGATAGAGACCGAAACTCCAATCGTATAATATAAAGTACAATTCCACCCCAAAAAAGCAATCATCCATGCGAACGCAGGTCAACTATTTTTCAGACAGCAGGAAAATATGTAAATATGTTACAGAAAATGCTGTACAAAAAGCATTGTCCCTAACTGGAATCAGTGATAAAACCTTATCCATCAACATTTTGTCAAATCAGCGTTTGAAGAATACAGATCATAATGCCTAAGGACAATGACAAAATGACTGAAACGTTGAGAAGACGATAAAATGAGCTAATACTTTATCGTAGTGGAAATGATTGCGAATTTCTAGTTGAAATCAGATTAATAATTCCACAATCATTATAACAAACGGTAATCAAGTAATCAGAGCATAGTCAGAAGAAAGCAGTTGCTCAGGAAGAATGTATGGCTTGTTAACATTGACAAACAAGTAGAGGAATCCTGCAAAGAATGTATTCCATGTTAAGAATATGTTCCAGGACAACAATATGCGCCATTGGAGATGTCACCCCTATCAAACCGACATGGTCTGAAGTCAGCATGGGTTTTTACAGACTGTTCCCTTCCAGATCTTACTTAATTGTAATTGCTGATATCTACGTGAGGTATTCGGTTATAGAAATACTGTCAAAATGAACAACAAAAGCCATAAAACCTAAGCTTGACAATATTTTCGCCTTATATGGAATACCTAACGTCATGAAAGTGAAATGAAACTCCGTTGAACGAAACGTTATTGAAAGACTTTTCAAAATATCCACTGTTTCTGCATACAACAAATAACACTATTATGGTCGTAAGCAAATAGAGAAGCAGAAAGCTGTATGAAACCCGTTGGGAAAGCAATGCGCGCCGTACACGATGAAAAACGAAATTGGAAACAAGAGTTGTAGTGCTTTTTGTGGAATTACAGAGCAACACCGCATGCTACGACGAATTCGACACTCGCTAAATCACTCTTAGGATGCAAATTCAAGACCGCGTATCTGAGTTAATTCCACATGCCCAAAAAACGAAAGTCTTCATTCAAGAACATAAATAGAATGGGGAAAATTGGAATAATACAAAAACCAAAGAAGAAATGCAGTGGATAGAAATTTACAGGTGGGAGAGAACGTACTCGCAAAACAGCTGGAACAAGACAAATTGTCAGTGCCTAATAATCCTGTCAAGTCATCAAGCAAAACTTTCCACAAAAACAACTAAGAATGACAAAGATACAGAAATTACAAGAAATTAATTCTTCTTTAAGAAAGTAGATCAAGTAGTGAAAGTACTGAAACGAATGGCGAGCGACAGAAAATGTTACAAAGATGATGTAAAAGTGAAGATAACAAACTGTGATCAATCTCATAACTCCCATAAGGAATTTAAGAGTTGGGCAAGCACGGACCCCTGGATATAATAAAGGTGGGATCACGTGCTCACGAGGAGAAAGCATCCCCTGTCGAATAGTCACACCCACCGTGAGCTCTATATCTTGATCAGGTAAATGGAGCAGCACCGCATGCTTTATACTGTATTTCTGTACTGATTAATTCCTATTAGGGAAGTATTGGAATTGGTGCCTTGAAGAAGAAAAGGAAAAACAACAGAAGCAGATCTATCCAAGTTTGAAAATTCACATACAGTCATTGAAACAGTTTTACAGTCTCAAGTAGCATTAACAGATTAGTAACAAATAAATTTATGTTACAGGGGTTTCAACGGTCTCGATTAAAGTCAGCATTTCTTAAATGTCATGGTCGTTATAATGATCTAATTTACAAGTACAATCTGTCAGTGTATAGAATGCTTTTTGAAGTGTTTCATACTAATTGTTAGGCGTTTCTGTACATACTGATGTTGACTGTGGATTACTCTGTTTACCTGATCAAGATATAGGGCTCACTGCAGTGGTTAGTATGTTAGAAATCAAATTAAATCACAATTAGAGATCACATGCTGTACCTGGAAAGTGAATTGCCTAATTACAAATGCACAGGTAGCGAAATGGACTATACCGACTGAGCAAATGGTGATTTTTTATCTTCATTATCTTCATTTTGGTCATAAAATATATTTCATCGAGCACACTATCAATTATAACTTCATGATTATCAATTTCTTCCATATCATATAATGTCAGTCAATTCTTGAGGAACTATATCGCTACTTGCAATCGCCGCCATCCCAACTTTCCACCCACTCTTTCCAAATCCGGATCCTTGTCATCAGCATAAAGCCAAATGTAAACCTGGAAGTTAGCGTGACGCAGACGCATCTCTAAATATTTCTTGCACAGTGGAAGCAGACTTACAGCAATGCTGTTGTAGCAGTCTCAGACGATCCCTTTACCCTGTTCTTTTTACAAAATGTATCACATTGAAATTTATTGATATTGGAATACTATGGTTTTCCATAAATAGCACAAACTTTTCTATCTCTGTCATTAACTCGTAGCTGCACGTATGTTGTTGATTAAGTTTTGCAAGCGTTAATACGTATTCGAAATTCTATTTCAAATGTTGTAGTGGCAATATCTTTTCTTTGCCAACATATCACAACCAATTAGACAGTAGAGTACTGACAATATAAAGTAAATCATCAATATAACCCTTTTGCTGAACAATATCAATAACACTAAACAGTCGCTATTTGTTTCCAAAGCCAATACCAAACAATAAAAACCTCTTAATCTGACACCAGTGTTTTGCAAGCAAAAAGCAAAGCATAGTGTCAGGTGACCTTACCAATATGGTGGAATTATCAGGTTCCGTATCTCTTACATGCATGCAGTGAAGTACGATTCGAATGTTTGCGTCATCCTGAGAAAAGAAAAGGTCATTTACCGGAAATACTTCTACACTTTTCCACCATGACAAGAAAGGCGATGGCACTTCTCTCCAAGAACATATATAGTACACAATTTGACTTTGCAGAGCTGCTGCATATTTCTTGAGGGACCACAGGTTCATAAGGAACTGTAACAACTGCTATCATCATTCCGAAGAAAACATTGGACAGAGTTCATACAGTGTGGCTCTATAAAGACTGAGGTCGTTTTATTTGGTTACCTTGATCTAGGCCAATATTATCAAATATGCAAGGAATAGTTCAAAACTTATCATTTGTTCTAGTCTAGTTTTTCTGTGATGGTTGTTTTGTCAGAAGCATTACACGAGTTTCATCTCATATTATATGGTCACTATGAACCCTGACTTTTTTCTATTCTCAAAATGAAAAGGTCAATTTAAGAGTGAGCAATCTAATAAGACCCCTGGATATATCAGAAGTGGGATCAAGTATCTAGGAGGAGTAAGCATACCCTGTCAATCGGTCACACTCACCGTGAGCCCTATATCTCAAGATCAGGTAAACGGTGTACTCCATAGTCAAAATTAGTGTACAAATCGATAAATTGCCGGTCATTAATGTGTTGACAATTTCCAAATAGATTTCCTCTCGTATTTCAGCATAACAGGTTGCTTCAATGTCATAGCTTATTTTCTAAAAGCGAAATTGGAGCAAAATCAAAACTTACTTGTACCCATGGTCAAACAAAATGTGATTGTGTGAAGCCATATGTAATATAAAGGTTATTGGGGTTCGCTAACACTGATTCAATTTAAATGTTCTGTTAGGTGCAGTTATCTTGGACCAGCAACAGAGATATTCATGTACATTGTATATCATGTGTTATGCAGACGCAGAGTTTGCAATGAAATTATAATCCGTACCTTACTATTTCAAATTCAACTACGGAAAAAGTCCTTCCAAAGAGATCGCGACTGAGCATTGGTCAAATTTTAAAGACCTTCCTTTGGTGACGTCATATTTAAACAACTGATTTACTGATACTTTAGTTTGTTAAATTTTGTTTTATTACATGCGACCACGAACATGAAAATAAATGATACTAATGCAATAAATATTATTACTGTCATGTTGACAAGACCTATAGCAAACATGCAGAAAGTGATTTACCTACAGTTTTACAAAAGAAAATTGACAAAACAAACTTGAAATACGTTGAATTGCGATAAAATCTAGAGTCTTATTTTTTCACTAAAATTTCGGTAACAACCACCCCCCCCCCCCAATAAGCTAAAGAAAAAACAATTACTTATGTGAACTATTAAGATTGGTAAATTAATTACATATTTATGATATAAAAATGTTCATATAGACAGATGTTTCAATAATATTAGGAATTATATATTACTATCAATTTTCAGCGATATCTTGAAATTTTAATCCAAAACGCACAAACTCCCCAACGGCCAGAGTGCAAACATGGCTCATTTTGTAGTATTTTTATAAGATTTCAGAAAACCACACCCTCCAAAATTCCACCCTGGGGGTGGGTTGGGAACAGGGGTTATTGGCAGTTCGAAGTCTAAATCCTGAGTGACTTGGTACTCTCTGATGTTATCAGATCCTATCTCTAAAACTATTTGTTGTCAATCATTGAATCATTATATGTCTACAAACATTTTAAACCTGAAAAGCACTTAATATGTAAATTGTTGATTAGATAGTCGAATGTGTTTGACTTTCTCTACATTACAATGACTGATTTCAATAAACAATGTTATTATTACCTTGTCAAAGCTGTGAGCTGGTTGGGAGGAAATACAAAAATTAGAACTTGAAAGTAAGCAAGAATTTCGACAAAAGACCCTCTACAATAGGGAAAGGTGCAGTAAAACAACACTTTTCTTTCCGTTTTATTAAGTATCCTTTCTCGCCTCTTCCGCCTTTTAGCGACATCCTTTCAATGTTTTTATAGATAGTTTGTATGTTACAATATTTTAAAGTAAACAACATGTGTGTTTCATACCGCAGTATATAAACAGTGGATCGTTTGAGGGAGGGGAACACACGACAAAACAGCTGTCACCAAAGTAACAAGAAAATTCTGTCCACAGACTCGAGGAAAGCACGTGAAATGTACCTCAGAGGACAATGCATCCCAGATATAGAAAATGTTAAAACACCTTAAAATAGAGGATATTTAGGAAATACTCAGAGTAAATTGGGTATTTTAGGTTCTACACGGAGTGACGTGTATTGAAAACGTTTCTAAGTGGTTGATGTTCGTCTGGTTCCACCAAAGAGGTGTGTGCTCCATTCTATCTCTACAAACTGTCCATGCGGAGAAGGTTGTGCTATCATCTCTGTCAGAAAAATATCCAATAGCTCTAGTTATCACAAACATCATACATTCATCTGTCTCGAAAAACGAGAGAATCAATAAATTTAAAACATAGCTTGTCCATTGTGTCGGTAAAAAAAAAAATTATGTTTAGTTTATGAAAATTCAAGGCCTTCACCCAAAATAGACCAGGTTAAAAAGTGAAATTTAAAATAAACACAAATGACTTCTGTCTTCAATAGAACATCATTTTATGACACGAGTTAGGAGGTCTGCATCCCAAGACGCCCACCTTGTACCTGATGATGTTGAGATGAAGAGTGGGATGTAACTGATGCAGAAAATTTAAGAGAAGCAGCTGAGGATGATGACTCGTGATTTCTCTGATTGGGACTCTAATTTATCACTGTCTGATATTTCGTAATAAATCGGAATCAAATCACAAAACTGTGCACTTTAACATCCTTTAAAATTAAAAGTTAAGTAATTTTGTAGTTTAATCTCGAGTCACCAGAAGGACAAATTTGGTACAGAACCAATAACTTTGCAATGGTAACTGGACTAGTGAGTTAAAATGTTAAGGGTGAACACTGCGCGATGTACTTTTCCCTTCCGGTTAATATTTACAATGTATATACGACTTTTAAAAACATGTTTCTCTCGTGTACTTTTCGTAGTATTGTAACTTTCAGTTGCGATACAAAAGTTAGTATGACTGCTTTTCGTAATGAAATGTTTGTAAATGTGTTTGTCAGACTTCCTTGCGAGCCATTGATGAGCATTTTGTTTAGCAAATACACCTACAGTAAACTAGTCTCTACACAGTTATTTTATGCGGTTCATTTATATGTTTTTCATCTTACCTTAAGTTTGTATTGAATTATTATTCCTCCTTATTAAGTCTAAAATTCAAGTCTTACATTAACTGGCGGTGTTGTTATTGCAGTGGAATACAGGATAATGATTAAATATATTCATTTACTTCAACGGATTTACAGTGCGCATGCTTTCCTTGATACATACATATGTATAAGCACACATTCTACATAAAAACACCGTGCAAATTAAGGATGGACAAAAATGACTAAATGATCTAAATCAGTACAGTGTAAAATCTAGAAAGCACGCGCGGATCCAGCCATTTTCCTTAGAGTGGGAGGGGAAGTTGGACATCCCATGAAATTTGTTTTTCAGGGGACCAACCTATATTAAAGAAAACACTAAGCATTTTACAACGAAAACTGCCAAAAATAGGCGAATGTGCATCGATGTCGGGAGTGGTTAGGTGGGCTTCACACCTCACTCTCTCTGTATCCCCCGTCTTCAATGTATGATGTTTTCACTTTTAAATGCATTTTCACGTGCTGGGAAAATATGAAATAAATGAAATTCGCTTTGAAAAAGCTGGAGGAAAGTACGACGCTTTGGACTAAATTGTGCATATCATGCAGTATCATGAGATTTTATTTAAGTGACCATATGATTTGATATACCGCGGTAAACTTTATATTGATACATTTTCTAGATTGCTCTTGAGTATGAATATATCGGGGATTTCTGTGCCCCGAAATCGGATATTCGGGGGTATATAACTTTTGGTCTGTCCGTATGTGTGTTTGTCTTTAGTCTGTTTGTCCGCAAAAATTTGAACCTTGCCTATAAAGTTTGATTGATTGATGTTTTTCGCCACACTCAACCATATTTCAGTTATCTGGTGGCGTCCAGTTTTTATTGGTGGAGGAAAAAACCCAGATACAATGTACCAGGAAAAAGACCACCGACCTTCCGAAAGTAAACTGGCAAACTTTCTCACATATATCTTAGACATTTCTTTTGGTACCTCATGACTTTGACCTTGGAGTTTAACCTACTTTTGAAAAACTTTATACGTTGCAAAAGCGTTTTAATGGTTAGTAATAGGACTTTCATATTTTGCATGTGTATTCGTTTTTACAAGACATTTTTTTAGTACCAAAATATTTGACCTCATGACCTTCACTGGTCAAGTTTGATCTTCTTTTGACAAACTTTAACCTAGGTCATAACTTTGATAGGGCTTTCATATTTCACATGTGCATTTCTTGTGACCAGACCTTTCTTGGGCTACCAGGATTACTGTGCTGCCGCATTGAGGTATCAATGTTTCACAAACACTTCTCTTATCTACGAAGGAAACTGGGATGTCCTTTCTGTGAAGCTAGGGGTGTGATTTTTATTCTTTTTTCGCACTGAAATTTCAACTAATTAGCTATTTAAAATCTAATTATCAGAATAATCATATACAGTATAAACAACTGCACTCAATATGCGAAAAAAAAATCAATATCAAGATATCATTTATTTTCCCTTTGTGTCGAAAATTTCATAATTCTAAATAAAATAATAGCTATATCTCGTAAAAGGTATTATAGTAAATTTTAAGGACGATATCTCAGTGTGCTGATGATACTTCCCTTTCTATTTAATGATTCATCAAAATCACTGCTCTTAAGACAATCGATTTTTCATAGACTATGTTCCTCAAGTGTACACCCAATTAGTTTAATTGTAAAAAGAATTTTTGAAACCCCTTAAACAAATATCTTTAATTATTTGAATATAATCAATTCATTTGATGCCCGCAACAATTCAGTTAAAGGTCTCTTCAAATAATTAACGATATCTTCATTTCTAAGTTATTGTAAGCATTAAGGATGTTATCGCCTCAGCTTTTGAGTACAACTGTGCAGGCCGGTATGTACAACTATGCAGGTACTGGCTCAATACTTATTTCAATTGGTCCTACCATATACATTTATTACTTACAATATTCAGTTGAAAAATGTCACGTTGATTCAAATTTAGAAAAGGTTTGGAAAGGACTAAAGTTTGTGGCGGAAAGATTGTTTAATCTAAAAATTCTAAATTTGCAGTTTTACAATTTCTGTTTCGTCTAATGAAAAGGCTAAGATAACGAACTGTATTAAATCTCGTAATTCTTACAGAAAATACAATATGATATTGTCAATATCTATACTTCTAGACATGTACTAGTATTTCAATTCTATAATTTATGATACAAGTAATAAAGACTTGGAACTAATTTAAATGTTGTGAATTAATTAACTTGGTTGATAATTTTCCCAAACAAAACAATCTTTTATAAATGTCTATACTAATTTACCTGAATTTCTGCATGTTGATATAGTAATTTGACCAATAATTCACAAGTTTGATTAACAACTCCCACATACTAAAGTTCCATTTAAAATTTTAAGGTAAGACTTGTAACTTATGAGCAATTTTAAGAACTGACTATCTCTTGCTGTTCTTAAACTCTCTATATGAGGATTTTTCCGTATACAACGTGCAAAAATATCATTGTTTATTTCCAATCTACTAGTATTTAACATTTTATACCTACCAGTATATTGGTAAGATACTCGAGTATAAATTCATTGATTTAATTCAATGATTTGTTTTGCTGTTGTTGTGTAGACACCGAAAGACAAATCGAGATTGTGCGAATAAATCGTAAGCACGTTTGAAGTGCAAAAAGGCAAGTTTAGCACACTGTAGCCCAGTAACTACGGAACGCCAAATTAACATGAACTCAAACTGAAGATACCATTAATCATTTGAAAATATCATCAATTCAATTATTGTGCGAAATAATTTAATTGATGTGCGCACTGCTCTCATCATTTTCAATAGATGAGAGCAATAATTGATTAGATGCGCACATTAATCAGATGATGACGACAAGAATTGATTTGATGGACGGGTTAATTCAGTTATTGCTCTCATCAATTCAATTGATAACAGCATCAATATGGTGGAATAATTGCTCACACAATTTAATTTAGAGCTCAGTATAAATGTTTGATGTTCTCTTTAATTTAATTCAAGATATATTTAACATTTACAACGCTTTTGTATAAGGAATTAATGCGCGCATCAATTATTTTTAAAAAGAGCAACAATTTAATTGATTAAAGAGATTGTTAATTCAATTGTGGCTAACTGATTCAAGTGGAAAATGCAATAATTCAATTATTGTGCCCAATAATTGAATTATTGTTTGTTTCAAATTAAGGACATACGCGACGTTTCTGACGTTTTCTCTAATTTTATTTCTTCATCTCCTCGATATGAAGATTTCTTGTAAAATATTTAAATCTTATAATGTAGTAATATTACCAAATAATTACATCAGCTTGGGTAGCTCAGTGGTTAGATCTCCTAACTTGTAATATAATGGCCCCGGGTTCGATACCATCTTGTTTCAAAGATTTTTCTCTTCTTTACTGCGGTAATGCCCATTTATAAAGTAGACCTGAATTTACATTTTACTTGCAATAACCAGGAACTATCATAATATGCTAACTCAATACGAGTTAAAAAATTATTGAGGAACGTCGCGTTTGTCCTTAATTCAAATGATGTGCAAAATAATTCTTCTAGAGATAACAATTATTCAATTAGAGATATATCCACAGTTTAATCAATAATCTCTGTAATTGAATAATTGCTCTCTTTCAAAGAATCGATGCGCGCATTAATTCCTTGTACAACATGTAAATAATTAAAGATATTTATACTGAATTCAAGAGATCATTAAATCATTGATACCGGGTACTCAAAAGGTATTTTGCGAGCAGTGATTCTACTACATTGATGCGCGCAACATTTTATTTGTTGAGAGCAAGAATTGATGTGAGCATCAATTCAATTATTGTGCGCATCAATTCAATTATTGATATAATTTTTTTAAAAAGATTAAATTAATGATATCTTCATTTTTATTTGAGTTTATTTTAATTTAGCGCTCCGTACATTTGCATGTAAACAATGCGCGTATGAATAACGAACTGCTTGATAAATGATTTCCGTCTATTTCAGGGCTGGGAATTCCGACAGTGATGTAAGTGGAATGTAAATATAGGAAATAAATTTCATTTTTGAAAATACATAAGAGTATTAACTGCAACGCTTCACGTCGGTATACCTCACGAAACATCGCAGTTCATTTCGCACACCTGAGAAATGGATTTATGAGTTTTTTTCTGTTTAATCACAAATTGTGAATTAAACCTTGATCCACTTCCTTCGGAAGATATGACATCATACTGGTATGACAGTTTCATACTTGGCCAGTCTATTTTCATTTTGTGTTTTCGTGTGGTTTTGGATTTATTTATATATTATTATTCAATTACAGAGATCATTAATTAAATTGTGGATATATCTCTAATTGAATAATTAAGAAATTCATTTCAAAATTAAGGATTATCTCCCTTACGCATAGCTCTGATCCTTGCCGGATTTGGCATTTTTGGTTCTTTCAGCTCTTCCAAGTTTGTTTTTATATCGGATTTCCAACATTTCTGACTTGAGCATCACTGAAGATACATTATTTGTCAAAATGCGCATCTGGTGCATCAAAATTTGTACCGTTTATGTTTTATATATAATAACACAAATTTCAATATATAGAACCTCTGACGACACAAACCCATACCTTCTATCCCATCTCCGTATCAGTGGCGTAGCTGCCATTGACGCCAAAACACCCGGGCGTACACATCAATTTGACAACAACATGAATTGTTAACTTTTCATTTTATAGCTAGAACAACCCATAAATGTAACCTAAAAAGCTTCAAAATCCATGAGCTTCCGGGGGTTCGCCCCCTGCACCTCACCAGGGCCTTGCCCTGGACCCATTGGGGGCCTTAAGACGGCCCCGAGTCTATTGTGGATTTGTCACTTTGCGTACACTTCACATCAAGGCTAGCTACGTCACTGAGTATAGGCTAAATGTCGACACAGTGCAGAGTACACACGGCAACGCTGGTAAATAAGGAATATACAGCAACGTGACAATATTTAGTTCCCAGAGAAAATTGTCTCTAAGAAAAGGTGATGATAATGAACAGTGATCAATCTCAAACTTCAGTAAGGATTACAAAATCAAGAGTAGGGAAAACACGGACCCCTGAATATATCAGAGGTGGGATCAGGTGCCTAGGAGGAGTAAGCACCCTCTGTCGACTGGTCACACAAGCCATGAGTCCTATATCTTGATCAAGTAAACCGACTACTCCGTAGTCAAAATCGTTGTGTAAAGAATGGCCTAACAATTGGTATGAAACACGTCAGAGAGCATTTGACCCATTTTACCAATGTATAGAGAAACTTTTTAAAAAACCTTCACCTCGACAACAGCAGGGCCATAAAAATTCAAACTGATATGCAAGTTTTATATGGAAATATACAAGAAATTAAAGCAAATTATATTCATGAGTAGCTGGGCCACACATCATATTCAAATGCAAAAATTCCCAAGTGGTGTGGACTCAAGTTTATTTTATGCCCCCACGATTCTAGTCGGGGGGGGGGGGGGGGGGGGGGGGGGGGCATACTGTTGTTCTCCTGTCTGTCTGTCTGATACTTTAACCTTGCTCATAACTTTTGAATGGTGCATGACGGGGATCTCATATTTCATTTGTGCATTTCTTATAACAAAACATTTTTTTTTCTTATGGCAAACTTTTTCATATCATGATCTTTGACCTTATAACTTGACCTTCTCCAGAACAGCAAGGTCATATTGGTATTAAGGCATCCCCCATGTTTCAATTCAAGTTCAATTATGTTGTGATCTTTTAGGACTAAGTTAGGTCTACAGTACGGGGTTAAAAATTTTCATGGGAATATAGATTGAAATAAAAAAAACACAACAGCAGGGCCATAGTGACTCAAGTGAGCAATGCGGTCCATGAGCCTCTTTTTACCTTTATGTTAGTAGCAGCAACAAGTTCATTGTTGGAAGTTTATTATACATTGGAAATATTCTGAAAAATTTGGTTGAAGATGATGAAAATATAAGATGTGAACTAATTCAGTCCAGGTGAGCTGAAAGAAATTGAGCATATTAATAACATGTTAATACAGGAATTCCAAAGCTTAGTCGACACAGATGTTTGTAATCACCTGACCTTGTGCTTATTCACCTGTATTTATTAAAGGTGAAATAAACATGATCAAAGTCACTGATGCTTAATATGATTTTACAGGTTCTCTTTCCATGATGTTTGACCAGTAAAAGCTATATTCACCACAAGGTTTTTCACAAATAAAATATAAAGATTTGTTTATGTGGGAAGGTTTGAATGACCTTGTTTTCACCTGTATTTCAAACCAGTTTAGGAACATGAATACTGATTCCACTGATCTCCATGGGAACATTTTACAGTTTTGATGGTACATGTAGTTATATAAATTACACTGGAATACCAATACCCTTTTCATATATTTCACATCATACAATTTTCATATATTGTGTTGGAAAAAAGGGTAACATATAATCATGATCAGATTACTTATCATATATCCAGTAGGAATATGGTATCAAAGCAGATGGAAGTAGGAGTGGATAAAGCAATGAACAAAAATATGAAATTTATTTATTATATTGCTGGATCCAGTAAATGTTCTACCAAGCCCCTATCTTTGCTCCTAACAAAAATATTAATTGCTGTGAAGGAGAAACTTCAAACATATTGTGCCACTACATATGTCAGAAGTGGTGTAAATCAAATATGGATTCTTAACAATTCTAAAGAACTTTTATTGAATTTGAAATCACAAAATTTTTCTCAAATTAATAGCAACATTAAAACATATGCTTTTACAAAACTTTACATGACCATTCCTCATTGACAATATTTTCGTAGTCTTTGGTGATAGGTCTTCCAAAAGTCTGTTGGAATTCCCATGGGCACGAATTGTGCTCCTTTGTTAGTTGACCTGTTTTTATATTCTTATGAAGCAGAATTCATTCAAAAACTTCTACATGAGAAGAAAAAATCTCTTGCTGTAGCCGTCAATTCAACATTTTGATATATCAATGACATTTATCTATTAACAATGATCATTTTCATTCATATGTCCCAGTGAACTTGAAATAAAAGACACCACAGAGTCTTCCACTTCTACTTTGTTCTTAGATATTTTACTGAAAATAGATGCTGGCAGCAAACTAACAACTCAACTTTATGACAAATGGGATGATTTCAATTTCTCCATCATCAACTTCCCTTTTCTATGTGGCAATATTCCATCATCACCTGCATATGGTATTTATATCTCCCAACTCATTCAATATGCAAGATCTTGTTCTGCATATGATCAGTTTTTAAAGCGAGGCAGGCTACTGACAAAGAAGTTGATGTTACAGGGGTTTGTACAGTCTTGTCTGAAGTCAGCATTTTGCAAATTTTATGGTCATTATAATGATCTAGTTTGCCAGTACAACTTTCCATTAGGTCAAATACTGTCTGACGTGTTTCATACCAATTGCTAGACTGTTCTTAGCACACCAATTCTGACTACGGATTGCTCCATTTACCTGATTGGGATGTAGGGCTCACGGTAGGTATGACCGGTTGACAAGGGATGCTTACTCCTCCTAGACACCTGATCCCACCTCTGGCATGACCAGGGGTCCATGCTTGCCCATCTCTCTGATTTGTATTTTCTATAGGAATTCCAAGATTGAATACTGTTAGTTATCTTAGCCTTTTCATTTAGTCATATACCACAGTCCAGGAATACAACAGCTGAATCAGCCTATTGTATTTAGTTGTGTAAAATGATACCTTAGCATGATTTCATAGAGTATGTCTATTAATGTATTACAATTAAAGCATGATAAAATCTTTAATATTGGAGGGGGTGGAAATTTGTTGTTTTTGTGAGATGGACTTATCCACAAATCTAAATTCTCCAGGAACAAAATGATCTGAACAACAAATAAAAAAATTAACTTTGAAAGAATAGAATAAATTCCCAACAAGAAAAATTTTATCCCATGAAAACAAATAAATGTACAGTACAGCATTCCAGCAGCATGTCAATTAATATGTAAGTAGCAACTCCCCACCCCACCCCCCTTTCCAACAAAGGGAGTGACTTATCATAGTATGACCAAATGTATTAATTGCTACAGCTCTAAATCAACATGGTACAGCTCATTAATTATGCTGTGTATCTATGTACCACCATATGAATAAGTGATGTGGTGGATGAATAAGTTGGACATATGACCATTGTCCAAATTATGTACACTCCATTTATGGGCATTAATCAAGAAATCTAGAACTCTGTTATGTCATTGTATTACAAAAACATAACTAACATTCTTTCAGGTTCTCAATTAAGGCATTTAATATGTTTTTCCTGGTTGTACCTTGAATATCTTTACGACTTTAAAATATCCCTGTGCAAAAACCAGTAATTAGGAAAAATATTACTGTATATACATGCGCCTCAACACATTTTGTTTCCATTCAAATATTTTTTTATTGTATACATTCAATTTAAGTTAAAATATAACATAAAAAAGGTTATTTGAAATTAAAATACTGTAAATTAGGCCAGTGTTTTGTGAGGTTTATGATAGCCTCATTGTCATGAATATTTCTTGCTGCAAACCAGTCCTTTAATGTCTCTTGTATTTGCATCTTGGTCATGAAAATTAGTCACTGCAACAGGTAAATTAAGAAATCGTCATCCTGACTAAAAGATGGTTTACAGTATTGTCTAAATTTTTCGTCTTTATTTTTTGCAACACATATCAAATGCTGACTTAACTATATTACTCTATACATTCTCCTTCTATAGAATTCTACATAACCACATCCTAACATAACACCACACACTGCTGACACATACAGCATATGGCATAACTATACATTCCTTAGTATCATTCACACTGTAATTTTCTCTCAAAATCATCTACACGGAATGTTAATGCATAATTCTCACATACTTGCATAGAAGTTAAAATCTGCACATGTTTAATACATTCACACTATACATGTAGCTGCATATCTTCACTACAAATGATAAAAAATAGACAAAATGTCTCTCATCATATCAATCAGTAGAACCTCTGTAGCATAATGTTTGTGTGCTTATAAACACAGATTGAAGTTTCACAATTTCACGTGGTTCTTCTAGCCATTTTCAAACATATGCTGTCTGGTTTTCATCCATTTTATATATAAATTCATATACCTACAGTCTCACACTACTTGTCCTAATGTACATCATGACATTTTCTCCTTTTTCCATGGCTTCTCCACTATAGTTGTCACCAGCTGGTTCTGAAAAATGAAGATCTTGATCCTGTCGAACACGTACAGGAAGATGAGGAGGACAGACACGTACTGCACCCAGCCCCACTTAATCATGTACCAGAACCCTGGGTAATATCTGACAGGAGTCAAGGTCATTGGACTATAAATGGCATCAATGACTGAATATATGTGTAGTTTCATTGTATAATGAGGGTATGAAAACTATGGGGTAATTTGTGAACCTATATAGGTTTGCATCTAAATTTGAAAGGTTTACTACTTGCATAATGAGAATATTAATAAATAATGAGCATATTGAGAATCATAAACATTGAAACATCAAATGTTTATTACTAACGAACAAAAAAAAATGTAAATACATTATTTGGAAAATAAATGTATGATGGTCTAAATCAGTAACCTAGCTTAGATATAGAAATTAGTTTTTACTATCCAAATGTAGTTCACCGTTATTCAATACCAATCACAAAAAACTATGTTTGTCATAAGCATGTATGTGTTAGTCTCAACCTGTATATACCTTTAAACATGTATGTTATTTACATGTAATTATCATGACTGTATGCACCTGCTCTAATGGTAGCTCCATCAACATAACATTTTCTGAAGATTTTATGTTAGAAGATTAACTCAATTTTAAGAAACTTGAATATGAAATCCTATATTGTATAAAATATGATGTTCTTAGGTTTATTGAAGGATACAGAATCATCTGTTCTGTGTAGGTGATGTTGCTGTTGATAATGAATGGCTGTCCTGCTCCTCGCCCACTTTTCCACACAGCATATGGGGCATTCAGTTGTGTTGTAACTGTTTAGTTGAAAAATCAAGATTCAGAATTCATTATGGAATTGTAAATATTACATGATATATAAATGATATTATATAATGAAAATGATATATGATATAAACACACTTGAGAATATTTTTTCTTATTTATGTTTTATTTTCTTATAAATTTAAGGTACAGAATCTGCAGAGATACCCTTCCAATTATCATTAGAAATGCTACAGATGGTTCATTTTCAAGAATTCACCCTGGCATGGTTCATATTTGCAATATAATATTCCTATATAATATTCCTAATTATATCCTCTAGAAAGAAGAAAGGGCCCTATATCTGAATTTTTCACAATTATCTCCCCTTTGAAGAATATGTGGCCCTTGATTTCACGAAACATGAATCTCCTTCACTCAAGGATACCTTGTGTTCCCTTGGGATGATACTGGTCACGTAAATTCAACAGAAGATGTTTCATAAAATGAAATTGGTTAATTGGTTTCTACGAAGAAGTCATTGTCGCAAGCCTCAGCTCTTTGCAAAAAAAATCAATCAAAATTCTCATAAATATGCATGACAAGAATGATGTAATTCATTGACCAATAGAATTCACCCTTAACCTAAAATTGACAATCTGGTTTAGTGAAGCCACATTTAACTCAGTAATGACTGCGGTCGTGAAAACTTGTGCTTTATGCAATGAAATTTAAGAAATTTACAAGAAATCTTTGACTGTAATGATGTAGTTGCCATGTCTGCAAAAGGATGTGTGTGTATGAAGTTCAACATCTGAATAAGTTAGTTAGAAATGAGCTAAAACCTGAACATGTAAGGTCAAGGTCAGACAGTAAGTCAAGATAAAAAAAACCCACACCATGCTGTCACCCAGACGTATCTGTGTACGGAATTTGATAGAGACATCATCAATAGTTTACTCAGAAATTAGTACACATAGAAGGAGCATTACAATAAGGTACAAATCATTAGCTTTTACATTATATAAAATATGCATACCATTTCTCTCAGTATATTTTTTAAAGATGTTTGCTAAGTCATATGTCTCTGCATAAACACTTGTAGTATCAATAATAGGACCCTGAAATAGAAAAATAGAAAAATTTCTCCGTTTGTCATGTTTGCTATAGAATAAATTAGGGATCTATATATTTTTTCGTTTATAATCTGATATACCATATTCATTCTACTGAACACTTAGAAAACTGGAAAATATTTAGTGTTTGTGCTAAAATATTCCCAGTGCAATTTTGACTTTGAGAAATATATGTTTAAATTCTAAATGACTTATGGTTATACACTTGTACATTTATTTATGGTAATATGATCTACTGTATCTTGTGTCTAAACCTCTGTGTCTGAGAGGCTGTTTCTGTTTCAAATTTAGTTCTCCATAAACATCAATAATGATCTACTCAGCTCTTATTTATTGATTTATCATATCATTTCAAATCGTCAAAACAAAATAGTATATACACAAAGATGTAGTAGCTATTACCAGTATCAGGTAAGTCATACTGTGTTTAAATGGGGGGGGGGGTGTCTTAATTTTTGAGAGCTGAAAACTCCTGGAGACACTTATTAGGATAGGGACACTCGATAGGTAGAATATGGCAATAATTCAGTAGATTGGAGCATGTGGTAACTGTTTCATAAATACCACTGGACATCACCAAAATCCTCCATTCAATGGAGACAATTATTCCCTATGTATAAGCATAATTTAATATTACAAATAATGGCATTCGATGATAACTTGGTAACTTACACTGTATCTTGTGTCTAAACCTCTGTGTCTGAGAGGCTGTTTCTGTTTCAAATTTAGTTCTCCATAAACATCAAGACTTGCTCCAGCTTTTGGTGATTCATAGTTAACATATGCCAAAGATTCCATTCCAAATGAAGAAAATCTCTTTAAAAAGCAACATATAAGCTTGTAAGTTTTCAATAAGTCAAAAACGTTGATAGCAGAATTTCTTCTATTTTTTTATTTTTGTACTTACATGCAGGGTATATTCAAAAAAGAGAAGAAGTTTCACACCAACTACTTTTTCTAAGTCAAGAAAAGGCATTTCTAGTTTAAATTCTAGTCCATCTGCTTTTCCATCACCATTTTCATCTGGCTCTCTTGACTAAAATAATTCAATGATGAAACCTTCTTAAACATTTCTTCACACTCGCATACTTATGCATTCATCAAACTCTACTTGAATTTAATTTAACTAATTTACAAAATTTGCTAAAAACACAATATTGACTGCTGATCACTAATCTATTTTATATTTTATGTCCAGTTCATATTCATTAAGAAATGACACAAATCATTTCTTGATTTACATTATTTCTCAACATTTATCAAAGAATCATTTTATACCTGAATAAGTGGTATTCTAATATTCTGTTGCTGCAGCTGGTTGTATCTTTGAATTGTACTGTATGTAATGTATCTACCCTCCTGTTCCAGTTCGAATATTACAAGAAATTGCTTCTTGAAATGAACAGTAGGAACTTCTCTGTAGTATTCTTCTTTTTTCCAAAATCCTTTAGAAAATGAAAATAAAACTGGTTTTTAGTTGGAAAACATCATTTTACACATGTTGAGTCTGGTTTATAGACCTACATCTTCATAACACAAGATGTGAGTTTAATTATGTTGAATGGATTTAAATTAACACTGTAACAGGAAGGTATAAAATACAATAGGCCAGAGTGGGATTCAAACTCAGGCCCTCTGAATTCTCTTGTCAGATGCACTATCGACCGAGCTATCTGGCCATATACAATCAAATGAATGTCACAACACAAACAACTTGTGACTGCAATGCAGGTATATTAAGCATGGTTTAGCAAACTGTGCTATGATCCAAGCAAGATCTGCTGTCCAACTTGGAAAGGCACGTAGATAAAGAAGCCCATTGATCATGAATACTGTATTTTGTTTATCAAGCATGTCTATCAATTTTTTCACAGTATTGATGTTGTTTTTATTATATATTCCTCACTAGATTTAGCAATTAAATATTTTAAAATCTGTTACTCGGTGCAATATCTACCGACATCATGTTCAAGCACGTCTTATTCAATGCATAAAAATACGTTAATTTTTAATTTCTTAAAATTGTTTCTCACCATAACTTCTGTAAACAACAAATAGAGGAGGTATGAATACAAGAAATAAGATACAAAATGTCAAAAGCGTAGCCTTTGTGCATATATGAGTTTTGTAGCGCCTGAGTTCAGGATGAGCAAATACTTCGTATACCGCCATTTTTAAACAAAGCAGTAGCGCAGCAAATTAATTGTTAATTAGCTCAGGAAATATTCGGATATCATCCCACAATAAATTCCCACGATTCGTTTCTTCATTGACGTATAATAATATGGTTTATTATTTCTCTCAATAAATGAATTCTAATGTACTTGAAATATAAATATTATACACTCTAATAGAATTAAAGGATAGCGTTTGTTGTTTTCACGAATAGAAGAAGTATAAATCCATGAATATCGAACGCTCACGGATTTTACGTAATATTTACTATTTCTCTCAATAGAGCGGGAGAAAGAGAAATTTTCAAATTACAAGTCATCGAATATTGTACGGTATCCAGAAATTTGTAAGACACAGAATGGAAGAGGATACACCAAGGACAGTTATCCAAGGATTGATTAATGCAGCTGACACAAACGAAACAGATCGTCCAGTAAGAAAGCGTAAACGTTTGACGAGAACACCAGACGGCAGACTTAGTCGATCACTTCCTTCCACAGAAATTAGACTTTACCAACGGGATGAAGCTAATCCACAGTATACTATGTTCTGTATTATATATTGAACAGTTGCTATCTATTATAATCGGAATTCACATCTCTCAACAATAAATGCACTTTTTTTAACGATGGTACAAATGTAAATTTTGATTAAACTTTAACCCGGTTAAGACGATTTTACATAAAATAATAGTTTGGTAATGTTCGGTTGGACGGATTGCACTTACCTGCTCATATTTGTAATTGGAATGAGTAAAAGATATAGAGGTAGGGGATTTCGATTCAAGCAGAGTAATTGTGAGAACTTTGGAGATTGCAGAATGAAAAGATACTTGTCTACTTCCTCTGTATTATATTCAGTAAGGCATTTATTTGATTAGCACTTTGCAAATTTGTATGCGAATTAGACCTATTCCAAAGGATAGATATCTTTTAAATCCTATGTGTCACGGAGATAAATTGAGGATATTCACTTTAATATTTCCTTGAATTGAACATATATTTAATTGCAGTCACAGTGTGGTAGAAAGAAGCAGTCCAGTGAAAAAAACAGCACGAAACAAAAGAGAGTCTATGGTAAATACTGTTCGCCGGAACAGATTTAAATTTCGACGTTCAGGTACGGTAGCATTTCAAATTTGCTTTGTAACATTGATGCAACCAAGTGTTGATGTTATCAAACAGAGCATAGAGGAAAGGAAATCTTGAAAATTTCCATTGATCCTGTGTAGTGATTAAATCAGGGTTCTCTGCTTCACAAGAATTTGCATCCTAGGCATGGCAAAATTATTAGGGGTGTATGAAATTTAAAAAAAAAAACCAACTGGAGTCGAAAGTAGGGCTGTGTATTGGTTAGAATTTTTCAGTACAGTTTTATACTAGTCATATATGTTATACTGGATTTATTTCATTATGACATGGACATTTTTCATTGAAAAGATTAACATGAATAGCAAAATGGTGTTTTGATGTTTTTGGAATAATATTTCCCATGGACACGAATTGTGCTCCGTTATTAGATGACCTATTTTATATTCTTATGAGGCAGAATTTATTCAAAACCCTGTACATGAGAAGAAAAATCTCTTGTGGCCTTCAACCCAACATTTGGGTATATTGATGATGTTTTATCTATTTATAATGCTCATATTTAGTCAGGCCATCCTTAACAGACAAGGGAGGGAGGGAAGTTTACTTTTTTTTTTTCATTGAAGTGGAATTTAAAATTAATAATAAGATCACAATAAAACAGTGTACATATTTATTTCTGGGATGTTTTTCTTTTATTTTGGAAACAAAGAAGCCAAAGGTGACTGTTCAAAACTTTATGATAAAAACTCAAAACTGTTAAAAAGGTGTCAGTTGTAATCAATAGTTCTAGTATTGCAAAGATCTCTTTCCATGTATTTTGATTATCAAAACTGTAAATTCTGTTGCTGACTTTCACCTCATTATCTTTGTGTACAGAAACACACAAAGGAATGGACTTTTCACACGTCAGTCTGATATTTTGGTGGCTGATGCTTGTCAGTGATGATCTTCTAAATGCTTTATTAGAGATAGCCTGAAAAAAAGCATTTTACTGATCCATTTGTTATGTTTTAATCAATGTGGATATCAAACCCATTGTTAAAAAAGATGAGTAATTCAATGAGTGAAGAAAATTACAAAATTTTTTATATGGTGGACTAAAAAAGATAACTGAATAATTTTGTCAATAAACTTTTTTCAGCAGGGATAATTTCAATGAGGCGGGTGGCTATTCGAAACAAAGTATAATTTTATTTTGGCCACATATGTTAGTTTGATATATCCCAGTGAACTTGAAATAAAAGACAGCACAGATTCTTCCACAACTGCTTCATACTTCAATATTTTATTGAACGTAGATGTTAACGGCAAACTAACAACTCAACTTTATGACAAATGGGAATTGTAGCTTAAAATTACATCATTAAAACGTTTAGAATGGTATGTATTTAAAATAAAACCCACTGTTTTAAGGGATATAATACCCACATATGTTAGAGAGTAATTCAGTAACCCCACTCATTACATCAATACACTTTTTTTTCATAAAATATAGCTACATAACTAATATGAATACTTGTTTTGTTTCTAACATTAATGATATAAATATATGCAATTTGTTCTACAAAATTTGCAAAAACTTAACAAGCACATCACAGAACAGAGGAATTGTCTCATGGGAATAGTGATCTAAGCTGATTGTGTTTAGTCTGTCTGTCCAATTAAGATTCCATTAGCCTCTTGGGAGTAAGCCATGGTATTTCAGAGTTCAGCTGGAGATTCAAAGATCATTTTGATATGAGCTAAATTACATCTGTCCATTGAAATATAAATTAATTAGTTTAATGTAAGAAGACTGTGAAATACTCCTTTTTCTTCATACAACCCAAAATAAGTAATTCTTATCATGTGAAAGAAATTATCTTAATATATGTGATAAACTTGATAAAAATGAAACTATGTTTTGGAGTATTTCTGTAGTTATTTGGACAATTCAAGTGATATTTTGACAAGTCAGTTGCAATGTGCAATAGACATATTATAAGGAATAATCTTGATTTTTACCTCAGACCTAGATGCAAAGATAGTTAGTGTAATTTTTGCACAATTAAGGTTGACATGATTTTATGTCATGCACTTTTATCTGTTTGTGGTGAATAAACATCTGATGGGCATATCATGTGTTGTGACTGTGCATTTTATTTCATTAGCAACTGGCAATTTTTGAGTCAATGAGAATATTAATTATAGTGCATGTATTTTAAATTGAAGTAGCCAAAATACATTAGATTTCAAACTTACTAGTATTTAGAAATCTATCTCTGCTGTCAATATTGGCAGGTTTGGTATTAGAAAAAACATCAATTTCATTATTTTAGTTTGTTTTGACAGTGTGAAGAAAATGAAGTAATAAATTTGTTGGTGTACCAAAAGTTGCAAAACTTACAAGTAACATTTATACAGTTCATGTGCTTGTCATATGTTACAATTGCACTACAAATTGCTCATCCTTGTAGACATAATCTCATATTTTAGTAGAAAATTACAATGTATATCAATCCCAACTTAATTGTTTATCATTAAATCCAATTCTGGTATTGAACACCCACTGTATCAGATATAGTTGGACAGTTAGATACCAGTATGTCTCAATATATCAATATATGATATCACTATACCACTACTCCAAAGACGCATCCTTAGACTCTAGCAAAACTTGGTTTAGAAAGTCATTTTGATATTTTCATAACTCCTCACTGTGATCTGTTGCAGAATTATTCCAAGCTGAGTCCCACACAGACTCTTCTTTAAATAGTCAGCATGAGATCTCACTTAACAGTAGTCTGGGGACAGGACAACCCAGAAGGAAATCTCCAACAAAAACAAATATGTCAAAGAATCAGGGATTGTCTTCAGCAACTAATGATTCTCATTTGCCTGCGAAAATGAATTCAAAGAGACAAAGACCACAGTATCATTTTTCAGTGGAAAAGGATTCAACCAAGTCGCCAAATTTAAAAGAAACTAGCTTGTGGTTCTCATCAAAGAAGCGAATGACACCCATTGTAACCAGGTCTTCACCCACAGTACAACCAACATCAGCCCAAGAGCAGCGGGATTTATCACCTGTAGAATATGATACTTTGACATCCTCACCTAGAGGAAGAACACAGCTTGATTTAGTCCAAGTTAATTCATTCTCTCAAATGGAGAATCGGAATTGGTCTCCTAATGGAAGGAAAAGTGCAGGCCATATCAGTAAGGTTATTTTGACTGAGTAATTTATGTGCATGTACCATTTATGATTTTGAAATTCATGTAATTGTACAGTAAAACTCCCCAATCCTGGTCAAGTGTAAGACTGAAGAAATTGGTTGGTTTATTAAAATGATTGATTGTATAATGGTAATGTCCCATTTTTATCGTGCCACACCTGCTGTGACACAAGACCTCGGTTTTGCGGTCTCATCCAAAGGACCGTCTCATTTAGTCGCCTCTTATGGCAAACAAGGGGTACTGAGGACCTATTCTAACTCGGATCCCCATTGGGCAATAAAAATGAACAAATAACAAACCTGATGAGATATGTCCTTTTCATCTTGCCACTTGGCCCCACCCTTAAGGCCCCAGGGGTGCAGAAGTCCTTGTCCTAAAAATGCTTCATACCAATGCAACAGTCTTATAAGCAAGTGTTTAAGAATAACAGTATTCACTTAAAAGTAAGCAATGTGACACTATTTTTTTTTTTATAAAAATCAAAATCCCATTGCTTATTCTATATAAACTTGTGCATGAGAAAGAAAGGTAACTCATGCTACAGTCAACATAAAAAGGAAAGATAACTCATACTAAGTATGCTAATCTTAAAAAGAAATTATTCTTAATCTTAAATTTTGTGCCAGAGAAACTATTTATTAAATTTTTTTGGCCTTAGGTGTGTGCGTACTGTGTATTGGTATATTAACACCTCTGGTCATCAGGATTTAAATGTGTAGGTTCTAATAGAATTACCAGCTGATTAGTTTTGCATGGGTGCATTTTCTATATTTGTTATGGTAAATTTTAAAGTAAAGCTGACGTTCAGTTTTTGGGAAAGGTAGTAGGAGAATTTCTGTAGTTAAGGAATAGATAACTTTTGTTGGGACTTCTTAAAAGTGGTCAGTAGCGAGGGAAGACTGGTTTTCAGGGGACCAATATTGAGGAATTTCACTGTACTGTTCGTTATATTTGAACTAGGATTTGCATTTGCTTGTATGATGCTTTTCAGGAGAGGAAAATTCTAGGTTGGCTGCAAAAATTGTGCCTGCATCACCAAACACTTCTGTGCCCTCCAATGAAGAGCAAAGCAACCTTGTGGAAATGTATGAACAAGATATGAATGAAAATGCAACAAAATCTCCTTCAATGGGATCAAAAAGGAGAAGTCAGAAGATGCAGACCCCTGATAAAAGCAGCAATCAGAATTTGCAATACAGAACTCCAAACAGGAGTCTGCGCTCTGTGGATTTCAATAGAGTCAAACAGTCTGCAAGCAAAATTTCCACACACTCTAGCATGGGAACTCCATCAAAGATAAACAGAACTCCAATACAACAAAGAAGATCTCTCACAGAAAATGCTGCCACCAGGACACCACCATCATCTGTACAAAATCCA
Source organism: Ostrea denselamellosa (assembly GCA_024699665.1). Classification (NCBI taxonomy): domain Eukaryota; kingdom Metazoa; phylum Mollusca; class Bivalvia; order Ostreida; family Ostreidae; genus Ostrea; species Ostrea denselamellosa. The sequence goes on from JAMZEH010000005.1 coordinate 17,722,412, forward strand.
AGAAACAGCATAAGCCCTGTAGTGGGCATTGCCAATAAAGAGGCAGTCGTAACCCCTGTGTTCGAGCATACAGAGCTGGGACCCAGACACTCCAGTCCTTTGTCTAAAACTCATCGTATCTCAATGATCAGGGACACAAATTTACCAGGTACTGGTTAAACTAGTTGATTTCTGCATGTACATATTGTGTTGTTAAAAATGTCAGATGTAGCATATTCTAGTTTCAGTGTCTGAGATGGCATGTGACAGAAAATGTTGATTTACAGTTTTCATTACAGATGTGTCCATGATTGAAAGAAGTGAAAGATCATATTTTCAAGATGTAAGCATATTTTCAATTCATATTTCTTGCTTTATTTCCTCTGTATAGTGAGCAAATCATATTTGTATTACTTACCTCACATTTTCACACATTTTGACAAATGAGAAGATTGTCATTTAGTAAGCATACATACAGTAATATACAAATAGCATGGTAAAAGTGTCATCTTTATTCTTCCACTGTAAAATGTCCAAGGATATAGTATTAACCCTTTCTGTTATTCCATCGTAGTTACAGTTCTCCAGTCATTTTGTGCTATTCTTGCATGTATTGAATTTAGTTTGTGGGTAAGAAGTTGTATGTTGAGTTTGGATTTAAGTTTTGAACAAATTGACTGACTTTCAGTGTAGTTATAATCCTTAGACTTTTCCTCCAATGCTGATGCAGATATTGAGGTAGCTTGTGGGGTCTAGTTTTATGTGGATGAGTTACAGGTAAGTTTCGCTGAAATTGAATTATACTGTGACTGTCAGTATAGTTATAGCACTTGGACTTCGAAAATTTCATAGAATTCAGTTTGTCAGACCTTTTTCACTAAGCTTGTACATATTGCAGTGATTATTGGTGTGTTGTTGTATAATGGATATCTGTAGGTCTGGTTTAAGTTTTTTTTTTTCCACAATTAATCTCGTTGAGCAGATTTATTGCCGTTGTCTTTGAACATTTTTGATATTTGGTGTGTAGTTGTATTCTAAAAACCCAATTTTTAATCCATGCCCACACAATCTACCTGTGTTGATATCAATCCAATGCCATCTGTCAATCAAGTGAAAAACTATAGTTTTATGTGATTGGCATGATCAGCCAAATACTACCTGCTACCTATGTGATGCATGTTTCTATAACAATTACTGATCTGTCTCCTACCCTTTAATGTACCACTAACATCCTTCAGAATAAACAAGTCTCGAAATTCAAATGGTTTAACCATGAAGATACTGTAACTGTAATAGGTAATGGAAACAAATGATACGAATTTTGTGGTACTTGCCCCTTGTGACTGAGTGGTGAGGTCATAAGCTAAAAGAATAATTTTACCATTTGAACCATTTGAAATTTTCTTTACTGTAGTATATCTAGTAAACAAACAATACTGTGTGTGCATATTCATGATGAGCCTGGAAGCCTCAACTAGAATTGTTAAAGAGGCAATACAGCTCATTTTCCATATTTTAATTGAGTGTTTTTTTAAAACACGTATTGATAAAATAATAAAAATCGTAACAATACTGACAATTTTGAACTTAAGGAATGCATTAATTTGCTCTCAACTATGCTTTAAAGATCATCCGGAATTCAATGGTTTCTTTATTGTTTCTGACATTTTACATCACGTGATTTAGTATGATAACACATGTGTTGTATAAAAACTTACTTAAATACCCCTTAAAGGGGTCCGCACTTGGTTCTCAGGTATCTACCATGATTGTGAAATTATGACACATACACACCTGGATCCAGGATTTGAGTCCCACATTGGAACTACAAGTACCTCATTATTACAGTTTCTTTAAATACCTTCTTTGATACATGTACATTTATATACATGTAGTATACTCTTGAATATGTAGCAAACAAACTAGGGACATCCTAATTAGTATAGATCACAACTTTGTAAATGAAATGTAGATACAGTGTATATCAGGAGCTCATTAAGTTGCTTACTTCTAGGCATTTTATTTTGAACTGGGGGATGATCAATTTGTAAAGGTCAAGGCCATTGGTATAAATGTTAGAAATATTTCTTAAAGGTCAAAATTTTGTAGTGGGCAGAGTAGAAGTTCACACTCACACACATGGCACAAAGGTTGTTTAAGTGTTGTTGTAAGAGATGACAAAATGGGGCAGTCCTTCAGATATGAGATCACAAAAACTGAGGCCTTATGTCACAGCAGGTGTGGCAGAATAAAAATCTCTCCCTGCTCAAAGACCATAAGCACTGAGCATAGGCCTAAAATTTGCAGCTCTTCACCGTCAATGGTGATGTCTCCATATGAGTGAAAAATTCTGGAGCGGGACATTAAACAATATACAACCAACCAACCTAATAATAGGATGTAATCATGATTCACAGACAATTGGTCAGTAATAAAATTCAAAAATATTTGTTCTGTTTCTAGACTTGTTGTTATCGAAAAACATTTAAGATTTAGGTCACTAAACATAAAAGTGCTATATAGATGCATTTATTGTACCATCAAATTGCAGCTTAGACTCAGGGGACTATTTTTAGTAGATCTATGATATAATAATTACTTTTATTCACTGGTCACTTGGGCTATCGACTTAACTTTGCTGGTCATTTGAGACTACTGTCCCTCTGGAGAAATGGATATGAAAACTGCTTCCCCAAATTCCATGATTGAATAATATTAAAACATTTTCATAAAAACATTTACTAGCTGGATCATTGAGGAATTTTGATAAGTATTCAAATTAATTAGCCCCAAGGGCACATACTCTTTACAAAGCACTAACCCAAATCCAAAATTTACTGGCCTCATACCGTCAGGTATTTCGAGCTCTGTTCTAAGGGCCTCTTGTTTGGAAAAAAAAATTGATATCACAATATTTAAAAACTTACATTACCACATACAGGATTTGGACAGAACTGAATTATTGCAGTTGAGAACCCCCCACCTAGGGCCTGCCAGGCCACACATACCTACACCCTCAGATACACCAGCACCTGTAGATGTCACACATCCTGTGAAGCAGAAACCAGTGATCAAGTAGGTGTTCATTAGTGCCTCACATTAAATCAAAGATCAAAGAAACCTATACAGACATAATATGTATTTGTAGTTATTTGTTTTGAATGGTTTGAATTTTTTATTTTTTTTTACATGACAACTTGTCAGTGGTTGTTTAATGTATTCATCGTTTGTTTGACAATAGAACATTAGAACTGTTGTACATCACAATAAACTAGAATTCAGCAAAAGTTCCATTCACATCTGTTAGTTGGCATCATTGTTGCATTGGATAGATTTTGCAGTAATATGTCCTTGCTTATGAATGTTTATTCAAAATGTTCTCAGAAAAATAGGTGTTGTTTGTGTGTGGATAGCGTAGTTGTTAACATGCTTGTTTCTCATGACTATAATTTTACTTCAGTCTTCATGATCATGATTGGTGGCAATTGTTTCACCATGTGCATATAATACTTTAATTCTAATTGAACTTTTTATTGTTTGATACCCAAGTAACAGATAAAGCTTATGGACATCTCATAAAAGTTTGTAATTTAATGATCCATATGTTACTTGATAATTTAATCTGTCACACTGAAATAAATCAAATTTTGTGTGATGAAAATCTTAATTTTTAGCTATCATTTTAGGCCAAAGATTGTTAAGAAGCCAAGAGTGAAAGTGCAGTCCAATACTATTCCAGCAGCTGTCATCAAACAGACATTCAGCCATTTTTGCAAAATGAGAGTGGACAAAGATACACTGCCTGAACTTGTCAAAATGTAAATATTATTAGCTCACCTTAGCTGAAAGCTCAAGTGAGCTTTTCTGATCACTTGTTCTCTGTTTGTCTGTAAACTTTTCACATTTTCGACCTATTCAAAAACCATTGGGCCAATTTGAAGCAAACTTGGTAAAAAGCAATTTTAAATGATGGGGATTCAAGTTTGTTAAAATGAAGGGCAACACACTGCTCTAAGGGGAGATAAAAGCAAAATACCAAAACTACACTGATGAATTTTAGAAATCTTCAGAACCACTGGGCCAATTTCAATTAAACATTGTACAAATCATCCTTGGGTGAATGGGATTCAGATTTGTTCAAATGAAGGGCCATGCCACCTTTAAAGGGGAGGTAATCACAGAAATGCAAAAATATGGGGAGGTCAATTAAAAATCTTCTCAAGAACCACTTGGCCAGAAATGTTCAAATTTACATGGAAGCTTCTTCCTGACATAGTGCAGATTTAATTATGTTAAAGTCATGGCCCCTAGGGATAGGGTGGTGCCACATTAAGGGATCAATTTTATAAATATGGGGCATTGTGACTTAGGTGAGCAATGTGGCCCACTGAAATTAAAATTCTGTGACATACCTTATATCAATAGATAAAACAAAATGTCATTCTGCTGTGTGCTGTTCACAAGGGCAATACATATATTATGTGAAATTCAATGAAAATAAAGATAGTATGGATGTAGGAATCATTATCACTGGGATGACTCAAAAACTTCCAAACAAGATACCAGGTAAATTATCATAAATGCATCATGCAACAAAAGACTTGGGTAGGGAAAAATGGAGGGGGTGGGGTGGTCTTTTCTACATGTATATTAAAAAGAAGCAAAACTTTGAATAATATATTTTCAATTATGCAAGAACAGTTAAACATGTTTCACATGGATAAATTTTCAATTCTATAACAGATAGAAATATTTCTTTGGAATACAATTGAACTAAATTTAGCACAATGATCAAATAAAAACATACACATTTCTTATGTACCATTTATGAATTGATTTTTCTTTAGTTTGAAATAAGTTTAGTTTTATGAATAATTCCTATGCCATTTACTGTGTGTGGGTGTTGTGCAGCATTAAGGGATATAACATGAAATGAAGGAAAAAATGGACCATGCTAAACTAGCTACTATATATATGTATATATAATGAATGATATGTCTAACTTTATAGAACAGACAAATATTTTGACCAAGTGGCCCATGATCTTGAAACATTTGCGCATCATGCAGGAAGAAAAACCATAGACGAGAGAGATGTTGAATTACTTCTGAAGAGGTTTGTATTCTGTCAAGGGGCTGGCAAATTAACTACTGCCCTTATGAAATATTTCAATTTCTTTTTAATTTTTATATGCCTGTCTGAGATGGACATATTATGGTATGGCAATTGTGTCCATACATCTGTCCTGCTTCATGTTTGGCTCATAAGTTAAATACTATGAGACCTAAAATCATCAAATTTTGTCATCTGATACATCTTGGTTATAGGGTGGATCACATTTTAAAGTTAGGTCACTGTGACCTTTGCTTAAGATGAAATGGCCAAATATGGCAAATTCCTGTCCAACTTGTAACTGGACAATTATTTTGTCTAGAATCATCAAACCTGATCAGTTAATGCTTCTTGGGTAGAAGATGTGTTGCACTCTATATCAAGGTCATTGTGACCATTAATTAAGATGATATGGCCATATATAACATAACCCATTTTTTGTACTCGTGTAGATTTGAGTCTTAAAATGAACAAACTGTCAATTTGTGTATTTGTAGAGAGATGTAGATTGCAGCTGAAAATCAGGTCATTAAATATTTTAAAATGGTGAATATTTTAAGGGAGGTTATGAAGATAATTTTCATTAGAACCAAATTCAGTCTATCCAATTAAGATTCCATTTGTCCCTCTTGAGAAATGATTTAGGCCATGGTGTCTCACAAAGAGTTAAGCTGGACATGCAAAGATCATTTTGATAAGAGCCAAATTACATCTGTCCAGTCAAAGGTTAATTAATGAGTATAATGTAAGAAGGCATAGAAATAATTTGTCACTCTTTTAGTTATGAGACATTTCGTAGAAAAACTCAAAATAAGTAATTCATACCATGTGGAAGAAATTATCTGAATACATATAATAAAATGAAAATATGTTTTAAAATACTTCTGTTTGAACAAGTAATTTGAAATCTGCTATACACACATTATAAGGAATAATCTTAGTTTTACCTCAGACCTTAAAGCAAAGATATTGGTGCAATCTTTGTACCAATTAAGGCTGACAGGATTTTGTGTGGTGCATTTTCATGTTTGTAATGAATGAACATCTGATGGGTGTAACATTTGCTGTTGGCGATGCACTTTATTTGATCGTGTCAGATTAAAGTCACAAGCACAGTGATACAAGAATGTCAAGTTGTCACCTGTCAAAATTTTATGCAGCTGGTGACAACAACAGTTAAACAACAAATTAAGGGAACTCCATACTCACATGAAAGTATAGAAAGTGTATTTATTTCCTTTTTATTAGAATAAAAAACTAATAGATTATGAAATAAAATATATAGGTCATTGTACTTTTCAGCATCATATATCAAGTTTAGAAAATTGCAATTTTCTTTGAACAGCATTATCAAAATTTTAAACCAAAAAATGGTTATATTGATACAGTAGTATTCATACTAATTTCATGAAAATGCTTTTGTACAAAAATATATGAAATGTCCTTGAAAAATAAAGGAAAAGTATTGCATGTTTCTTTACAATAATATATGAAATGTCCTTGAAAAATAAAGGAAATATATTGCATAATGGAATTGATAAAGAAGTCAATGAAAACAGAGTTATTGTCCTTGGAATTGATATTTCGAAACATATCATTGATTATGCATGTAAAATGTAGATCTGTAATCCAACTTATAAAAAATGTTCGCAATAATGTTTCGTGTGAATGTTTGGATGATCAAGATGGGGCAGTGCAAATAGTTTCTGTACATGTAAGTGTAATTCAGTGAACTTGCTTTTTTTTCCTGAGAAACTGGATATTCATACAAGGGAGAATTTTACCAACAACCAATTATCAGCTAGTCCAGATTTCAAATATTTTTTATCTGGGTCTATGACCAACAAGGTGTGATATTACCCTTGTCACATGATGTTCATAAAATTTTGATTTTCTAATGTCACAGAGACAGTAGTGTTATATGTGATGTTACATAAAAAACTCTACGTAACATACATACAATGGATATCAGACTTAATGGAGACAACTTCACTGAATATGATTGTGATTATATAAGGATAGTGATAATAAGGACACAGAAAGTTACATCGACCTCAGCCACAGAACTATATGACTATATCGACCTTGCAAGCTCAGCCAATATTCCTCATGTCTTCAGTTGATATTACTTGACATGAATCCTTATAACCACATTGTGATCTGCACTCAGGAGTCCACAATTAGATTAATTATATTATTGCCTAAGGCATGCAGTCAGTCAGAATTGACACTGAAGAGTGATGGCTTATTATCATGTGAACTTTACATATATTTTTTAATGGTTAAATTCTTGGTGGTTTAATATTACAATAAAACAAACAATACCAAGCTCTTCCTGACAAAGATCAATGGTCAGAAACATAGGAGTAATGACAAAATCTCAATTGCATGACATGTAGTACTTCAAATATTACTTATAGTTCCCGTCCCCCATTTCACTCTGACTAGTTTTGTTCTTCAAATTGCAGACAGAAGTTCATTACCAAGACAACATCACTTACCCACCTTGTGGAAAAGTACTTTCCTCTGGAACTTCGACAGGAAATCATACCAATGGCAAGATCAGGAAATCAAATATCCCCAAAGCTATGAGCATCCTATTTTAGATTTCTGACAAATGAATGCAATTTTATGGCACTGTCTTGTTTTCCTTAAAATAAACCTTTACCATTTCTTTGTTACATGGTTGTTTACTGTAGGAAGTTTGTAACAAACAGGCCAGAAGGAAGTATATATTGAATATATGTCTAATTTACTCAGTCATTTCATCAGTACAAAACATGGATGACTAGACTTGATGTAAACTTTAGACACAGCATGGTCATATGTCATCAAATTATATTAAGAATATGAGTAGTACAATGGCATAGCCTGGTATATTAGAGAAGGGGGGGGGGGGGGGGGGGGTAATGTGACCATCATTTCATAGGTCTTAACACTGTCTGAAGGGAATTTTTCATTCCTTTTTTATTTTTTACCAATTTGCATTCATCCTAAATGGGCAAATTTATAACCTGGCTCATACAAATTTATTCATTGTCTAAAGTATCAAGAAATGGCTGTAGACAAATATTCTTTTGTCATCACTTTTGGACAAATAATTATCCCAGTGTACAGTATATATATGGTTACACTGATCACCTGTACCAAAACAGGCATAGTAAACAGCTTGTGCACCACAAGCAAGATTTAGTAAATCAAGTAGCAATTTTCAGTTAACGTAGCAGAAATTTGATATGCATAATGCAATCATTATTTGATTTGATTGGTCAATGATGATACATATTTGTATGGAGCATGTTTATGGAACAGCAGAACTGAAAATTGCAAGTAAAGAACTATGATATGAGGGCTCTATCTGCCCCCAAAAATCAAGATTTGTAGTTTTCTTTCAAAATTTAGTTCATTTTGTGCAAGAATTGTGATGGATTTCGGTTTTTATTCAAAATTTGATCAGAATGACAAAGCAAGAATCATGACATAATCTTGACATTTTGTGTTATTTTTGGTATTTTGACACAAAATAACTTCTACAGTTTTTATACGTCTGTCTTCAGATGGGACGTTTTAGGCTGCAGCAATGTCAGTAAGTACATCCGTTAGTGGGTTTGTAGGTCACCTGAGTAAACTCCGATGGCCTATTGCAATTGGTCTGTGTCTGTCATGCTTTAACAATTGAACACTTTTAACTTTCTTGATAAATACCATTCCAATTCTTTTCAAATTTGGAAGGAAGCATCTTTGGGACAGAAATTGTAAATTTCAGGACTCCTGCCCCTCTGGGACCTTAGGGATGGGGCCAGAACTGCCAAAAAGTGACCAATTTTCAAAAATTTTATTCTCTAGTACTGCACATTTGTAAGAAAAACCAAATGCATAGTAATGTAGAGAAGGAAGGCCTCAACCAAAATTGTAAATTTCATGAACCCTGGGATAGAGGTTTTGACCCCAGAATTGGGCCAAACTTGGTATTTAGTTTTCAAGTGTAAAACATTTTGAAAACATCTTTACTGATACAAAATTGAAGCTAAATGGATATTTATGATGAGCAGGCAGTCTTTAAAAGGTAATTACCAAAATTGTAAATTTCATGATCCCAGGGGTAGGGGTTTTGGTATGATCATTTTGACAAATGAATATTCTTAACTTCTTGATAACTACAATTTCAATTCCTTTTAAATTTTGTATGAAACATCATTTGGAGAAGGGGGAAGCAAATGTAAATTTCAGGGCTCCTGGAGCACTAGGGGTTGTGGCAAAAACTATTAGGATAAGAGGAATGTAAATTGTGAAATTTATGATCATAGCTCCCCCAAGGCCTCATGGTTGGGGCCAAAACTGAAAAAAAAAACTGAGAAAGTTTTAAAAATCTCCACTCCCACACATGTGGGAGAAAAACCATTTGCATAGTTATTATGTCCATGAAACCCTTTACCAACATTGTGAAATTCATTGCACCTTGGTCAGGAAAATATGGGCCGATTTAAATGCTTCAAACTTTATCTTTCCTTCTGTTGTAATTGAATGGGAATTGTATGCATATTTAGAAACATCATAAAGTTGAAGACTCCAGAATGAGGCTTTAATGCAAATATGAGACTCCCAAACAGGTATATACCATTATGGTATGGTGTCGTCCATCTGCCTGCCTGGACCTTGTAGAGAAAATGAACTTTAAGCTCCATATCTTACAACTTGATACATTTGATCACCATGAAGAGAGGAAGATGCCTATTGTTTCTCAAGGTCACAGTAACAGTTAATAGGAAAACCTTGTAGACAAAATACAGACCCCACTATTGGGGCTAGGATCATCAAACTTGGTACACATTCTTGATGCCAAGTAGAGGATGTAGAGAATATATATAACTACTAGTAAGCAATAAAGGACAAAATATATTTTACCACATTTTCTTCTGCAATACAAATTTGAATGTTGACTGAAGGACACTTGTTACAAACAAAAAGTGGATGTGTGGGTTGATATAAGTTTGGTTGTAACAAGTACAAATATATGTTCCAAAAAAGGGACTTTTAAATTTTTTATGTTTAAAGTTTGAAATGTATTACCCCTCCCAATGTAACTCTATGCCAATATTCCCCATAAATTAAATTCCATATGGTAAATTATATTCATTTTACTAATAAAAACATTTTCGTCATTTATAAAGTTTGTAGCATTGTAGCAAGTGTTGATAAATACCCATCTTACTAAAATACAGACCGTGTGTGTATATATATATATATAAACACACACATACATATACACCTTAATCAAATTGTTAAGTACCATATGCTAATATTGACTCCTAAATTGTATAACCAGATGAAATTGTTTGACCTCGATCTGGTGTCATTTTGATAGGATCACATGGTTTTTAGCTTGCCTGAGCTAAAGCTCGTGACCTTTTCTGATCACTAGCTGCTGTCTGTAAATTTTCCACCCCCACTTTTCTAGAACCATTATATGAAAATATGGTGGCATAACTTAAAATCATCTCAAAAGTTACCACTTTACCTGAAAAGACAAAACTCTAGAGAAAAGCTTAATGAGTGGAGATTCAAAATTGTGCAAATCATGGCTTACGGAGGTAGGGTGGTGGCCACAACAGGGGATCAAAGTATATTTCAAAAAGTCTTAAAATTATCTTCTCAAGCCTGTTGAACTGCAAGGCCTTAAGTTACCATTAATACACAAACACCCTCAGAATGTGAAAAGCTAAGTTTCCTCCATTTGTGGCCCGTGGTGGAATGGGGCTGCAATTGGGTATCTAAGTTTTACATGGGAATATATAAAAAGTTTTATTATGAACATGGTAGTGCATGAGAAGTCATATTAATATAAGTGAAGCATCTTCAGGTAGGACACATTCAAATTCAGTGAAATCAACGACTCCTGGGGTAGGATGTAAACAGTTTTTCATGGGGATATATAGGAAAAATCTCAATGAGAACAGCACTGTTTTATGATTAGTAATATGCAAGCACCCGAAGTAGTGCAGATTCAAGTTCATTGATTGATTGTTTGTTGTTTTCCGCCACACTCAACAATTTTTCAGTTATCTTATGGCGTCCAGTTTTTATTGGTGGAGGAGAGAACACAGACACAATATAACCGGGAAGAGACCACTGACCTTCCGAAAGTAAACTGGCAAACTCTCTTGCATATATCAGCTCGAGCGAGATTCAAACGCGCACTAACTAGAGGTGAGAGGCCTTGTGATTTTGAGCGCGATGCTCTAACCACTCGGCCACAGATTCAAGTTCAAACCATGGCCATGGGGTAGGGTGGAGCAACAGTTGGTAACCAAGTTTTAAACGGGGGGAAGTCTTTAAAAATCTTTTCAAGATCAGAAAGGCCATCAAAATTCAATCATGCAGATTTTAGTTTATTCAAATCATGTTAAGGTGGGGTCACAATAGGGGATCAAATTTATACACACAATACACATGTATTAGGAAATCCCAAGATAAGCAGCACTGATTTGTCATCACTGTTATGAGAACATCCTTAGGCACTGCAGAATCAATATTCTTCAAATTAAGGCCTGGGGAGGATGATAAATAGAATGTTCTATCATGAAAGTAATAATGTCCCAAGGACACAGTTTAATGGTTTGTGGTGGGGCTTGTCCCAAGACACAGATTATTCTAACCAGTAAGATGGGGCCTCAGTAGGAGATAAAATCTTTACACTGAAATATAATGTAAGTGTTTGAAAATTTTCAAATCAAGGAACACTGATTAAATATATTAATATGCAAACATTCCAATGTGCACTAGACTCAACATTTGACTAATTTTGACTTAAACAGAGAATCAAAGCTCTTTACATGAGAATATATATATTTTCTTATAAATAATGCAAATATTTCTACTCCTATAGTATCTTAATGGAGATGACAATACAAGACCCCAGATAGAAATAAAAATCTAGAAATCAGTATCAAAATACATGTATATGAAGTTATTTTTTAATGGATAAATTCAATATTTTCATGTTCATGAACATTGACATTTCTGGCATATGATGATACAGTGTTCGATTAACACTTTGATACAAAGGTTCACAAACTGTCCTATTTCTTCTCTGCCTGATACTGATAATGTAGATCAAATACATCACTTTGAGAGATGAATTCCCAACCTGTTTCCTTCATGTGGTACACTACAAATAAACCAAGAAAGTTAATTCTCCAAGGCATATGATTTTATTACTTACAAGTCAAAGTACAAACCTTTTTCTGAATATTTTTTCATGCAATTTGACTCAAATTCCCGTGTTTCCTCTAGTGTTTCCATCAAATGTCAATATTTAACATTTCTTTCTCTACATATTTTTTCTACCAACCTATCGATAGGTCAAAATGGTGGGACACAAAAGGAAAATATTCAATTTAATATGGGTCTAAACAGCAATACATACCCTTTAAACCTGCTACAGGTATCAAGGGTAATGTTTATGTCTGGGGAAAAAACCCTGCACAATACTATTCATTGACACAATCAATAAACATTTTACAATATGAATCATAAAATGTCTTATTTTACTATCAAACTTTTTCTAAAGAATGCACTTACAGTTAACGACACCACCACTGTATGCGTCCCTGTGGGTGGCATGGTAGATTGACCTCCTTCCTAGATCAATAGCTTCATCTACAGACAGGTCATAGCGGTATCCACTGTCTAAAACACCATAAGCATAAACTGACCCAGAACCCACTGAGTATATATTGTTGGACATTCTTTCTCCATCACTGTCAACATAGTACAGACCAGGTCCCTGAATGTGGAAATAGAATGTTTTTAATTTCAATTGCAGACTTCTTAAAGCTGGTATTAAAGGACATGTACAGTGTAGTAAAATGCATCAAGTAATCCATTGTTTTATCTTAAAAAATTTATAAAATAAGGTGAAATGACTCCTCTTTATCAATGATTAATATGTGTGTGTTGTGACTGTTGAGACAAGTGAAGACCCATTAGTCCGCCATAGATATAACTCCAGTCAATGTAGACAGTGCATTGTGATGTCACATTAACTACAATGATTTTTCTTTCAAACCAAGCAATTGCCAACAACAAAATGCACAAAGGTATGAGAAAGCTTGGCTGAAATTTAAAAATGTTTGTGGTACTTTCCAAACAGTTTATTTCTACAGAAGTATACCACAGTGAAGGCAACATTTTTTCAGAAGCATTAAGGGTAACGCTTGTCTTTTCAGCTGATGAAGAGCAAATCACTCGACTCACATGTGTAATCATTTCAGTGAGCTTGTCGTAACCTCACTATAACTCCATCAAAAGGTTATGAATGGTTTGTTCCCAAATTATATCAAAAAACATCAGTGATAAGTGAAATTTTCACTTACAAACTCTGATTTATATGCAAAAGTTTGCTTCTGACAATTTGTGTTAAGCTCAGAATTACAGATAATATCTTACCCTTTTATCCCATCCACAAATCATAGTTCCCTACAATAAAATAGTAAATAATTAAATTATTTATATAGGCCAGGGTTAAATTGTTATGTACATTTATTATATACCCAAAAATAACCCACAGTGAACTGACAGTGTGATCCAACTTTCTGAATTACTACACTAGTGATCTGATTCCAGATCTGATCTAATTTCAGATCCTGTCTCTCTGAAACAGATGATGTCGCAATGCAACAATGCACATTTCTTGTGGAAATGATTGTCTACATCATAACAAAACTGTACACAAAAAATAATTTCATGTTTGTATTTTTGAAATTTAAGAATGCATTCATTATTATATAAAGGTGTATTTAAAAATATATAAGTGGGTATATAATAAATTTCCATTACTACAGTAACTTCATCCAAAGAGTTGGATCTTGTTGACAGGTGCAGATCCTCGGAACAAACATGACACTTTGTTTGATCTGATGACCAGTGCATATCAACTCAATGTGATCCGACTTTTTGAATACTGTGTATACATGTAATATATATGTATTATTAGAACCTGAAATTCACTTTGAATTTCTTTTTTTGAGAGATACATTTTGAAATAAAATTTACTTAAAGGCAACTGATCTTGATTTTCTCTTTCCTATGATTCAATATATGTTTAGAATCCTCAAATTGGAAACATAAACTGAGTCAAAATGCTTTCAATAAATAGAGTTCCTAAAGCAATTACTACTCCTCTCAATCAGTTTCCAAACTTTAACACAAAAATAAATACTAGCCATAGATAGTCCCATTCCTTTATAGTTGTAGACAATGTTAGCCAATAGTTTAGATGCTGCAGCCACTGATATCCTTTCTTTGTTTCGTAATTCATATATTCTACAAGTAAATTGAAAATATGAAAAACAAATCTTGATAACATATTAGATGAAACTGTATGACACCACAGGATTCTGACAAATCACCACAGAGTAAATTTCTGCATGTCAGAGCAAATCTCAGTATTAAAATTGAATAAATGATCAACCACTGACAGCAGGGAAATTATACAATTTTCTGAAATACTGACATTTCCATTACACAGGGTTGCTTGCTCCATGCATCATTTACACACATTCTGGCTAGTAGCTTAATACTTAACACTGTCCCACTCACCGACACTGCCTTGCTAGAACCCTCTCCCAGTAAGCACAGTCTGCAGCCCCTCCTGCCATGGTTCCAAGTAAATAGGGATTTATTTCAATCACTTTCTTGACTGTCTGGGATTCTAGAAACATGAATTCAGCTTAAAATAATGTATTGGATAGACATATTTGCATTTAATACATTTCCTGAAAAAGCAATTAAATATGCAAGGTATATAAGTATTGGAGCCAGGGAGCTTTGCACTTGTGCTGGGGTTTGCAATTCAGCTTTTGGGATACACATCACCTCATCCCCAACCTCCATCTTCTATAGATTGGCAAATTAAGAATGCTCAAACACAGTTATTGATCTCGGAAAATATATTTGTCTAGAAAACACATGAATTTAAAGGGAAATTCAAAGGTTAACTTGTCTCAGACGTACTTTTAAAATTTGCCTTGGACATACTTTGAAATTTATCATTGACCTGTATTGCCTTTCATCAAAATAGCAATGATAAAGGAACAACACCTGATTATTTAAAACTGCAGAGGATTTGTTAAATGTAAATCATGATGTTGATAGAAAATTCAAAACAATCAAACTCTTTTTTTCAGTTCACATATTAAATTCTTAGTTGGAGACAAGTATATGGAGAAGTAAGGAAAGTGAATTTTATTTACTTGGTCACTTGTCATAGGGCAAATGCTTAATAAATCAATTTAACCACCCATGAATCTAGAGTTTCTGAAATCTACTGGTCCAATGGTTTTGACCACAAAAAATTCCATCACACTAATAATAGCTCACGGTACATTTCATTGCTTGGAAAGTAAAACAATCAAAATAAAACAAGAAACACATTACAACTCTCTACTATTCTCTGAATCATTTACCTACAAGGAAATCTTATTTTTTAAGTAGGAAAAGTCAATTTAAAAACTGCAATGTTGCATAAGGTTAGGATTAAGGTTAAGCCTAATGTTAAGTCCCCTAAAGTAAATTTAGGTAATCACAGGTCTAATTTCAGATTACATATCATATCAATAATCCAAAAACTTGCTAATAAACTAATATAAATAATTAAATAAAATTTATATTTGCTTTCAACATCTAACCCAATCATGTAAACTGCATGTCAGTAAAAGCTTAGATATCACACTGGTAATCATTTTCATATATATATATATATATAGAGAGAGAGAGAGATTACTATTTATTTCACATTGGTGTACACCCAAATTCACCTCTGACAATGCAATGCCTAACCTTTTAAAGACAAGCAGTTTATATGATCAGGTTCAATGTTGAAAATGAATAAAAACAAGAATTTTTAATTAGAGAAGTTAGCAAATACATTATTTTAAATAATGATGATTATTATCAATTTGTGTGGAATTAGATAGTGTCGATTGGATTTCCTTGCAGAAAAAATCATTCATGGATTGATATGAGTAAGTTTTCAGTCAATTGATATGATATGTAATCTGAAATCAAATCAAATTGAAGCATGATTAAATTCCCACAGAAATTATGAACATGCGGACAGAAGCAAGGGGGCAAGAGAAAGATCGAATACAAAAAATAAAAAAAAAAATGTTTCCACAGACATTATCATTGTTCAAGAAATCACTTCCAACATATTGATTTAACAAATTTAGTTTCAAACCTATGGAAGGTCCAGCTGTGGCTCTTGAATCCACTGCAACGATTACACCATGTTGAAATTTGAAGGCCAGCGTTGTAGTGCCATGATCAAAATGTATCTTGACATCACTCTTTGGATTTGTAAATTCTTTCATACTCTCTACCGGCTAAAATCAGAAAGGAGTAGAAAAATAACAAGTTATCTACAACTGAGGAAATTCGAAATTCTTACTGTAATGAGACGCATAATACATTTATATTATAGTCTAGTTTTTGTTCTCTTACGTCAATGCCATATGGGATTGTGAAGCTGTTTGTTGTTGTCAATGCATCGTTTAAAAGATGTGTTGATGTTCCTCCAAAATCGCTGAGAAATCCATTTTTTAACTGGTTTGTTTTCAATCCACAGACATCCGCAAGCGCCATGATGATTATAAATGTTTTTCAGAATTTTAGGATCGCGGTAAATGAAAATACTCCAGCCTGGAATCAGGCTAGAAAATACTCTTGACACAAGATTTTTCAAAATATTTTATAATATACTTAGTAATAAAATCAAATTACATTGTAATTATTAACGAAAAATAATCAAATGGGAGAAGAAGGGGATAACATTTAAAATTTTCTGCGGAATTCACTGTACTTCCGGATGTCTGCTATCAGCTGATACAACACAACACATGGCTGATATATTCGAAGTTTTTCGAACTATTTTTATTGTTGCCGTCGCTTTGGTTGCAGTAATACTTTTCATAGCTTGTGGTAAGTCCATACTTAGCGTTTCTATTTAATATTTTATTGTTATAATGTTCTCCTGCAGAAACTTCCACTCTAAATTATTGGGTCAGTAGATATAGACGTTATCCCATTATCATCGCATTGTCTTCTTTCATGTCCCTTTGGGTACCTAACTATGATTTACGGTATTACACAGGGCATGCAAATCTTATTTTTCTATATATCTTATATTTATAAACAATTGTAAATTATGTAGCTATTTTTTACATGTTTACGTTCAGTCATTGTTACTATTTTTGATAAATATATATTTACCTTTGTTTAGGAAACCACCGCTGACATGCCCTCCACTTTAAAGAAAATATTTTTAGTATTATTTGTGTCTTAGAGCAAGTTAAACAGGTCCAGCACAATTTCTATATTTAGCTAGATCTATAGCTTTATTAAAGCAATAATTTAATAGCTTTAAATCTAAAAATTTTATTTTGTTATAAAAATGTGCTAATATCATAATGTAGTGATTAGGGCTATACAGGCCATGGATATCTTCTTCTTCCCAATAATGGCAACCATCAACATAGTGATTATTCTGCCATGTGGATGTGCATGCAATTAGTGTTAAAAAAAACAACATGGTATACAGATCTAATATTTACACATGTTTAATCACCGAAGCCTTAAAGGCTTCAAGTGATGGTGCTGAGACTGTTTCTGGTGTTAGTGAATTCCAGTCCCTGATAGTTCGCGGGAAGAATGAGTATTTGAGGTAGTCCTTATTCGTTGATGGTTGTTAGTAACTGTTGTCATGTGTTTTCCTTGTCAGTCGCGTTGGTCTTATTAGACGTCCCTCCGTGTTCGATCTTGTAGAGCAGTGTGAGTCGCGCATCTCTCCATCTGTTTTCTAGTGACCTCCATTCCAGATGTTGTAACACATTGCTTACGCTGGATCTATTTCAAATCTGTTAGTGACATATCTTGCCCCCCGTCGCTGTACCATCTCTATCCTGTCTATTTCTGTTTTGTGATATGGGTCCCACACCGGGCTTGCATACTCCACAATAGGTCTAACAAGGGATTTGTATGCGTTGGTTTTGACCGATGTTGTGCTGATGTTAAGGTTTCGCTTCAGGAATCCCAGGGTTCTGTTGGCTTTATTACATATGTTACTGACATGTTGGTTCCACTGTAGGTCAGAGGTGAAAGTGCACCCTAAATATTTGGCACTGGAAACTGATGACACAGTTTGTCCCTGCAATCTATAAGTTGTTTTGATGGGATTCTTCTTCCGACTAATGGTTAAAACGTTACATTTGTTAGGATGGAATGACATCTTCCATGTATTTTCCCATAAGGCTAAATTGTCAAGGTCGGATTGTAGGTCTAAAGCATCCGAGTCTGATGAGATGGTAAGGTACGCTATCGTATCATCGGCAAATAGTTAAACGGTGGATTTTATTCCCTCTGGCATGTCGTTTATATAAAATAGGAATAATGATGGTCCAAGAACACTCCCTTTGGGAAACCCTGGATTCCATTTCTATGCAGGGTGAACGTTCTCCGTCGGCTACTACTGACTGTGATCGGTTTAGCAAAAATCCTTCAATCCATCGATTGACATTGCCTCGGATTCCGTAATGTGAGAGTTTATGTATCAATAGATTGTGGCTGACCTTGTTGAAGGCTTTAGAGAAATCCATGATTAGAATGTCGGTCTGTTTTCCTTTACTCATGTTGGTGGTAATGTCTTCCACAAATTCAACAAGTTGTGTTTCGCATGATCGTCTACTTCGAAATCCATGTTGCAATGGATAGAGTATGTTAAGGCCAGTGAGATTAGTCTATAGTTCTCAGCTTTGTATCATTCACCTTTGTTGTATACAGGGTTCACATTAGAGGATCTCCAGTCTTGAGGCACATCTCCTGTGTTTATAGATCTATTGAATATGATGGTAAGAATAAGAGCCAGTTCGCTTGCCAATTCTTTTAATACCTGGGGTCTGATGTTTTCCGGCCCAGCAGCTTTAGAAGGGTTTAATTTCTGTAATAGCTTCAGAACCCCATTTTCTGTTACTAGGAGATCTTCACATGTGGGGAATGTTCTGACATATTGCGTCGCTTTGTGAAGTCATCGCTGGTGTGGACATTCTTTGCAGAAAATGCTCACTGGAACTGTTTGTTGAGTATGGTAGCCTGGTCCACAGGTTTGGTATGTAGGATTCCGTCACTTCTTAATGGTGCAATCCCATTATAGTCTGTCCTTTTGTGCTTGATATAGGTCCAGAAGCACTTCATGCAGCTAAGTTGCGGGTCATTTTCTTCTGGTGAGACGGTGTTTTCAATGTATTTCCAGTAGGCACATCTAAGTTCTCTTTGCACCTGATGATTTAGGTCCTTGAATTTGGATTTCAGGCTAATGTCCGCTGACTTCTTTTGTTTATAAAGGCGGTGAATTAGTCGGCAAATCTCTGGTGTAAGCCAAGGAGGGCTGTCTTTAGGTTTGGCGACTTCGTGAGTTATGTGTGTTGAGATACTGTGTTCTAGGTCTTCTTTGAAAGTCTTCCAGAGTTCTTCAGCTGTTCCTCCTGTGGATTCCATGTCTATGATCTTTTCATGGGTACGGTTCATGTCCGATTTCAGTGATTCCCAATTCGCGTTCTTATAGAGTGGGATTCTACGTGGTGTTTGCTTTTGTTTTGAGGCTTATTGTCATTATCTGAGAACACAATGTCGTGATCTGATATTCCAAGGATGGTCTTAATACGTGTGAATCGAGATGGATTGTTGGTCACCAGAAGATCTAGTATGTTAGATCTTCTTGTAGGTTCTTCCACTAGTTGTACAAGGCTGTTATCATCTAGGATGTAGGTGAACTTGTAGTGAATACTAGGGCACGCCGTGTTAGGTTTTAGAGATTTAGTTCTCCAATCCCATTCCGGAAGGTAAAGTCACCACCAGCTATTACTAGCGCATTGTTTATGGAGCTAGCTCTTTCTAGGCTTTCCCCAAGTTTGTCAATACTGTGCTCATTTGATGTTTTGGGTTGTAGTATGAGGCCAAGTATAGGTCTTTGGATTCTACCAGTTTTATATTTGTCCATATGATCTCGCAGTCGGTATCCAATTCTGGGACAGGTGAGTATTGCTTATAGCAATCAGCACCCCTCCTCCATTTGTGTTTCGATCTTTACGGTATATGTTGTAGGTAGGCAGAAGCATTTAGTTGTTTGTGATACTTCCGTCAATCCAGGTTTCTGTACCTAAGATGATGTTTGGTTTTGTACTTTCGATTAGGTTTTTCACCTGACCTTGTTTCGATGTAATAGATTGGAAATTGGCAGTCTGTATCTTCAGTGGTTGGGATATGTTTTCCATTTTGCGTCTGTCCCTGTCAGGTGTAGATGCGTGTACTGGTCGGATACATTCATGTGGTGCGGGACTGTGCAATGATGTATCAGAGAGAACATTAAACTGATTTGTTGTGGATAGGACTAGCTCAAAGCACACAAAACTGTAGTTTGGGCAGTCGCATACTATACAGTCCCAAGCAATGGCACTGTCTTCTGTGAGGATGTCGTAGGTGCGTGAGCTGACAGATTGGCATTTAATGTGGTACCACTGGTTACAGGTGTCGCACATAATCCCTTTGTCTTCCCATGTGATCGGTTCATAACATGTACCACATGGGTATACGCTGCCGGGAGTCGGCCCTGGGTTTGTGTGGACATCGTTAGAGTTTGCAAGCAAAAGAGATATTATACACAGCAAGTACATCATAGGGTTCTTCTCTCTACCACCGACGATAATCCTCGATCTCTTGATTGGGTGTTTGAAGAGTCCTGCTTGGACTAAGCATGAGAGATGCTGATTATATTTATCTGACAATGGAAACGTAGTAATGTCAGTTATCATTGAAGTGTGATGTTAGATTGATATAGAAAACAACAAGGACACTCAATGATAAAGTACATATGCTCATGATATAATTCTTGAGTTACACGTCATGCTCATCGATGGCAGCAGGCTAAGCAGCTATATCGCAGTATAGGAGGGGGTATACAGATGGATGGAAGGTACTACTTTTACGAATTCATTTGTCTTGCCAACATTAAGCTACCTTAGTGATAGTGATATATCTCAGGAAGTAATACGAAAGATTTCTGACTGACCTATTATTAAAGTTTGAAATGAGGATAGGTAGTTTGTTCGATTCGAAAATTAAATGAACGACTCCCAATTAGACGAAAATAATAGATCAAGTTAATTCATACTAGTAATAGCAAGTACAAGACACAAGATTATTGTACTGAAATTTGGACTAAGTCACTGCCCTATGAAATTCTTCTTCAAAAGAAGAATAGATATATCACGGTTGAATCACAACCTGCATCGGAAACCCAATATAAAAGCAGATTTTTTTAAGTTTCAAACCGATTTTGTCTCTTATCAAAATTTCGAAATTCATGGTTACTTGGGTCAGGGGTTCAGGCCCCAAGGTATGGCCAATATGGTCATATAATGAAAATGCATTAAATGTGTGAAAATCTTCTCTACTCACACACACACACACACACACACACACATACATATATATATATATATATATATGAGAAAAACTATATGATTGATAATGATGTCCATGAAGCTCTCAACTAAACTTGTGAAATTCATGGTTCCTGGTCTTAGGGTAGGACCAGTATGGCCATATAGAGAAAAAGTATTAAATCTTTGAAAATCTTCTCTACTCTCACATATATTTTAGAAAAACTAAGTGCATGATTATGATGTCCATGAAGCTCTCTACCTAAATTGTGAAATTCATGACTCCTGGATCAGGGGGTCAGGCCCTATGGTGGAGGCAATGTGGCCATACAGTGAAAATGTATTATATTTTAGAAAATCTTCTCTACTACTGTATATATTTGAGTAAAACTAAATGCATTATTATGATGCCCATGACGCTTTCTACCGAAATTGTGAAATTTGTGGCTCCAGTGTCGGGGGTTCAGGTCCTTGTGCAGGGGCTTATATGACCACATATAGCAAATGCATGAAATAATTAGAGAATATTAAAATGATTTATATGCTTTAAACTTTCATTTTCCCTTCTTTAATTTAACAGGAATTGTATGTATTTTGAAAGATCATAAGCATGCACATAGAAGAATGCATATTGAGTCTTGTATGTAAGTATGAGATACCCTGTATAAGCTTTGATACACAGGTGACCAGTAAGGCCCATGGGCCTCTTGTTTTGAATTCCAATTAAAATGCACCAGTACTTTCTGCAGTTTCACAGTCCATTAGATTTTCTTTAAATGACCTTCACCAGAGGACATTCTCTTTGCGACCAAGGGTGACATTATATACTGCTTGACTACAGATCCCAATCCTGTTGGTCGCAGTGGCAGGGGTTCTTAAGATATATATATATATATATGAAAATGAAAAGAAGCTTTACAACACTCTACAAGATTTCTTTACATATTTGCAAAATAGATTTACTGGTCGACTGTTATTGCTGTTTCTAAAGTTCTCTCGGTTTTTATGCAAAATATTAATGTCATGTAATTTATGTTACTTTAAGTATATTTATTTTGCTGAGATCCTTTGATTGAAATTTTTATTGTAATTCATGTACAATGCATCAATCAAATTGCCTCTGGTGTATGTTTTAAATTGCGTTTAGATGATGAAATCAACGTTACCGTTAGTCACACTCGTATTGAGAAAATCAAATATTAACAATTAAATATTTTTTAACCTTTTGATAACAACCGTTCCAATTCTTTCCATATTTGGTATGAAGCATCTTTGGTGACAAGGCAGACAGAAATTGTTGGGATTGTAGGGGTGGGGCCAAAACTGCCAAAAAGTGACAAATTTTCAAAAATTTTCTACTGTATAATTGCACATTTGTAAGAATAAACTAAATCATGGTAATGTAGAGCAGGAAGGCCTCTACCTAACCTGTAAATTTCCCTATCTCCGGGGTAGATGTTCTGACTACAGGTTGGGACCAAACTTTGTAAATAGTATCTATGGGTAAAACATTTAAAAACATCTTTAATGTTATCAATAGCAAATTGAAAGTAAATGGGTATTTGGATAAAAGTGAACACGTAGCACTGTCCTTCAGACCCCGTTTTTACATACCACTGTAAAATGAAGACGGCTAGAGCCTGTGACATGTTTTTTGCATCACAGTACATACTGTTGTCGAAGACAATACTCCACTGGAACATATTGTCGCCGGACGTGATAGATGAAAAGTGGGGTGGGAGTAAGATATTTATCGGTATCTCTGCTGTGGTTAGGTGCTGATTTGTTTTATTTGGAATTCTTGTGCGATTTCAATGTTATTCCATTTTTAATGGAGACTGTGGTCGCATTTTTGTTAACATCATTACTTTCATTATTATCTGTCTTGTTTCATTATATATATGTGTGATATTTGATAGTATAAAGATAAATTTCAGTTTAACTTCTGTATAAAGAGGCATTGCAGTTCGTTTTGCACGTTTTGATCTAGTGTTTTTAAAAACATATCAATAAAATAATAAAAATCATAACAATACTGACAATTTTTATCATTATGGATGCATTAGTTTGCTATCAAATGCGCTTTAAAGATTATCCGGAATTCAATGGCTTCTTCTATATGACTTGGACATTTTACATCACGTGATTCAGTATGACAACACAGGTGTTGTGTAAAAACTCATTTAAATACCCCTTAAAAGGGTCCACAGTCGCTTCCTGCTCCTTTATAATTAAGTAATTATAAATCATTATTATAATAGAAAACCTTATGTGTCCCTATAACCATGTAATTTTTTTTTTTTTTTTTATATATAAAGCATGCCACGAGTTTTGATAAAAATAGCACTAACTTTTAAAGCCCTGCGTGTGTGTATCGTGGCTAGAGGATCATAGTGATATCCCCATGTAAATTCTAGCGTGCGTATGTGTTGTATCATTCCATTTTAACCCTTTTCTCGCATAATTTGTGAAAATTCTGGGTTTAGCCATTGTACGCCAACTCTCACTGGATTGTTTACCCACCGTGCGCATGCGTTCGAAGACCGAAAGAGGGAGTCTCAGTGTTGTTTAAAAAAGGGCATTCAAAAACGGTTAAATTTTGCATTTAAATAACTTTAGAAATGTTATTTTTGAAAAATTGATACAATTCAACTATGCAACAGAATTAGTGAAAACTCTGGGAAAATTTTACGATTTCGAACCAAAATGAGCTGTGGTGTCTCTTTAATATGAAAATATCATTGACAGATGCTTTAAGTGAATGCAACTTTTGTTTTTACTTTCTTAGTACTATGCATAGAACAACTAGAAATCTCTCGAACCCTCTCAATAAAAAAGAAATATATAGCATACATTTGTGTATTATAGTCTAGTTTTTGTACAAAAAAATTGCAAAAACTAATTTGATAGGTTTAATTCATACTCGAGATATGTGGATCAGTACCTGATGCTATACATTACTTTTGAGGGCATTCTCGTCGATAGGTTTCACACCTATTGTTTTAAAAAAAAGCAGAACTATTATATTGTCGTGGTAACTCAGTGGTTAGAGCGTTTGTTTCCTAACCAGGAGGTCGTGAGTTGGAGCCCCGCTAGTGCCATGGTTGGGAAAAAATCTATGACGTAAACTCAGGTAGTGATTGCTCCTTCGCCAAACGCTCGACATCGTGGATCTTTCGGATATGACCATAAAACCTGAGGCCCTGTGTCGCGTTGACCCTCACTTCTGTGGCCCTGAGTGCTAGGCATAGGTCTAAATTTGTGGTACTTCACCTACAGCAGGTGACGTCTTAATTCTCGACGGGAGGTAAAAGAATCAATCTACTGTTAAAGTGTCCATTTAAATGGAGATCTTACCTCCGTAATAAAACAAGAATAGACATCTGTCGATTTGACAATTGTTGGTTTGTTGGTTTTAAAAACACAGACGTATAAATTCGGCTCTAATGGTATCAGTCTTGAATTATTGTATAATCCGATGAAAGAAACAAAACCCGTAAAAAACTATTCATATTTCTAAAGTTTTCAAGGGTACGTGTGGAGGACAATATGTACCGTTACACTCTGAATAAGGTCATCTTGATTTGATGTCCAAGCTACTTAGCGGGAAATAGTAGCTTGCTGATTATCTTGTTATTTTAAACAAGAGTATTCCAATATAACATTTCGATTGTATTATTCATGTCGCCCATTTTTCCCGTTTACCTAATAACGTTTCCAAGACTATAAGTTGTGCAACTCGGATTTATATACACATTTTTGTTTTCGTTATTTCGAAATGATTTTCTCGTAATTTCGAGATAATTATTTCATAATTATGAAATCATACTAATAGGGTTTCATATTCTGCCTTATGGTTTACATCTGTATCTAAGGGGTTTGTAGCCTTGCTGATGGTAGTCGTCGTATTCATAATCTAGTCATGAAAGTTGTAGATTCTGATGCGGTTATTGAAACTTTTTCGCAGGTACTTGACACTCTGTACTGACCCAACTGTATGTCCAGGGAAGCTATAATTCATTTACAGGGGTGACATTTCCGTGTACATAATTGTAATGACCATGCACTTTAACCGGTGTAGGCTCGTCTGCCAGTCACCAGTGAAGAGAGTTTACAATGTAGGGTATAGATCTGCATGAATCTGGTTTATTCAGGCATAATCTGATGTCTATTCAGTTTCACAAACAAGCTACGTAATCTCCAGCCAGACAAAAACATGCACACATAAAAATTGCTGATCAACGTAACAGTGGAAAACCATGTAGTGTGTTCTATCTTATGTATTTTTCCCCGTATACAAATCGAAATTATAACATGATGTCCTTCCTTTTCACAGGATGGTATCTTGTATGGAAGCTCTTCTTGTCAAAATTCAAGTTCGTACAAGAACTTCTCGGGAAGAATGAAGGGGCGAGTGTAGAGATGGCCTCAAAAAAGTCCAGGACAAAGGTCAGACGAGACTAATGTGAATGCTTATGTGTTCAGCCATATTTGGTAGTGGGAATAAAAGTATATGGATTCAGCAATAGTTCCACAGAGGTCAGACAAGACTGATAACACGCCTTGTTGATCGTAAATTGGAAATACATGAAAAACAATTCGACAATGGGTATACATCGTTTGGTGTGGTTTCTAAATAAGAAATTTTGTGAACAAGAAACAAGCAGCAATTTTCAACAGTTTTAAAATTCTGTGTATGCATTGTTTATAGACTCCTGGAGAAGTAACATCAACATGTTTTATGCTGAAAGGATAGAACAAGTCTTTGACAAGAATGTATTTGCTTGCAACATGACGTGCAAGTGTATGTGTGATAATTTGCTTTTACAATATATATTGTACTATTTAGCAAACATTTTACATTTTACAAAGATTTTACATTTTAATATTAACATGATATGATATTGGTTATACAAAATCTATCAGGTGATTGTACATTTATAATAAATGTTAATGTCTTTGAGGAATGATACCACTTTGTTTTTACAGAATTTATTGAGACACAATTGAAGAAAATTTCTGGATGTTTCTTTGATTGTGTGATTGTCTAAGGTTACCAGTCTATCCTTGAAATGCAGATTTCTTCAACACTGTTAACGTACTTTCAGATTACAGTTCACTCGGAGAATGGAGCCGTTTTGTGCATGTGGTATATGATAAATGTGGTCGATCCACAGTATTTCACGCTGCTGTAGAATAGTGTAGATAAGATTTTCGAAGTACTCCAAAGTTGATATGAGAAAGATGACGGAGTGTCTCATTGACAATATCAGTGTAGTCTTTGTTTACCTGGTCTTCTAGCAGTCATTTGAAATTTTCATGAACATGAATTGTGCTCTTTTATTAGTTAAAAATATTATTTCAAAGAAACAAGAACATTATTAAATACAGTACATCCATTGAATTGTTGAGATTGGAAAACAAAAGCCTATGCACAAGTTTTATCACTTCCTCTTTCGTATGCACTTTTATTAGGTCATATAAAATTAGTTATCTGGTTCTCAGACCCTCTCGCGTCTATTCAATTGGTGACACATGGTTAATTATTGGTTTAAAAAAAATTCCCAATGCGGCGTTGTGTTATTATTATAATTCCACATTTAAATTGCGCTTTATCTAATTTAGACAATTACCCTAAAGAGCTTTATATCCTATTCAAAAACAGTAGGGGATACTGTATTTTGTGCTCAAATGGTCACATATACAAAGGGGTACGAAACCATGTTGTTTAGTTCCTTAACGAGGAAGCATTTCCAAAGAAATTCATTGCCCAAACACATCAATCTCACGATCTGCACGGGATGCTATTGATGATCAAGGGTGTTGTGCCATAAATTTGCATGCTTCTGATTTGGAAGGTTAGAGCCACTTTAAAGGGAAGTTTTTGAAGAGAAAGCATCAGATTATCAGTTGTTAAAGTCGTTAATTAAACAGAGACCATGCGCCGTCTAACACAGGATGAGAGGTTACGTGTCTTTGGCATGCTACAGGTTGGCACAAGAAAGGTCGCTGTGGCAAGGGCACTGAATGTTTTCCAGTCTGTTATTAGCAGATTATGATCCAGACATCGTGCTACAGAGTCTGTTTAGAATAGACCACGATCCGGTCGACCAAGGGCAACAACTCGGGCTCAGGACAGATTCATCCGCATTATTGCCTTGAGAAATCGTATGGTAAAAGCAAATCAGATAAGGTCTCAACTTCAAAGGAAACTGGCTTGGTAGTGAGTGGCCAGACCGTCAGGAATCGACTGCAGATTTCACTTACGCGCCCGACGTCCTCGTGTCATTCCCTGTTTTAGGGATCGTCACATCAGAGCCCGACTCCAATGGTGTCGTCATCAACGCTGGGATAATCGCCGATGGAACCACGTAATGTTCCCAGATGAGTCGAGGCTCACTATGGACTTCCTGGACAGATGCAGGGGGGGGGGGGGGGGGGGGGATTGGTGCCGACGTAACGAACGTTTCCATGACATTAACATCATTAGACATGATCAGTATGGGGGTGGATCTGTAATGGTGTGGGGAGTCATCACTGTTGCCGGCAGAATAGACTTGCATGTTGTTGCTGGACGTGTCACAGAGCAGTACTACCGGGACAATATCTTGGCACCCCATGTTGTGCCGTTTGCATGTTGTTATGACCGCCGTTTCATTTTTCAAGATGACAAATGCCAGATATCATAGAGCCAGGATCGTTACAGCTTATCTCCAACAGCAGAATATCACCACATTACCATGGTCCACACTCAGTCCGGACCTTTCCCCCGTCGAGCATGTCTGGGATATGCTTAGACAGCGGCTACGCCAACAACCTCCTGCCAATGCCCAAGAACTTGCTGCAGCATTGCAGCAGGAATGGAATAACCTTCCCCAAAATGACCTGGGGCGTCTCGTTAGGAGTATTCCACGCCGAATCCAAGTTTGTTTGGCCAACCGAGGTTGTTTTACCTTCTACCGACTCTGTTTCACAATGGTGGTAAATTTACTGTGTGACCCTGTGTTGGTGTCGACCCTTATTCTAGAGAATCTGTCCTTTTCTGACTGTACGCAGGGTTTCAAATAAATTGACAAATGTTTCCTTAATGTTTTTCTGTCATTTGTTTCCTTCATGACCTCATTATCTGCAGTTCATTGTCCTTGTAAATCAAATATCCCCTACTTTATTTGAATAGTATATTAAGACAATGAAACAAAGAACAACAAATGCATAAAAAGGACATAATACTAAACTGACTTTGAAATATAAACTAAGAGTACATGTAGGTAAAACTATATGAATGTTGTACAATTTTTTTTAAAATTAATTTATGTTTTGTTATTCGTTTTGGATTCTAATTTTACAATTTTTAATACTTAATATACATTTGAAGATATAACACCGGTAATTATTTTCACTGTATGTTAAAGGGCCTCCGTGGCCGAGTGGTTAGAGCATCGAGCTCAAAATCACAAAGCCTCTCACCTCTGTCGACGCGTGTTCGAATTTCGACCGCGGCGTTATGTGAGCAAGTTTGCCAGTTTACTTGCGGAAGGTCGGTGGTCTCTTCCCAGGTACATTGTATCGGGGTTCTCTCCTCCACCAACAAAAACTGGACGCCACCAGATAACTGAAAAATTGTTGAGTGTGGCGGAAAGCAATAATCAATCAATCACTGTATGTTACTATAGGGGGGAAAATCTTAAAAATCAGTTTTCAAAATTAATGCCAGATAATGTAGTCGAAAATGTTCTATGTTACCTGTCTCGTCTGCTGACACCAGAAAAACAATACCCTACACGGCATTTTCTAAAAAAAAAAAAAAAAATTACTCGCAAACGAGACTACTCTCAAATCCACGTGTTTTTCCACATGTGTGAACAGCGTGAGTGCAGGTAGTAGCCGCAGCTTCCAACATCAAATAGTTCCACTGTAAACAATTGATTATTTTTTACAAATTACACAAAATTTCCAGGGGTACAAAAAATACGAGAAAAGATGATACTGAAAGGCAAGCATTTGTGGTACGTATGTCCCATAATGTCAAGATGGCGGCAAGTTTTCCTTTGTTGTCCAAATAAATCCACGGGCTGGTTCTACAACTGTTCTTCCGTTGAATATCATCTTCAGGCTTTTGGATGCATGTAGAATATCAAACTTATACTCGACAATAAAAACCATCTGTTGAATCTCTATCAATACTATTGTGGACTCGTGCCAGATTACAACACTAGAGCGCCAAGGATATCGTCGGTTTTGGATAAGATTTTTTGCGGCGAAATCTGACTTGCAAGTCTAGCATTGAAGTGCCGTATTTTAGTTTTGCATATTTTATACAAATCTGTTTGATGTGTTTCTGACGAAAACTTGATCAAATCATGAAACCCAGAGCCTGCAGACCTTTACCAGCAGCCCCGACAAAGGAAAGCACAATGTAGCTATCAATAAAGTAGCTAAGAAATGAGCGATATATCTTCAGTGAGTTATTATTTCATGTATACAAATCTTGGTATATGTTTATAAAAAAAAAAAGCCCGAGTCATTCTTACTTACATTTAAAAAAAGGGGGGGGATGCCTCTCCCCCGCATCAAATATTGGAAAAACCGGCTCGAGAACCAGAAAAGTAATTTTTATGGCCTTAGCTGGCCTATTTTTGTATTCTGATGAGGCGGAGTTCATTCAAAAGTTTCAATATGAAAAAATATCTTCCTTTGGCATTTAACTCGACATTTAGATACTTTAATATTTTTACTTTCATCATATGTCGTTGACATATATCACAGAGAACTCAAAATAAAGGACACCACAGTTTTGATATCTCCATATTTGGATATTTTAATGAACATGGAAGTGAACGGCAAGCTAATAATAATTCAGCTTTATGACAAACGGATACAGGTTCTCCATCATCAACTTCCCATATTTCTGTAGAAATCTTTCATTATCACCTGCAAATTTCATTCGATAATAGAAAGCATGTTCTGTGTATGATCAATTTTTAAACCAAGGCAAGTTTCTGTCAAATCATTTGCTGTTGCAGAGGTATCAAAAGTTTCGTTTAAAGTCAGTATTTTGCAAATACTACCTGACATTTAGTCAAGTCTGCCTGAAGTGTTTCATACCAATTGTTAGGCCATTATTCTTTGCATTCTGATATTGACTATGGAATGCGTACCATTAGAAACAAGGCTTGTATTTATGCTCTGCTCGATGATCATAGGACATATCGGAACAAGAATTTCTTACACGTATTATAATATTTAACCCATCCTCCCAAGTTGAATGGAAGAAAAACATCCACATGACCGTACTGTTAACAGTAAATTAGAATCTATTTGAAAAATACATTCATAGTGTGATATACAGCTCAGGTGTCGGATCATCTGAAGAAGGGCGCGGATACTGATATACCGCTGGTAGGTCTACGGATGCCTAAAAAATGACATTAAATGTGACGCACAAATGGGTTTCGTCTCAACGGCATATTAGACGCATAAGCAACTAGCTCTATTCGCAGTCCTGTTAATATTAAACTTTATCTTAAAATATTTTTAAAGTAATACACTGTTTTATAGTAATAATTTTTAATTGAATTGAACTTATTTATGTCACTTGTTTCCTTTCTAAAGAGTTGATGAACTACATAGTGTAGGTACAGCTACTCAAAAGGAATACAATAGTCATGATTACGATGCTGACAAAGTACGCTACCTATAAATGGACGACGGATAACAGCGACATAAATATTTCTGACATTAAAATATTTTCTGAAATTAAAAATTCGTGTTGGATTGAAGTTCCTTGTTCCATCCAAGACACGTAAATAACGAAATTTAATTTGACACGAAATTAAATATAACTAGAGTACTCCATTTATCTGATCAAGATATATAAGGCTCGTTATGTGTGCGAGACCATTCAATAGAGATCGCTTACTCCTACTAGGTACCTGATCTTCCCTTTGCCCATCAACATATTTCAATAGGATCTAGACATTTTATTGATTTCATAATTCTATTTCATGCTTTATGTACACTGCCTCACCTCCAATATAAAAGCATTTCTCATTCATGAATACTATTTCATTGGTAATATTTACTTATCATTTTATATACAGTCTTGCAAATAAAGCGATGCAGTCACTTGAAATATACAAGCCACATTCTAGCTCACCTTCTAGAGTACGACAGTGGATCATAACAGTTTTATGATTCAGTGGATATGTCCATATGAATAAATCCAGTGGACCACTGACAAATATCAGTCAGAAGAGATATATAGTAAATTTTTATGTATATGGTCTTGAGTTTAAGAACGCTTCTAAAACTGAAACAATGATCAAAATGGAAATGAAATATCAACCACTATTACCACTGCCAATCTTAATCAGAGTGATACTTACAAAGATATGCACTGTAAAATTTATATAATGATATCTGAAAAAAAGAATGGCATGTCTTTCGACTACCTCAGATGAAAAGATTATACTCAGCATAGAAATGAAATCAGAAAAAAGAACATGAAATTCGTATTCAATTGAATCTTTCGCAAAGCGTCTTAACTCGAATACAGTCAACTACGCCCTTCCACTTGCCCTTATCTCTTATATATTGCAGTCTATATAATGTGCTAAGAACTCTTGCCTTATCAAAAAAGACTGTGCTTGAAAACAGCTTTTTATCCTGTATGTGTGTCCATATATTGAACAAAATTTTAGTAACTGATACCATTATCAATCTTAATCAGAGTGATATTTACAAAGATATGCACTGTAAAATTTATATAATAATATCTCAAAAAATAAAAAAGAAATGAATGTCATGTCTTCGGACTAACTCAAAAGAGATGTTGTACAACACAAACAAATGAAATCAGAAAAAGGAACTTGAAATTCGTATTCAATTGAATCTTTGTAAAGCGTCTTACCTCAAATACAGTCAACTATGCCCTTCCAATTACTGATAAATCTTCTATATTGTAGTCTATATAATGTGCTATGAACTCTTATGTTATCAAAAAAGACTGCTTGAAAACATTTGAACAAAATTTTAGTAACTGTTACCACTGTCAATCTTAATCTGAGTGATACTTACAAAGATATGCACTGTAAAATTTACATAATAACATCTGAAAAAAAGAATGTCATGTCTTTAGACTACCTCAGATGACAAGGTTATACTCAGCATAAAAATGAAACAAGGAAATGGAACATGAAATTCGGATTTATTCCATCTGTTCAAAAGCTTCTTACTTTATATGCAGTCAACAACGCCTTCCACGTACACTCAAGTGTTTTGATAATATAGAATAGATAATGCATACGTCACACTCTGATTTTCTCTAAAACGACTGTGGCTCAAAGCAATTTTTTAATCCAGTACGTGTGTCCATATATTTAACAAATTCAGGGATTTCAGTAACTAGTACAACTGTCGACCTTAATCAGAGTGATATTTACAAACACATGTATTGTTAATTTTTATACTGATATCTGAAAAAAGAATGCCATGTCTTTGGACTATTTCAAATGAAATGGTTATTCACAGCATAAAAATGAAATAATAATAAAAAAAGGAACATGAAATTCGTATTCAATTCAGACTCTAGAAAAGCTTCCTATCTCAAATACAGTCCACTACGCCTTTCCACTTACTCTTATCTCTTCTATATTGTAGTCTATATAATGTGCTAGGAACTCTTGCGTTATCAAAAAAGACTGCTTGAAAACAGTTTTTTATCCTGTGTGTCCATATATTCAACAAAATTTTAGTAACTTTTATGACTGTCAATCTTAATCAGAGTGATACTTACAAAGATATGCACTGTAAAATTTATATAATATTACCTGAAAAAAAAACTACCTCAGATGAAAAGGTTATACTCAGCATAAAAATGAAATCAGAAAAAGGAACATGAAACTCGTATTCAATTGAATCTCTTGCAAAGCTTCTTAACTTAGATACAGTCAACAACGGCCTTCCACGTACATTTAAGTGTTTGGATAATGTAGAACAGATAATGAACAAGTTACAATTTGATCTTCTCTAAAACGACTGTACCTCACAGCAGTTTCGCTAATCCCATGGGTGTGTCCATATATTGAACAAAACCAGGCATTTTAGTAACTGGTACCACTGTCGATCTTAATCAGAGTGATATTTACAAAGACGTGTACTGTCAATTTTTATAATGATATCTGAAAAAAGAATGTCATGTCTATGGACTACATCAAATGAGATAGTTATATACGGCATACCAATGAAATCAGAAAAAGGAAGAAGAAATTCGTATTCAATTGAATCTCTTGAAAAGCTTCTTACCTCAAATATACTCTAGTACACCCTTCCACTTACTCTTAAGTCTTCTATATTGTAGTCTATATAATGTGCAAGGAACTCTTGCGTTATCAAAATAGACTGTGCCTGAAGATAATTTTTAATCCTGTATGTATGTAAACATATTTAAGAAAATTTTAATAAGTTTTACCACTGTCAATCTTAATCAAAGTAATACTAACAACGATATGCACTGTAATATGTATATAATAGTACCTGTACTGTCAATTTTTATAATGATATCTGAAAAAAGAACGTCACGTCTATGGACTACATCAAATGACATAGTTATATACGGCTTACAATTGAAATCAGAAAAAGGAATAATATTGAAAGTATTCTTGCATTATCTGCCTGAAAACAGTTTTTAATCCTGTATGTGTGTCCATATATTCAACAACATTTTAATCACTTTTACCACTATCAATCTGAATCAAAGTAATACTTACAAAAATATGCACTGCAATATTTATATAATAATACGTGTACTGTCCATTTTTATAATGATATCTGAAAAAAGAATGTCATGTCTATGGACTACATCAAATGAGATGGTTATATACGGCATACCAATGAAATCAGAAAAAGGAATAATATGCAAGGAACTCTTGCGTTATCAAAAAAGACTGTGCCTGAAAACAGTTTTAATCCTGTATGGTTGTCCATATATTCAAGAAAATTTTATTAACTTTTACCACTGTCAATCTCAATCAAAGTAATACTTACAAAGATATGCACTGTAATATTTGTATAATAATATGTGTACTGTCAATTTTTATAATGATATCTCAAAAAAGAATGTCATGTCTATGGACTACATCAAATGAGATGGTTATATACGGCATACAAATGAAATCAAAAAAAGGAATAATGTGCAAGGAACTCTTGCGTTATCAAAAAAGACTGTCTGAAAACAGTTTTTAATCCTGTATGTGTGTCCATATATTCGACAAATTTTAATCACTTTCACCACTCTCAATCTCAACCAGAGTGATACTTACAAAGATATGCACTAGAAAATTGATATAATACCCGAAAAAAAAAATAGGTCATGTCTTTACATTACCTCAGATGAAAAGGTTATACTCAGCATAGAAATGAAATCAGAAAAAGGAACATGAAATTCGTGTTCAGTTGAATCTCTTGCAAAGCTTCCTACCTCACATATAGTCAACTACGTCCTTCCACTTACCCGTAAGTCTTCTATATTGTAGTCTATATAATGTGCAAGGAACTCTTGCGTTATCAAAAAAGACTGTGCCACAAAACAGTTTTTAATCCTGTATGTGTGTCCATATATTCAACAAAATTTTAATCACTTTTACCACTGTCAACCTTAATCCCAGTGATACTTACAAAGATATGCACTGTAAAATTTATATAATACCTGAAAAAAAAAGAATGTCATGTCTTTAGACTACCTCAGATGAAAAGGTTATACTGTGTATAGAAATGAAATCAGAAAATGGAACATGAAATTCGTATTCAATTGAATCTCTTGAAAAGCTTCCTACCTCACATATAGTCAACTACGTCCTTCCACTTACTCTTAAGTCTTCTATATTGTAGTCTATATAATGTGCTAAGAACTCTTGCCTTATCAAAAAAGACTGCTTGAAAACAGTTTTTTATCCTGTATGTGTGTCCATATATTCAACAAAATTTTAGTAACTTTTACGACTGTCAATCTTAATCAGAGTGATACTTACAAAGATATGCACTGTAAAATTTATATAATGATACCTGAAAAAAAACTACCTCAGATGAAAAAGTTATACTCAGCATAAAATGAAATCAGAAAAAGGAACATGAAACTCGTATTCAATTGAAGCTCTTGCAAAGCTTCTTAACTTAGATACAGTCAACAACGGCCTTCCACGTACATTTAAGTGTTTGGATAATGTAGAACAGATAATGAACAAGTTACAATTTGATCTTCTCTAAAACGACTGTACCTCACAGCAGTTTCGCTAATCCCATGGGTGTGTCCATATATTGAACAAAACCAGGCATTTTAGTAACTGGTACCACTGTCAATCTTAATCAGAGTGATATTTACAAAGACGTGTACTGTCAATTTTTATAATGATATCTCAAAAAAGAATGTCATGTCTATGGACTACATCAAATGAGATAGTTATATACGGCATACCAATGAAATCAGAAAAAGGAAGAAGAAATTCGTATTCAATTGAATCTCTTGAAAAGCTTCCTACCTGACATAGAGTCAACTACGTCCTTCCACTTACTCTTAAGTCTTCTATATTGTAGTCTATATAATGTGCAAGGAACTCTTGCGTTCTCAAAAAAGACTGCCTGAAACAATTTTTAATCCTGTATGTGTGTCCATATATTCAACGAAATTTTAATCAATTTTCCACTGTCAATCTTACTCAAAGTAATACTTACAAAGATATGCACTGTAATATTTATATAATAATACGTGTACTGTCAATTTTTATAATGCTATCTGAAAAAAGAATGTCATGTCTATGGACTACATCAAATGAGATGGTTATATACGGCATACAAAGGAAATCAAAAAAAGGAATAATGTGCAAGGAACTCTTGCGTTATCAAAAAAGACTGTCTGAAAACAGTTTTTAATCCTGTATGTGTGTCCATATATTCGACAAATTTTAATCACTTTCACCACTCTCAATCTCAATCAGAGTGATACTTACAAAGATATGCACTAGAAAATTGATATAATACCCGAAAAAAAAATTAGGTCATGTCTTTACATTACCTCAGATGAAAAGGTTATACTCAGCATAGAAATGAAATCAGAAAAAGGAACATGAAATTCGTGTTCAGTTGAATCTCTTGCAAAGCTTCCTACCTCACATATAGTCAACTACGTCCTTCCACTTACCCGTAAGTCTTCTATATTGTAGTCTATATAATGTGCAAGGAACTCTTGCGTTATCAAAAAAGACTGTGCCTTAAAACAGTTTTTAATCCTGTCTGTCCATATATTCAACAAAATTTTAATCACTTTTACCACTGTCAATCTTAATCCGAGTGATACTTACAAAGATATGCACTGTAAAATTTATATAATACCTGAAAAAAAAAAAGAGAATGTCATGTCTTTAGACTACCTCAGATGAAAAGGTTATACTCTGTATAGAAATGAAATCAGAAAATGGAACATCAAATTCGTATTTAATTAAATCTCTTGAAAATCTTCCTACCTGACATATAGTCAACTACGTCCTTCCACTTACTCTTAAGTTTTCTATATTGTAGTCTATATAATGTGCAAAGAACTCTTGCGTTATCAACAAAGACTGTGCCTTAAAACAGTTTTTAATCCTGTATGTGTGTAAATATATTCAACAAATTTTAATCACTTTCACCACTTTCAATCTCAATCAGAGTGATACTTACAAAGATATGCACTAGAAAATTTACATAATACCTGAAAAAAAAAAAAGAATATCACGTCGTTACACTATTTCAGATGAAAAGGTTATTCTAAGCATAGAAATGAAATCAGAAAAAGGAACATGAAATTCGTGTTCAGTTGAAAATCTTGCAAAGCTTCCTACCTCACATATAGTCAAATACGTCCTTCCACTTACTCTCAACTCTTCTATATTGTAGTCTATATAATGTGCAAGGAACTCTTGCGCTATCAACAAAGACTGCGCCTTAAAACAGTTTTTAATCCTGTATGTGTGTCCATATATTCAACAAAAATTTAATCACTTTTACCACTGTCAACCTTAATCAAAGTAATACTTACAAAGATATACACTGTAATATTTATATAAGAATACGTGTACTGTCAATTTTTCTAATGATATCTGAAAAAAGAATGTCATGTCTATGGACTACATCAAATGAGATGGTTATATACGGCATACAAATGAAATCAGAAAAAGGAATAATGTGCAAGGAACTCTTGCGTTATCAAAAAAGACTGCCTGAAAACAGTTTTAATCCTGTATGGTTGTCCATATATTCAACAAAATTTTATTAACTTTTACCACTGTCAATCTGAATCAGAGTGATACTTACAAAGATATGCACTGTAAAATTTATATAATACTACGTGTACTGTCAATTTTAATAATGATATCTGAAAAAAGAATGCCATGTCTATGGACTACATCAAATGAGATGGTTATATACGGCATACAAATGAAATCAAAAAAGGAATAATGTGCAAGGAACTCTTCCGTTATCAAAAAAGACTGTGTCTCAAAACAATTTTTAATCCTGTATGTGTGTCCATATATTCAACAAATTTTAATACCTTTTACCACTGTCAATCTTAATCAGAGTTATACTTACAAAGATATGCATTATAAAATTTATATAATACCTGAAAGAAAGAAAAAGAATGTCATGTCTTTAGACTACCTCAGATGAAAAGGTTATACTCTGTATAGAAATGAAATCAGAAAATGGAACATCAAATTCGTATTCAATTGAATCTCTTGAAAAGCTTCCTACCTCACATATAGTCAACTACGTCCTTCCACTTACCCTTAAGTCTTCTATATTGTAGTCTATATAATGTGCAAGGATCTCTTGCGTTCTCAAAAAAGACTGTGCCTGAAAACAGTTTTTAATCCTGTATGTGTGTCCATATATTCAACAAAATTTTAATCACCTTTACCAGTGCCAATCTTAATCAAAGTAATACTTACAAAGATATGCACTGTAACATTGATATAATAATATGCGTACTGTCAACTTTTATAATGATATCTGAAAAATGAATGTCATGTCTATGGACTACATCAAATGAGATGGTTATATACGGGATACAAATGAAATCAAAAAAAGGAATAATGTGCAAGGAACTCTTGCGCTATCAAAAAAAGACTATGCCTGAAAACAGTTTTTAATCCTGTATGTGTGTCCATATATTCAACAAATTTTAATACCCTTTACCACTGGCAATCTTAATCAGAGTTATATTTACAAAGATATGCACTATAAAATTTATATAATTACTGAAAAAAAAAAAAAAAAAAGAATGTCATGTCTTTAGACTACGACAGATGAAAAGGTTATACTCTGTATAGAAATGAAATCAGAAAATGGAACATCAAATTCGTATTCAATTGAATCTCTTGAAAAGCTTCCTACCTCACATATAGTCAACTACGTCCTTCCACTTACTCTTAAGTCTTCTATATTATAGTCTATATAATGAACAAGGATCTCTTGCGTTATCAAAAAAGACTGTGCCTTAAAACAGTTTTTAATCCTGTATGTGTGTCCATATATTCAACAAATTTTAATACCCTTTACCACTGGCAATCTTAATCAGAGTTATATTTACAAAGATATGCACTATAAAATTTATATAATACCTGGAAAAAAAAGAATGTCATGTCTTTACATTACCTCCGATGAAAAGGTTATACTCTGTATAGAAATGAAATCAGAAAATGGAACATCAAATTCGTATTCAACTGTTATCAACAAAGACTGCGCCTTAAAACAGTTTTTAATCCTGTATGTGTGTCCATATATTCAACAAAAATTTAATCACTTTTACCACTGTCAACCTTAATCAAAGTAATACTTACAAAGATATTCAATGTAATATTTATATAATAATACGTGTATTGTCAATTTTACTAATGATATCTGAAAAAAGAATGTCATGTCTATGGACTACATCAAATGAGATGGTTATATACGGCATACAAATGAAATCAGAAAAAGGAATAATGTGCAAGGAACTCTTGCGTTATCAAAAAAGACTGCCTGAAAACAGTTTTAATCCTGTA
Organism: Ostrea denselamellosa; assembly: GCA_024699665.1. Classification (NCBI taxonomy): domain Eukaryota; kingdom Metazoa; phylum Mollusca; class Bivalvia; order Ostreida; family Ostreidae; genus Ostrea; species Ostrea denselamellosa. The sequence continues at coordinate 17,762,070 of JAMZEH010000005.1, forward strand.
TGGTTGTCCATATATTCAACAAATTTTTATTAACTTTTACCACTGCCAATCTGAATCAGAGTGATACTTACAAAGATATGCACTATAAAATTTATATAATACTACGTGTACTGTCAATTTTAATAATGATATCTGAAAAAAGAATGCCATGTCTATGGACTACATCAAATGAGATGGTTATATACGGCATACAAATGAAATCAAAACAGGAATAATGTGCAAGGAACTCTTCCGTTATCAAAAAAGACTGTGTCTCAAAACAATTTTTAATCCTGTATGTGTGTCCATATATTCAACAAATTTTAATACCTTTTACCACTGTCAATCTTAATCAGAGTTATACTTACAAAGATATGCATTATAAAATTTATATAATACCTGAAAGAAAGAAAAAGAATGTCATGTCTTTAGACTACCTCAGATGAAAAGGTTATACTCTGTATAGAAATGAAATCAGAAAATGGAACATCAAATTCGTATTCAATTGAATCTCTTGAAAAGCTTCCTACCTCACATATAGTCAACTACGTCCTTCCACTTACCCTTAAGTCTTCTATATTGTAGTCTATATAATGTGCAAGGATCTCTTGCGTTATCAAAAAAGACTGTGCCTTAAAACAGTTTTTAATCCTGTATGTGTGTCCATATATTCAACAAAATTTTAATCACCTTTACCAGTGCCAATCTTAATCAAAGTAATACTTACAAAGATATGCACTGTAACATTGATATAATAATATGCGTACTGTCAACTTTTATAATGATATCTGAAAAATGAATGTCATGTCTATGGACTACATCAAATGAGATGGTTATATACGGGATACAAATGAAATCAAAAAAAGGAATAATGTGCAAGGAACTCTTGCGCTATCAAAAAAAGACTATACCTGAAAACAGTTTTTAATCCTGTATGGTTGTCCATATATTCAACAAATTTTAATACCCTTTACCACTGGCAATCTTAATCAGAGTTATATTTACAAAGATATGCACTATAAAATTTATATAATTACTGAAAAAAAAAGAAAAAAAAAAGAATGTCATGTCTTTAGACTACGACAGATGAAAAGGTTATACTCTGTATAGAAATGAAATCAGAAAATGGAACATCAAATTCGCATTCAATTGAATCTCTTGAAAAGCTTCCTACCTCACATATAGTCAACTACGTCCTTCCACTTACTCTTAAGTCTTCTATATTGTAGTCTATATAATGAACAAGGATCTCTTGCGTTATCAAAAAAGACTGTGCCTTAAAACAGTTTTTAATCCTGTATGTGTGTCCATATATTCAACAAATTTTAATACCCTTTACCACTGGCAATCTTAATCAGAGTTATATTTACAAAGATATGCACTATAAAATTTATATAACTACTGAAAAAAAAGAAAGAAAAAAAAAGAATGTCATGTCTTTAGTCTACGACAGATGAAAAGGTTATACTCTGTTTTGAAATGAAATCAGAAAATGGAACATGAAATTCGCATTCAATTGAATCTCTTGAAAAGCATCCTACCTCACATATAGTCAAATACGTCCTTCCACTTACTCTTACGTCTCCTATATTGTAGTCTATATAATGTGCAAGGAACTCTTGCGTTATCAAAAAAGACTGTGCCTTAAAACAGTTTTTAATCCTGTGTGTCCATATATTCAACAAAAATTTAATCACTTTTACCACTGTCAATCTTAATCAAAGTAATACTTACAAAGATATGCACTGTAATATTTATATAACAATACGTGTACTGTCACTTTTCCTAATGATATCTGAAAAAAGAATGTCATGTCTATGGACTACATCAAATGAGATGGTTATATACGGCATACAAATGAAATCAGAAAAAAGCAATAATGTGCAAGGAACTCTTGCGTTCTCAAAAAAGACTGTGTCTGAAAACAGTTTTTAATACTGTATGTGTGTCCAAATATTCAACAAAATTTTATTAACTTTTACCACTGCCAATCTTAATCAAAGTAATACTTACAAAGATATGTAATGTAACATTGGTATAATAATATGTGTACTGTCAATTTTTATAATGATATCTGAAAAATGAATGTCATGTCTATGGACTACATCAAATGAGATGGTTATATACAGCATACAAATAAAATCGGAAAAAGGAATCATCTGCAAGGAACTCTTGCGTTATCAAAAAAGACTGTGCCTGAAAACAGTTTTAATCCTGTATGGTTGTACATATATTCAACAAAATTTTAATCACTTTTACCACTGCCAATCTTAATCAAAGTAATACGTACAAAGATATTCACTGTAATATTTATATAACAATACGTGTACTGTCAATTTTTCTAATGATATCTGAAAAAAGAATGTCATGGCTATGGACTACATCAAATGAGATGGTTATATACGGCATACAAATGAAATCAGAAAAAGGAATAATGTGCAAGGAACTCTTGCGTTATCAAATAAAGACTGTGTTTGAAAACAGTTTTTAATCCTATATGTGTGTCCATATATTCAACAAAATTTTAATCACTTTTACCACTGCCAATCTTAATCAAAGTAATACTTAAAAAGATATGCACTGTAACATTAATATAATAATATGTGTACTGTCAATTTTTATAATGATATCTGAAAACGGAATGTCATGTCTATGGACTACATCAAATGAGATGGTTATATACACACTGTGCCTGAAAACAGTTTTAATCCTGTATGGTTGTCCATATATTCAAGAAAATTTTATTAACTTTTACCACTGTCAATCTGAATCAGAGTAATACTTACAAAGACATGCACTATAAAATTTATATAATACCTGGAAAAAAAATTAGGTCATGTCTCTACATTACCTCCGATGAAAAAGTTATACTCAGCATAGAAATGAAATCAGAAAACGGAACATGAAATTCGTATTCAATTGAATCTCTTGAAAAGCTTCCTACCTCACATATAGTCAAATACGTCCTTCCACTTACTCTCAAGTCTTCTATATTGTAGTCTATATAATGTGCAAGGAACTCTTGCGTTATCAAAAAAGACTGTGCCTTAAAACAGTTTTGATCATGTATGGTTGTCCATATATTCAACAAAATTTTAATCACTTTTACCACTGTCAATCTTAATCAAAGTAATACTTACAAAGATATGCACTGTAACATTGATATAATAATATGTGTACTGTCAATTTTTATAATGATATCTGAAAAATGAATGTCATGTCTATGGACTACATCAAATGAGATGGTTATATACAGCATACAAATAAAATCAGAAAAAGGAATAATGTGCAAGGAACTCTTGCGTTATCAAAAGAGACTGTGCCTGAAAACAGTTTTAATCCTGTATGGTTGTCCATATATTCAACAAAATTTTATTAACTTTTACCACTGTCAATCTGAATCAGAGTGATACTTACAAAGATATTCAAGGTAATATTTATATAATAATACGTGTATTGTCAATTTTACTAATGATATCTGAAAAAAGAATGTCATGTCTATGGACTACATCAAATGAGATGGTTATATACGGCATACAAATGAAATCAAAAAAAGCAATAATGTGCAAGGAACTCTTGCGTTCTCAAAAAAGACTGTGCCTGAAAACAGTTTTTAATACTGTATGTGTGTCCATATATTCAACAAATTTTAATACCTTTTACCACTGGCAATCTTAATCAGAGTAATACTTACAAAGATATGCACTATAAAATTTATATAATACCTGGAAAAAAAAGAATGTCATGTCTTTACATTACCTCCGATGAAAAGGTTATACTCTGTATAGAAATGAAATCAGAAAATGGAACATCAAATTCGTATTCAATTGAATCTCTTGAAAAGCTTCCTACCTCACATATAGTCAAATACGTCCTTCCACTTACTCTCAACTCTTCTATATTGTAGTCTATATAATGTGCAAGGAATTCTTGCGTTATCAAAAAAGACTGTGCCTTAAAACAGTTTTTAATCCTGTGTGTCCATATATTCAACAAAAATTTAATCACTTTTACCACTGTCAACCTTAATAAAAGTAATACTTACAAAGATATGCACTGTAATATTTCTATAATAATACGTGTACTATCAATTTCTATAATGATATCTGAAAAAAGAATGTCATGTCTATGGACTACATCAAATGAGATGGTTATATACAGCATACAAATGAAATCAGAAAAAAGCAATAATGTGCAAGGAACTCTTTCGTTATCAAAAAAGACTGTGCCTGAAAACAGTTTTTAATACTGTATGTGTGTCCATATATTCAACAAAATTTTAATCACTTTTACCACTGCCAATCTTAATCAAAGTAATACTTACAAAGATATGCACTGTAACATTGATATAATAATATGTGTACTGTCAATTTTTATAATGATATCTGAAAAATGAATGTCATGTCTATGGACTACATCAAATGAGATGGTTATATACGGCATACAAATGAAATTAGAAAAAGGAATAATGTGCAAGGACCTCTTGCGTTATCAAAAAAAGACTGTGTCTGAAAACAGTTTTAATCCTGTATGTGTGTCCATATATTCAACAAATTTTAATACCTTTTACCACTTGCAATCTTAATCAGAGTAATACTTACAAAGATATGCACTGTAAAATTTATATAATACCTGAAAAAAAAATTAGGTCATCTCTTTACATTACCTCAGATGAAAAGGTTATACTCTGTATAGAAATGAAATCAGAAAATGGAACATCAAATTCGTATTCAATTGAATCTCTTGAAAAGCTTCCTACCTCACATATAGTCAAATACGTCCTTCCACTTACTCTCAAGTCTTCTATATTGCAGTTTATGTAATGTGCAAGGAACTCTTGCGTTATCAAAAAAGACTGTGCCTGAAAACAGTTTTAATCCTGTATCGTTGTCCATATATTCAACAAAATTTTATTAACGTTTACCACTGTCAATCTGAATCAAAGTAATACTTACAAAGATATGCACTGTAATATTTATATAACAATACGTGTACTGTCAATTTTTCTAATGATATCTGAAAAAAGAATGTCATGTCTATGGACTACATCAAATGAGATGGTTATATACGGCATACAAATGAAATCAGAAAAAGGAATAATGTGCGAGGAACTCTTGCGTTATCAAAAAAGACTGTGCCTGAAAACAGTTTTAATCCTGTATGGTTGTCCATATATTCAACAAAATTTTATTAACTTTTACCACTGTCAATCTGAATCAGAGTGATACTTACAAAGATATGCACTGTAATATTTGTATTATAATACGTGTACTGTCAATTTTAATAATGATATCTGAAAAAAGAATGTCATGTCTATGGACTACATCAAATGAGATGGTTATATACAGCATACAAATGAAATCAGAAAAAAGCAATAATGTGCAAGGAACTCTTGCGTTCTCAAAAAAGACTGTGTCTGAAAACAGTTTTTAATACTGTATGTGTGTCCAAATATTCAACAAAATTTTATTAACTTTTACCACTGCCAATCTTAATCAAAGTAATACTTACAAAGATATGTAATGTAACATTGGTATAATAATATGTGTACTGTCAATTTTTATAATGATATCTGAAAAATGAATGTCATGTCTATGGACTACATCAAATGAGATGGTTATATACAGCATACAAATAAAATCGGAAAAAGGAATCATCTGCAAGGAACTCTTGCGTTATCAAAAAAGACTGTGCCTGAAAACAGTTTTAATCCTGTATGGTTGTACATATATTCAACAAAATTTTAATCACTTTTACCACTGCCAATCTTAATCAAAGTAATACTTACAAAGATATGCACTGTAATATTTATATAACAATACGTGTACTGTCACTTTTCCTAATGATATCTGAAAAAAGAATGTCATGTCTATGGACTACATCAAATGAGATGGTTATATACGGCATACAAATGAAATCAGAAAAAAGCAATAATGTGCAAGGAACTCTTGCGTTCTCAAAAAAGACTGTGTCTGAAAACAGTTTTTAATACTGTATGTGTGTCCAAATATTCAACAAAATTTTATTAACTTTTACCACTGCCAATCTTAATCAAAGTAATACTTACAAAGATATGTAATGTAACATTGGTATAATAATATGTGTACTGTCAATTTTTATAATGATATCTGAAAAATGAATGTCATGTCTATGGACTACATCAAATGAGATGGTTATATACAGCATACAAATAAAATCGGAAAAAGGAATCATCTGCAAGGAACTCTTGCGTTATCAAAAAAGACTGTGCCTGAAAACAGTTTTAATCCTGTATGGTTGTACATATATTCAACAAAATTTTAATCACTTTTACCACTGCCAATCTTAATCAAAGTAATACGTACAAAGATATTCACTGTAATATTTATATAACAATACGTGTACTGTCAATTTTTCTAATGATATCTGAAAAAAGAATGTCATGGCTATGGACTACATCAAATGAGATGGTTATATACGGCATACAAATGAAATCAGAAAAAGGAATAATGTGCAAGGAACTCTTGCGTTATCAAATAAAGACTGTGTTTGAAAACAGTTTTTAATCCTATATGTGTGTCCATATATTCAACAAAATTTTAATCACTTTTACCACTGCCAATCTTAATCAAAGTAATACTTAAAAAGATATGCACTGTAACATTAATATAATAATATGTGTACTGTCAATTTTTATAATGATATCTGAAAACGGAATGTCATGTCTATGGACTACATCAAATGAGATGGTTATATACACACTGTGCCTGAAAACAGTTTTAATCCTGTATGGTTGTCCATATATTCAAGAAAATTTTATTAACTTTTACCACTGTCAATCTGAATCAGAGTAATACTTACAAAGACATGCACTATAAAATTTATATAATACCTGGAAAAAAAATTAGGTCATGTCTCTACATTACCTCAGATGAAAAAGTTATACTCAGCATAGAAATGAAATCAGAAAACGGAACATGAAATTCGTATTCAATTGAATCTCTTGAAAAGCTTCCTACCTCACATATAGTCAAATACGTCCCTCCACTTACTCTCAAGTCTTCTATATTGTAGTCTATATAATGTGCAAGGAACTCTTGCGTTATCAAAAAAGACTGTGCCTTAAAACAGTTTTGATCATGTATGGTTGTCCATATATTCAACAAAATTTTAATCACTTTTACCACTGTCAATCTTAATCAAAGTAATACTTACAAAGATATGCACTGTAACATTGATATAATAATATGTGTACTGTCAATTTTTATAATGATATCTGAAAAATGAATGTCATGTCTATGGACTACATCAAATGAGATGGTTATATACAGCATACAAATAAAATCAGAAAAAGGAATAATGTGCAAGGAACTCTTGCGTTATCAAAAGAGACTGTGCCTGAAAACAGTTTTAATCCTGTATGGTTGTCCATATATTCAACAAAATTTTATTAACTTTTACCACTGTCAATCTGAATCAGAGTGATACTTACAAAGATATTCAAGGTAATATTTATATAATAATACGTGTATTGTCAATTTTACTAATGATATCTGAAAAAAGAATGTCATGTCTATGGACTACATCAAATGAGATGGTTATATACGGCATACAAATGAAATCAAAAAAAGCAATAATGTGCAAGGAACTCTTGCGTTCTCAAAAAAGACTGTGCCTGAAAACAGTTTTTAATACTGTATGTGTGTCCATATATTCAACAAATTTTAATACCTTTTACCACTGGCAATCTTAATCAGAGTAATACTTACAAAGATATGCACTATAAAATTTATATAATACCTGGAAAAAAAAGAATGTCATGTCTTTACATTACCTCCGATGAAAAGGTTATACTCTGTATAGAAATGAAATCAGAAAATGGAACATCAAATTCGTATTCAATTGAATCTCTTGAAAAGCTTCCTACCTCACATATAGTCAAATACGTCCTTCCACTTACTCTCAACTCTTCTATATTGTAGTCTATATAATGTGCAAGGAATTCTTGCGTTATCAAAAAAGACTGTGCCTTAAAACAGTTTTTAATCCTGTGTGTCCATATATTCAACAAAAATTTAATCACTTTTACCACTGTCAACCTTAATAAAAGTAATACTTACAAAGATATGCACTGTAATATTTCTATAATAATACGTGTACTATCAATTTCTATAATGATATCTGAAAAAAGAATGTCATGTCTATGGACTACATCAAATGAGATGGTTATATACAGCATACAAATGAAATCAGAAAAAAGCAATAATGTGCAAGGAACTCTTTCGTTATCAAAAAAGACTGTGCCTGAAAACAGTTTTTAATACTGTATGTGTGTCCATATATTCAACAAAATTTTAATCACTTTTACCACTGCCAATCTTAATCAAAGTAATACTTACAAAGATATGCACTGTAACATTGATATAATAATATGTGTACTGTCAATTTTTATAATGATATCTGAAAAATGAATGTCATGTCTATGGACTACATCAAATGAGATGGTTATATACGGCATACAAATGAAATTAGAAAAAGGAATAATGTGCAAGGACCTCTTGCGTTATCAAAAAAAGACTGTGTCTGAAAACAGTTTTAATCCTGTATGTGTGTCCATATATTCAACAAATTTTAATACCTTTTACCACTTGCAATCTTAATCAGAGTAATACTTACAAAGATATGCACTGTAAAATTTATATAATACCTGAAAAAAAAATTAGGTCATCTCTTTACATTACCTCAGATGAAAAGGTTATACTCTGTATAGAAATGAAATCAGAAAATGGAACATCAAATTCGTATTCAATTGAATCTCTTGAAAAGCTTCCTACCTCACATATAGTCAAATACGTCCTTCCACTTACTCTCAAGTCTTCTATATTGCAGTTTATGTAATGTGCAAGGAACTCTTGCGTTATCAAAAAAGACTGTGCCTGAAAACAGTTTTAATCCTGTATCGTTGTCCATATATTCAACAAAATTTTATTAACGTTTACCACTGTCAATCTGAATCAAAGTAATACTTACAAAGATATGCACTGTAATATTTATATAACAATACGTGTACTGTCAATTTTTCTAATGATATCTGAAAAAAGAATGTCATGTCTATGGACTACATCAAATGAGATGGTTATATACGGCATACAAATGAAATCAGAAAAAGGAATAATGTGCGAGGAACTCTTGCGTTATCAAAAAAGACTGTGCCTGAAAACAGTTTTAATCCTGTATGGTTGTCCATATATTCAACAAAATTTTATTAACTTTTACCACTGTCAATCTGAATCAGAGTGATACTTACAAAGATATGCACTGTAATATTTGTATTATAATACGTGTACTGTCAATTTTAATAATGATATCTGAAAAAAGAATGTCATGTCTATGGACTACATCAAATGAGATGGTTATATACAGCATACAAATGAAATCAGAAAAAAGCAATAATGTGCAAGGAACTCTTGCGTTCTCAAAAAAGACTGTGTCTGAAAACAGTTTTTAATACTGTATGTGTGTCCAAATATTCAACAAAATTTTATTAACTTTTACCACTGCCAATCTTAATCAAAGTAATACTTACAAAGATATGTAATGTAACATTGGTATAATAATATGTGTACTGTCAATTTTTATAATGATATCTGAAAAATGAATGTCATGTCTATGGACTACATCAAATGAGATGGTTATATACAGCATACAAATAAAATCGGAAAAAGGAATCATCTGCAAGGAACTCTTGCGTTATCAAAAAAGACTGTGCCTGAAAACAGTTTTAATCCTGTATGGTTGTACATATATTCAACAAAATTTTAATCACTTTTACCACTGCCAATCTTAATCAAAGTAATACGTACAAAGATATTCACTGTAATATTTATATAACAATACGTGTACTGTCAATTTTTCTAATGATATCTGAAAAAAGAATGTCATGGCTATGGACTACATCAAATGAGATGGTTATATACGGCATACAAATGAAATCAGAAAAAGGAATAATGTGCAAGGAACTCTTGCGTTATCAAATAAAGACTGTGTTTGAAAACAGTTTTTAATCCTATATGTGTGTCCATATATTCAACAAAATTTTAATCACTTTTACCACTGCCAATCTTAATCAAAGTAATACTTAAAAAGATATGCACTGTAACATTAATATAATAATATGTGTACTGTCAATTTTTATAATGATATCTGAAAACGGAATGTCATGTCTATGGACTACATCAAATGAGATGGTTATATACACACTGTGCCTGAAAACAGTTTTAATCCTGTATGGTTGTCCATATATTCAAGAAAATTTTATTAACTTTTACCACTGTCAATCTGAATCAGAGTAATACTTACAAAGACATGCACTATAAAATTTATATAATACCTGGAAAAAAAATTAGGTCATGTCTCTACATTACCTCAGATGAAAAAGTTATACTCAGCATAGAAATGAAATCAGAAAACGGAACATGAAATTCGTATTCAATTGAATCTCTTGAAAAGCTTCCTACCTCACATATAGTCAAATACGTCCTTCCACTTACTCTCAAGTCTTCTATATTGTAGTCTATATAATGTGCAAGGAACTCTTGCGTTATCAAAAAAGACTGTGCCTTAAAACAGTTTTGATCATGTATGGTTGTCCATATATTCAACAAAATTTTAATCACTTTTACCACTGTCAATCTTAATCAAAGTAATACTTACAAAGATATGCACTGTAACATTGATATAATAATATGTGTACTGTCAATTTTTATAATGATATCTGAAAAATGAATGTCATGTCTATGGACTACATCAAATGAGATGGTTATATACAGCATACAAATAAAATCAGAAAAAGGAATAATGTGCAAGGAACTCTTGCGTTATCAAAAGAGACTGTGCCTGAAAACAGTTTTAATCCTGTATGGTTGTCCATATATTCAACAAAATTTTATTAACTTTTACCACTGTCAATCTGAATCAGAGTGATACTTACAAAGATATTCAAGGTAATATTTATATAATAATACGTGTATTGTCAATTTTACTAATGATATCTGAAAAAAGAATGTCATGTCTATGGACTACATCAAATGAGATGGTTATATACGGCATACAAATGAAATCAAAAAAAGCAATAATGTGCAAGGAACTCTTGCGTTCTCAAAAAAGACTGTGCCTGAAAACAGTTTTTAATACTGTATGTGTGTCCATATATTCAACAAATTTTAATACCTTTTACCACTGGCAATCTTAATCAGAGTAATACTTACAAAGATATGCACTATAAAATTTATATAATACCTGGAAAAAAAAGAATGTCATGTCTTTACATTACCTCCGATGAAAAGGTTATACTCTGTATAGAAATGAAATCAGAAAATGGAACATCAAATTCGTATTCAATTGAATCTCTTGAAAAGCTTCCTACCTCACATATAGTCAAATACGTCCTTCCACTTACTCTCAACTCTTCTATATTGTAGTCTATATAATGTGCAAGGAATTCTTGCGTTATCAAAAAAGACTGTGCCTTAAAACAGTTTTTAATCCTGTGTGTCCATATATTCAACAAAAATTTAATCACTTTTACCACTGTCAACCTTAATAAAAGTAATACTTACAAAGATATGCACTGTAATATTTCTATAATAATACGTGTACTATCAATTTCTATAATGATATCTGAAAAAAGAATGTCATGTCTATGGACTACATCAAATGAGATGGTTATATACAGCATACAAATGAAATCAGAAAAAAGCAATAATGTGCAAGGAACTCTTTCGTTATCAAAAAAGACTGTGCCTGAAAACAGTTTTTAATACTGTATGTGTGTCCATATATTCAACAAAATTTTAATCACTTTTACCACTGCCAATCTTAATCAAAGTAATACTTACAAAGATATGCACTGTAACATTGATATAATAATATGTGTACTGTCAATTTTTATAATGATATCTGAAAAATGAATGTCATGTCTATGGACTACATCAAATGAGATGGTTATATACGGCATACAAATGAAATTAGAAAAAGGAATAATGTGCAAGGACCTCTTGCGTTATCAAAAAAAGACTGTGTCTGAAAACAGTTTTAATCCTGTATGTGTGTCCATATATTCAACAAATTTTAATACCTTTTACCACTTGCAATCTTAATCAGAGTAATACTTACAAAGATATGCACTGTAAAATTTATATAATACCTGAAAAAAAAATTAGGTCATCTCTTTACATTACCTCAGATGAAAAGGTTATACTCTGTATAGAAATGAAATCAGAAAATGGAACATCAAATTCGTATTCAATTGAATCTCTTGAAAAGCTTCCTACCTCACATATAGTCAAATACGTCCTTCCACTTACTCTCAAGTCTTCTATATTGCAGTTTATGTAATGTGCAAGGAACTCTTGCGTTATCAAAAAAGACTGTGCCTGAAAACAGTTTTATTCCTGTATCGTTGTCCATATATTCAACAAAATTTTATTAACGTTTACCACTGTCAATCTGAATCAAAGTAATACTTACAAAGATATGCACTGTAATATTTATATAACAATACGTGTACTGTCAATTTTTCTAATGATATCTGAAAAAAGAATGTCATGTCTATGGACTACATCAAATGAGATGGTTATATACGGCATACAAATGAAATCAGAAAAAGGAATAATGTGCGAGGAACTCTTGCGTTATCAAAAAAGACTGTGCCTGAAAACAGTTTTAATCCTGTATGGTTGTCCATATATTCAACAAAATTTTATTAACTTTTACCACTGTCAATCTGAATCAGAGTGATACTTACAAAGATATGCACTGTAATATTTGTATTATAATACGTGTACTGTCAATTTTAATAATGATATCTGAAAAAAGAATGTCATGTCTATGGACTACATCAAATGAGATGGTTATATACAGCATACAAATGAAATCAGAAAAAAGCAATAATGTGCAAGGAACTCTTGCGTTCTCAAAAAAGACTGTGTCTGAAAACAGTTTTTAATACTGTATGTGTGTCCAAATATTCAACAAAATTTTATTAACTTTTACCACTGCCAATCTTAATCAAAGTAATACTTACAAAGATATGTAATGTAACATTGGTATAATAATATGTGTACTGTCAATTTTTATAATGATATCTGAAAAATGAATGTCATGTCTATGGACTACATCAAATGAGATGGTTATATACAGCATACAAATAAAATCGGAAAAAGGAATCATCTGCAAGGAACTCTTGCGTTATCAAAAAAGACTGTGCCTGAAAACAGTTTTAATCCTGTATGGTTGTACATATATTCAACAAAATTTTAATCACTTTTACCACTGCCAATCTTAATCAAAGTAATACGTACAAAGATATTCACTGTAATATTTATATAACAATACGTGTACTGTCAATTTTTCTAATGATATCTGAAAAAAGAATGTCATGTCTATGGACTACATCAAATGAGATGGTTATATACGGCATACAAATGAAATCAGAAAAAGGAATAATGTGCAAGGAACTCTTGCGTTATCAAATAAAGACTGTGTTTGAAAACAGTTTTTAATCCTATATGTGTGTCCATATATTCAACAAAATTTTAATCACTTTTACCACTGCCAATCTTAATCAAAGTAATACTTAAAAAGATATGCACTGTAACATTAATATAATAATATGTGTACTGTCAATTTTTATAATGATATCTGAAAACGGAATGTCATGTCTATGGACTACATCAAATGAGATGGTTATATACACACTGTGCCTGAAAACAGTTTTAATCCTGTATGGTTGTCCATATATTCAAGAAAATTTTATTAACTTTTACCACTGTCAATCTGAATCAGAGTAATACTTACAAAGACATGCACTATAAAATTTATATAATACCTGGAAAAAAAATTAGGTCATGTCTCTACATTACCTCAGATGAAAAAGTTATACTCAGCATAGAAATGAAATCAGAAAACGGAACATGAAATTCGTATTCAATTGAATCTCTTGAAAAGCTTCCTACCTCACATATAGTCAAATACGTCCTTCCACTTACTCTCAAGTCTTCTATATTGTAGTCTATATAATGTGCAAGGAACTCTTGCGTTATCAAAAAAGACTGTGCCTTAAAACAGTTTTGATCATGTATGGTTGTCCATATATTCAACAAAATTTTAATCACTTTTACCACTGTCAATCTTAATCAAAGTAATACTTACAAAGATATGCACTGTAACATTGATATAATAATATGTGTACTGTCAATTTTTATAATGATATCTGAAAAATGAATGTCATGTCTATGGACTACATCAAATGAGATGGTTATATACAGCATACAAATAAAATCAGAAAAAGGAATAATGTGCAAGGAACTCTTGCGTTATCAAAAGAGACTGTGCCTGAAAACAGTTTTAATCCTGTATGGTTGTCCATATATTCAACAAAATTTTATTAACTTTTACCACTGTCAATCTGAATCAGAGTGATACTTACAAAGATATGCACTGTAATATTTGTATTATAATACGTGTACTGTCAATTTTAATAATGATATCTGAAAAAAGAATGTCATGTCTATGGACTACATCAAATGAGATGGTTATATACAGCATACAAATGAAATCAGAAAAAGGAATAATGTACAAGGAACTCTTGCCTTATCAAAAAAGACTGCCTGAAAACAGTTTTTGATCCTGTATGTGTGTCCATATATTCAACAAATTTTAATACCTTTTACCACTGGCAATCTTAATCAGAGTAATACTTACAAAGATATGCACTATAAAATTTATATAATACCTGGAAAAAAAAAAAGAATGTCATGTCTTTACATTAGCTCAGATGAAAAGGTTATACTCTGTATAGAAATGAAATCAGAAAATGGAACATGAAATTCGTATTCAATTGAATCTCTTGCAAAGCTTCCTACCTCACATATAGTCAACTACGTCCTTCCACTTACTCTTAAGTCTTCTATATTGCAGTCTATATAATGTGCAAGGAACTCTTGCGTTATCAAAAAAGACTTTGTCTGAAAACAGTTTTTAATCCTGTATGTGTGTCCATATATTCAACAAAATTTTATTAACTTTTACCACTGTTAATCTTAATCAAAGTAATACTTACAAAGATATTCACTATAATATTTGTATAATAATATGTGTACTGTCAATTTTTATAATGATTTCTGAAAAAAGAATGTCATGTCTATGGACTACATCAAATGAGATGGTTATATACGGCATACAAATGAAATCAGAAAAAGGAATAATGTGTAAGGAACTCTTGCGTTATCAAATAAAGACTGTGTTTGAAAACAGTTTTTAATCCTATATGTGTGTCCATATATTCAACAAAATTTTAATCACTTTTACCACTGTCAACCTTAATCAAAGTAATACTTACAAAGATATGCATTGTAATATCTGTATAATAATATGTGTACTGTCAATTTTTATAATGATTTCTGAAAAAAGAATGTCATGTCTATGGACTACATGAAATGAGATGGTTATATACAGCATACAAATGAAATCAGAAAAAGCAATAATGTGCAAGGAACTCTTGCGTTATCAAAAAAGACTGTGCCTGAAAACAGTTTTTAATACTGTATGTGTGTCCATATATTCAAAAAAAAATTTAATCACTTTTACCACTGTCAATCTTAATGAAATGAAATCAGAAAAAAGCAATAATGTGCAAGGAACTCTTGCGTTCTCAAAAAAGACTGTCCCTGAAAACAGTTTTTAATACTGTATGTGTGTCCATATATTCAACAATATTTTAATCACTTTTACCACTGCCAATCTTAATCAAAGTAATACTTACAAAGATATGCACTGTAACATTGATATAATAATATGTGTACTGTCAATTTTTATAATGATATCTGAAAAATGAATTTCATGTCTATGGACTACATCAAATGAGATGGTTATATACGGCATACAAATAAAATCAGAAAAAGGAATAATGTGCAAGGAACTCTTGCGTTATCAAAAGAGACTGTGCCTGAAAACAGTTTTAATCCTAGATGGTTGTCCATATATTCAACAAAATTTTATTAACTTTTACCACTGGCAATCTTAATCAGAGTAATACTTACAAAGATATGCACTATAAAATTTATATAATACCTGAAAAAAAAATTAGGTCATGTCTTTACATTACCTCAGATGAAAAGGTTATACTCAGCATAGAAATGAAATCAGAAAACGGAACATGAAATTCGTATTCAATTGAATCTCTTGAAAAGCTTCCTACCTCACATATAGTCAACTACGACATTCCAATTACTCTTAAGTCTTCTATATTGTGGTCTATATAATGTGCAAGGATCTCGTGCGCTATCAAAAAAAGACTATGCCTGAAAACACTTTTTAATCCTGTATGTGTGTCCATATATTCAACAAATTTTAATACCTTTCACCACTGGCAATCTTAATCAGAGTAATACTTACAAAGATATGCACTATAAAATTTATATAATACCTGAAAAAAAAAAGAAAGAATGTCATGTCTTTACATTACCTCAGATGAAAAGGTTATACTCTGTATAGAAATGAAATCAGAAAATGGAATATCAAATTCGTATTCAATTGAATCCCTTGAAAAGCTTCCTACCTCACATATAGTCAACTACGTCCCTCCACTTTTTCTTAAGTCTTCTATATTGTAGTCTATATAATGTGCAAGGATCTCTTGCGTAATCAAAAAAGACTGTGCCTTAAAACAGTTTTTAATCCTGTGTGTCCATATATTCAACAAAAATTTAATCACTTTTACCACTGTCAACCTTAATCAAAGTAATACTTACAAAGATATGCACTGTAATATTTATATAATAATACGTGTACTGTCAATTTTTATAATGATATCTGAAAAAAGAATGTCATGTCTATAGACTACATGAAATGAGATGGTTATATACAGCATACAAATGAAATCAGAAAAAGCAATAATATGCAAGGAACTCTTGCGTTATCAAAAAAGACTGTGCCTGAAAACAGTTTTTAATACTGTATGTGTGTCCATATATTCAAAAGAATTTTAATCACTTTTACCACTGCCAATCTTAATCAAAGTAATACTTACAAAGATATGCACTGTAACATTGATATAATAATATGTGTACTGTCAATTTTTATAATGATATCTGAAAAATGAATGTCATGTCTATGGACTACATCAAATGAGATGGTTATATACGGCATACAAATGAAATTAGAAAAAGGAATAATGTGCAAGGACCTCTTGCGTTATCAAAAAAAGACTGTGTCTGAAAACAGTTTTAATCCTGTATGTGTGTCCATATATTCAACAAATTTTAATACCTTTTACCACTTGCAATCTTAATCAGAGTAATACTTACAAAGATATGCACTGTAAAATTTATATAATACCTGAAAAAAAAATTAGGTCATCTCTTTACATTACCTCAGATGAAAAGGTTATACTCTGTATAGAAATGAAATCAGAAAATGGAACATCAAATTCGTATTCAATTGAATCTCTTGAAAAGCTTCCTACCTCACATATAGTCAAATACGTCCTTCCACTTACTCTCAAGTCTTCTATATTGCAGTTTATGTAATGTGCAAGGAACTCTTGCGTTATCAAAAAAGACTGTGCCTGAAAACAGTTTTAATCCTGTATCGTTGTCCATATATTCAACAAAATTTTATTAACGTTTACCACTGTCAATCTGAATCAAAGTAATACTTACAAAGATATGCACTGTAATATTTATATAACAATACGTGTACTGTCAATTTTTCTAATGATATCTGAAAAAAGAATGTCATGTCTATGGACTACATCAAATGAGATGGTTATATACGGCATACAAATGAAATCAGAAAAAGGAATAATGTGCGAGGAACTCTTGCGTTATCAAAAAAGACTGTGCCTGAAAACAGTTTTAATCCTGTATGGTTGTCCATATATTCAACAAAATTTTATTAACTTTTACCACTGTCAATCTGAATCAGAGTGATACTTACAAAGATATGCACTGTAATATTTGTATTATAATACGTGTACTGTCAATTTTAATAATGATATCTGAAAAAAGAATGTCATGTCTATGGACTACATCAAATGAGATGGTTATATACAGCATACAAATGAAATCAGAAAAAGGAATAATGTACAAGGAACTCTTGCCTTATCAAAAAAGACTGCCTGAAAACAGTTTTTGATCCTGTATGTGTGTCCATATATTCAACAAATTTTAATACCTTTTACCACTGGCAATCTTAATCAGAGTAATACTTACAAAGATATGCACTATAAAATTTATATAATACCTGAAAAAAAAAAAAGAATGTCATGTCTTTACATTAGCTCAGATGAAAAGGTTATACTCTGTATAGAAATGAAATCAGAAAATGGAACATGAAATTCGTATTCAATTGAATCTCTTGCAAAGCTTCCTACCTCACATATAGTCAACTACGTCCTTCCACTTACTCTTAAGTCTTCTATATTGCAGTCTATATAATGTGCAAGGAACTCTTGCGTTATCAAAAAAGACTTTGTCTGAAAACAGTTTTTAATCCTGTATGTGTGTCCATATATTCAACAAAATTTTATTAACTTTTACCACTGTTAATCTTAATCAAAGTAATACTTACAAAGATATTCACTATAATATTTGTATAATAATATGTGTACTGTCAATTTTTATAATGATTTCTGAAAAAAGAATGTCATGTCTATGGACTACATCAAATGAGATGGTTATATACGGCATACAAATGAAATCAGAAAAAGGAATAATGTGTAAGGAACTCTTGCGTTATCAAATAAAGACTGTGTTTGAAAACAGTTTTTAATCCTATATGTGTGTCCATATATTCAACAAAATTTTAATCACTTTTACCACTGTCAACCTTAATCAAAGTAATACTTACAAAGATATGCATTGTAATATCTGTATAATAATATGTGTACTGTCAATTTTTATAATGATTTCTGAAAAAAGAATGTCATGTCTATGGACTACATGAAATGAGATGGTTATATACAGCATACAAATGAAATCAGAAAAAGCAATAATGTGCAAGGAACTCTTGCGTTATCAAAAAAGACTGTGCCTGAAAACAGTTTTTAATACTGTATGTGTGTCCATATATTCAAAAAAAAATTTAATCACTTTTACCACTGTCAATCTTAATGAAATGAAATCAGAAAAAAGCAATAATGTGCAAGGAACTCTTGCGTTCTCAAAAAAGACTGTCCCTGAAAACAGTTTTTAATACTGTATGTGTGTCCATATATTCAACAATATTTTAATCACTTTTACCACTGCCAATCTTAATCAAAGTAATACTTACAAAGATATGCACTGTAACATTGATATAATAATATGTGTACTGTCAATTTTTATAATGATATCTGAAAAATGAATTTCATGTCTATGGACTACATCAAATGAGATGGTTATATACAGCATACAAATAAAATCAGAAAAAGGAATAATGTGCAAGGAACTCTTGCGTTATCAAAAGAGACTGTGCCTGAAAACAGTTTTAATCCTAGATGGTTGTCCATATATTCAACAAAATTTTATTAACTTTTACCACTGGCAATCTTAATCAGAGTAATACTTACAAAGATATGCACTATAAAATTTATATAATACCTGAAAAAAAAATTAGGTCATGTCTTTACATTACCTCAGATGAAAAGGTTATACTCAGCATAGAAATGAAATCAGAAAACGGAACATGAAATTCGTATTCAATTGAATCTCTTGAAAAGCTTCCTACCTCACATATAGTCAACTACGACATTCCAATTACTCTTAAGTCTTCTATATTGTGGTCTATATAATGTGCAAGGATCTCGTGCGCTATCAAAAAAAGACTATGCCTGAAAACACTTTTTAATCCTGTATGTGTGTCCATATATTCAACAAATTTTAATACCTTTCACCACTGGCAATCTTAATCAGAGTAATACTTACAAAGATATGCACTATAAAATTTATATAATACCTGGAAAAAAAAAGAAAGAATGTCATGTCTTTACATTACCTCAGATGAAAAGGTTATACTCTGTATAGAAATGAAATCAGAAAATGGAATATCAAATTCGTATTCAATTGAATCCCTTGAAAAGCTTCCTACCTCACATATAGTCAACTACGTCCCTCCACTTTTTCTTAAGTCTTCTATATTGTAGTCTATATAATGTGCAAGGATCTCTTGCGTAATCAAAAAAGACTGTGCCTTAAAACAGTTTTTAATCCTGTGTGTCCATATATTCAACAAAAATTTAATCACTTTTACCACTGTCAACCTTAATCAAAGTAATACTTACAAAGATATGCACTGTAATATTTATATAATAATACGTGTACTGTCAATTTTTATAATGATATCTGAAAAAAGAATGTCATGTCTATAGACTACATGAAATGAGATGGTTATATACAGCATACAAATGAAATCAGAAAAAGCAATAATATGCAAGGAACTCTTGCGTTATCAAAAAAGACTGTGCCTGAAAACAGTTTTTAATACTGTATGTGTGACCATATATTCAAAAGAATTTTAATCACTTTTACCACTGCCAATCTTAATCAAAGTAATACTTACAAAGATATGCACTGTAACATTGATATAATAATATGTGTACTGTCAATTTTTATAATGATATCTGAAAAATGAATGTCATGTCTATGGACTACATCAAATGAGATGGTTATATACGGCATACAAATGAAATTAGAAAAAGGAATAATGTGCAAGGACCTCTTGCGTTATCAAAAAAAGACTGTGTCTGAAAACAGTTTTAATCCTGTATGTGTGTCCATATATTCAACAAATTTTAATACCTTTTACCACTTGCAATCTTAATCAGAGTAATACTTACAAAGATATGCACTGTAAAATTTATATAATACCTGAAAAAAAAATTAGGTCATCTCTTTACATTACCTCAGATGAAAAGGTTATACTCTGTATAGAAATGAAATCAGAAAATGGAACATCAAATTCGTATTCAATTGAATCTCTTGAAAAGCTTCCTACCTCACATATAGTCAAATACGTCCTTCCACTTACTCTCAAGTCTTCTATATTGCAGTTTATGTAATGTGCAAGGAACTCTTGCGTTATCAAAAAAGACTGTGCCTGAAAACAGTTTTAATCCTGTATCGTTGTCCATATATTCAACAAAATTTTATTAACGTTTACCACTGTCAATCTGAATCAAAGTAATACTTACAAAGATATGCACTGTAATATTTATATAACAATACGTGTACTGTCAATTTTTCTAATGATATCTGAAAAAAGAATGTCATGTCTATGGACTACATCAAATGAGATGGTTATATACGGCATACAAATGAAATCAGAAAAAGGAATAATGTGCGAGGAACTCTTGCGTTATCAAAAAAGACTGTGCCTGAAAACAGTTTTAATCCTGTATGGTTGTCCATATATTCAACAAAATTTTATTAACTTTTACCACTGTCAATCTGAATCAGAGTGATACTTACAAAGATATGCACTGTAATATTTGTATTATAATACGTGTACTGTCAATTTTAATAATGATATCTGAAAAAAGAATGTCATGTCTATGGACTACATCAAATGAGATGGTTATATACAGCATACAAATGAAATCAGAAAAAGGAATAATGTACAAGGAACTCTTGCCTTATCAAAAAAGACTGCCTGAAAACAGTTTTTGATCCTGTATGTGTGTCCATATATTCAACAAATTTTAATACCTTTTACCACTGGCAATCTTAATCAGAGTAATACTTACAAAGATATGCACTATAAAATTTATATAATACCTGAAAAAAAAAAAAGAATGTCATGTCTTTACATTAGCTCAGATGAAAAGGTTATACTCTGTATAGAAATGAAATCAGAAAATGGAACATGAAATTCGTATTCAATTGAATCTCTTGCAAAGCTTCCTACCTCACATATAGTCAACTACGTCCTTCCACTTACTCTTAAGTCTTCTATATTGCAGTCTATATAATGTGCAAGGAACTCTTGCGTTATCAAAAAAGACTTTGTCTGAAAACAGTTTTTAATCCTGTATGTGTGTCCATATATTCAACAAAATTTTATTAACTTTTACCACTGTTAATCTTAATCAAAGTAATACTTACAAAGATATTCACTATAATATTTGTATAATAATATGTGTACTGTCAATTTTTATAATGATTTCTGAAAAAAGAATGTCATGTCTATGGACTACATCAAATGAGATGGTTATATACGGCATACAAATGAAATCAGAAAAAGGAATAATGTGTAAGGAACTCTTGCGTTATCAAATAAAGACTGTGTTTGAAAACAGTTTTTAATCCTATATGTGTGTCCATATATTCAACAAAATTTTAATCACTTTTACCACTGTCAACCTTAATCAAAGTAATACTTACAAAGATATGCATTGTAATATCTGTATAATAATATGTGTACTGTCAATTTTTATAATGATTTCTGAAAAAAGAATGTCATGTCTATGGACTACATGAAATGAGATGGTTATATACAGCATACAAATGAAATCAGAAAAAGCAATAATGTGCAAGGAACTCTTGCGTTATCAAAAAAGACTGTGCCTGAAAACAGTTTTTAATACTGTATGTGTGTCCATATATTCAAAAAAAAATTTAATCACTTTTACCACTGTCAATCTTAATGAAATGAAATCAGAAAAAAGCAATAATGTGCAAGGAACTCTTGCGTTCTCAAAAAAGACTGTCCCTGAAAACAGTTTTTAATACTGTATGTGTGTCCATATATTCAACAATATTTTAATCACTTTTACCACTGCCAATCTTAATCAAAGTAATACTTACAAAGATATGCACTGTAACATTGATATAATAATATGTGTACTGTCAATTTTTATAATGATATCTGAAAAATGAATTTCATGTCTATGGACTACATCAAATGAGATGGTTATATACAGCATACAAATAAAATCAGAAAAAGGAATAATGTGCAAGGAACTCTTGCGTTATCAAAAGAGACTGTGCCTGAAAACAGTTTTAATCCTAGATGGTTGTCCATATATTCAACAAAATTTTATTAACTTTTACCACTGGCAATCTTAATCAGAGTAATACTTACAAAGATATGCACTATAAAATTTATATAATACCTGAAAAAAAAATTAGGTCATGTCTTTACATTACCTCAGATGAAAAGGTTATACTCAGCATAGAAATGAAATCAGAAAACGGAACATGAAATTCGTATTCAATTGAATCTCTTGAAAAGCTTCCTACCTCACATATAGTCAACTACGACATTCCAATTACTCTTAAGTCTTCTATATTGTGGTCTATATAATGTGCAAGGATCTCGTGCGCTATCAAAAAAAGACTATGCCTGAAAACACTTTTTAATCCTGTATGTGTGTCCATATATTCAACAAATTTTAATACCTTTCACCACTGGCAATCTTAATCAGAGTAATACTTACAAAGATATGCACTATAAAATTTATATAATACCTGAAAAAAAAAAGAAAGAATGTCATGTCTTTACATTACCTCAGATGAAAAGGTTATACTCTGTATAGAAATGAAATCAGAAAATGGAATATCAAATTCGTATTCAATTGAATCCCTTGAAAAGCTTCCTACCTCACATATAGTCAACTACGTCCCTCCACTTTTTCTTAAGTCTTCTATATTGTACTCTATATAATGTGCAAGGATCTCTTGCGTAATCAAAAAAGACTGTGCCTTAAAACAGTTTTTAATCCTGTGTGTCCATATATTCAACAAAAATTTAATCACTTTTACCACTGTCAACCTTAATCAAAGTAATACTTACAAAGATATGCACTGTAATATTTATATAATAATACGTGTACTGTCAATTTTTATAATGATATCTGAAAAAAGAATGTCATGTCTATAGACTACATGAAATGAGATGGTTATATACAGCATACAAATGAAATCAGAAAAAGCAATAATATGCAAGGAACTCTTGCGTTATCAAAAAAGACTGTGCCTGAAAACAGTTTTTAATACTGTATGTGTGTCCATATATTCAAAAGAATTTTAATCACTTTTACCACTGTCAATCTTAATGAAATGAAATCAGAAAAAAGCAATAATGTGCAAGGAACTCTTGCGTTCTCAAAAAAGACTGTGCCTGAAAACAGTTTTAATACTGTATATGTGTCCATATATTCAACAAAATTTTAATCACTTTTACCACTGTCAACCTTAATCAAAGTAATACTTACAAAGATATGCACTGTAATATTTCTATAATAATACGTGTACTATCAATTTTTCTAATGATATCTGAAAAAAGAATGTCATGTCTATGGACTACATCAAATGAGATGGTTATATACAGCATACAAATGAAATCAGAAAAAAGCAATAATGTGCAAGGAACTCTTTCGTTATCAAAAAAGACTGTGCCTGAAAACAGTTTTTAATCCTGTATGTGTGTCCATATATTCAACAAATTTTAATCACTTTTCCCACTGTCAATTTTAATCAAATGAAATCAGAAAAAAGCAATAATGTGCAAGGAACTCTTGCGTTTTCAAAAAAGGCTGTGGCTGAAAACAGTTTTTAATACTGTATGTATGTCCATATATTCAACAAAATTTTAATCACTTTTACCACTGCCAATCTTAATCAAGGTAATACTTACAAAGATATGCACTGTAACATTGATATAATAATATGTGTACTGTCAATTTTTATAATGATATCTGAAAAATGAATGTCATGTCTATGGACTACATCAAATGAGATGGTTATATACAGCATACAAATAAAATCAGAAAAAGGAATAATGTGCAAGGAACTCTTGCGTTATCAAAAGAGACTGTACCTGAAAACAGTTTTAATCCTGTATGGTTGTCCATATATTCAACAAAATTTTATTAACTTTTACCACTGTCAATCTGAATCAGAGTGATACTTACAAAGATATGCACTGTAACATTGATATAATAATATGTGTACTGTTAATTTTTATAATGATATCTGAAAAAAGAATGCCATGTCTATGGACTACATCAAATGAGATGGTTATATACGGGATACAAATGAAATTAGAAAAAGGAATAATGTGCAAGGACCTCTTGCGTTCTCAAAAAAGACTGTGCCTGAAAACAGTTTTTAATCCTGTATGTGTGTCCATATATTCAACAAATTTTAATCACTTTTCCCACTGTCAATCTTAATCAAATGAAATCAGAAAAAAGCAATAATGTGCAAGGAACTCTTGCGTTTTCAAAAAAGACTGTGCCTGAAAACAGTTTTTAATACTGTATGGTTGTCCATATATTCAACAAATTTTAATACCTTTCACCACTGGCAATCTTAATCAGAGTAATACTTACAAAGATATGCACTATAAAATTTATATAATACCTGAAAAAAAAAAGAAAGAATGTCATGTCTTTACATTACCTCAGATGAAAAGGTTATACTCTGTATAGAAATGAAATCAGAAAATGGAATATCAAATTCGTATTCAATTGAATCCCTTGAAAAGCTTCCTACCTCACATATAGTCAAATACGTCCCTCCACTTTTTCTTAAGTCTTCTATATTGTAGTCTATATAATGTGCAAGGATCTCTTGCGTTATCAAAAAAAGACTATGCCTGAAAACAGTTTTTAATCCTGTATGTGTGTCCATATATTCAACAAATTTTAATACCTTTTACCACTGGCAATCTTAATCAGAGTAATACTTACAAAGATATGCACTATAAAATTTATATAATACCTGGAAAAAAAAAGAAAGAATGTCATGTCTTTACATTACCTCAGATGAAAAGGTTATACTCTGTATAGAAATGAAATCAGAAAATGGAATATCAAATTCGTATTCATTTGAATCCCATGAAAAGCTTCCTACCTCACATATAGTCAAATACGTCCCTCCACTTACTCTTAAGTCTTCTATATTGTAGTCTATATAATGTGCAAGGATCTCTTGCGTTATCAAAAAAGACTGTGTCTGAAAACAGTTTTTAATACTGTATGTGTGTCCATATATTCAACAAAATTTTAATCACTTTTACCACTGTCAACCTTAATCAAAGTAATACTTACAAAGATATGCACTGTAATATTTCTATAATAATACGTGTACTATCAATTTTTATAATGATATCTGAAAAAAGAATGTCATGTCTATGGACTACATCAAATGAGATGGTTATATACAGCATACAAATGAAATCAGAAAAAAGCAATAATGTGCAAGGAACTCTTTCGTTATCAAAAAAGACTGTGCCTGAAAACAGTTTTTAATCCTGTATGTGTGTCCATATATTCAACAAATTTTAATCACTTTTCCCACTGTCAATTTTAATCAAATGAAATCAGAAAAAAGCAATAATGTGCAATGAACTCTTGCGTTTTCAAAAAAGACTGTGGCTGAAAACAGTTTTTAATACTGTATGTATGTCCATATATTCAACAAAATTTTAATCACTTTTACCACTGCCAATCTTAATCAAGGTAATACTTACAAAGATATGCACTGTAACATTGATATAATAATATGTCTACTGTCAATTTTTATAATGATATCTGAAAAATGAATGTCATGTCTATGGACTACATCAAATGAGATAGTTATATACAGCATACAAATAAAATCAGAAAAAGGAATAATGTGCAAGGAACTCTTGCGTTATCAAAAGAGACTGTGCCTGAAAACAGTTTTAATCCTGTATGGTTGTCCATATATTCAACAAAATTTTATTAACTTTTACCACTGTCAATCTGAATCAGAGTGATACTTACAAAGATATGCACTGTAACATTGATATAATAATATGTGTACTGTTAATTTTTATAATGATATCTGAAAAAAGAATGCCATGTCTATGGACTACATCAAATGAGATGGTTATATACGGGATACAAATGAAATTAGAAAAAGGAATAATGTGCAAGGACCTCTTGCGTTCTCAAAAAAGACTGTGCCTGAAAACAGTTTTTAATACTGTATGTGTGTCCATATATTCAAAAAAAATTTAATCACTTTTACCACTGTCAATTTTAATGAAATGAAATCAGAAAAAAGCAATAATGTGCAAGGAACTCTTGCATTTTTAAAAAAGACTGTGCCTGAAAACAGTTTTTAATACTGTATATGTGTCCATATATTCAACAAAATTTTAATCACTTTTACCACTGCCAATCTTAATCAAAGTAATACTTACAAAGATATGCACTGTAACATTGATATAATAATATGTGTACTGTCAATTTTTATAATGATATCTGAAAAATGAATGTCATGTCTATAGACTACATCAAATGAGATGGTTATATACAGCATACAAATAAAATCAGAAAAAGGAATAATGTGCAAGGAACTCTTGCGTTATCAAAAAAGACTGTGTCTGAAAACAGTTTTTAATCCTGTATGTGTGTCCATATATTCAACAACTTTTAATACCTTTTACCACTGGAAATCTTAATCAGAGTAGTACTTACACACACATGCACTATAAAATTTATATAATATCTGGGAAAAAAAAGAATGTCATGTCTTTAGACTACCTCAGATGAAAAGGTTATACTCTGTATAGAAATGAAATCAGAAAATGGAACATCAAATTCGTATTCAATTGAATCCCTTGAAAAGTTTCCTACCTCAAATATAGTCAAATACGTCCTTCCACTTACTCTTAAGTCTTCTATATTGTAGTCTATATAATGTGCAAGGATCTCTTGCGTAATCAAAAAAGACTGTGCCTTAAAACAGTTTTTAATCCTGTGTGTCCATATATTCAACAAAAATTTAATCACTTTTACCACTGTCAACCTTAATCAAAGTAATACTTACAAAGATATGCACTGTAATATTTATATAATAATACGTGTACTGTCAATTTTTATAATGATATCTGAAAAAAGAATGTCATGTCTATAGACTACATGAAATGAGATGGTTATATACAGCATACAAATGAAATCAGAAAAAGCAATAATATGCAAGGAACTCTTGCGTTATCAAAAAAGACTGTGCCTGAAAACAGTTTTTAATACTGTATGTGTGTCCATATATTCAAAAGAATTTTAATCACTTTTACCACTGTCAATCTTAATGAAATGAAATCAGAAAAAAGCAATAATGTGCAAGGAACTCTTGCGTTCTCAAAAAAGACTGTGCCTGAAAACAGTTTTTAATACTGTATATGTGTCCATATATTCAACAAAATTTTAATCACTTTTACCACTGCCAATCTTAATCAAAGTAATACTTACAAAGATATGCACTGTAGCATTGATATAATAATATGTGTACTGTCAATTTTTATAATGATATCTGAAAAATGAATTTCATGTCTATGGACTACATCAAATGAGATGGTTATATACAGCATACAAATGAAATCAGAAAAAGCAATAATGTGCAAGGAACTCTTGCGTTATCAAAAAAGACTGTGCCTGAAAACAGTTTTTAATACTGTATGTGTGTCCATATATTCAAAAAAAATTTAATCACTTTTACCACTGTCAATCTTAATGAAATGAAATCAGAAAAAAGCAATAATGTGCAAGGAACTCTTGCGTTCTCAAAAAAGACTGTACCTGAAAACAGTTTTTAATACTGTATGTGTGTCCATATATTCAACAAAATTTTAATCACTTTTACCACTGCCAATCTTAATCAAAGTAATACTTACAAAGATATGCACTGTAACATTGATATAATAATATGTGTACTGTCAATTTTTATAATGATATCTGAAAAATGAATTTCATGTCTATGGACTACATCAAATGAGATGGTTATATACAGCATACAAATAAAATCAGAAAAAGGAATAATGTGCAAGGAACTCTTGCGTTATCAAAAAACACTGTGCCTGAAAACAGTTTTTAATCCTGTGTGTCCATATATTCAACAAAAATTTAATCACTTTTACCACTGTCAACCTTAATCAAAGTAATACTTACAAAGATATGCACTGTAATATTTCTATAATAATACGTGTACTATCAATTTTTATAATGATATCTGAAAAAAGAATGTCATGTCTATGGACTACATCAAATGAGATGGTTATATACAGCATACAAATGAAATCAGAAAAAAGCAATAATGTGCAAGGAACTCTTTCGTTATCAAAAAAGACTGTGCCTGAAAACAGTTTTTAATCCTGTATGTGTGTCCATATATTCAACAAATTTTAATCACTTTTTCCACTGTCAATTTTAATCAAATGAAATCAGAAAAAAGCAATAATGTGCAAGGAACTCTTGCGTTTTCAAAAAAGACTGTGCCTGAAAACAGTTTTTAATACTGTATGTGTGTCCATATATTCAACAAAATTTTAATCACTTTTACCACTGCCAATCTTAATCAAGGTAATACTTACAAAGATATGCACTGTAACATTGATATAATAATATGTGTACTGTCAATTTTTATAATGATATCTGAAAAATGAATGTCATGTCTATGGACTACATCAAATGAGATGGTTATATACAGCATACAAATAAAATCAGAAAAAGGAATAATGTGCAAGGAACTCTTGCGTTATCAAAAGAGACTGTGCCTGAAAACAGTTTTAATCCTGTATGGTTGTCCATATATTCAACAAAATTTTATTAACTTTTACCACTGTCAATCTGAATCAGAGTGATACTTACAAAGATATGCACTGTAACATTGATATAATAATATGTGTACTGTTAATTTTTATAATGATATCTGAAAAAAGAATGTCATGTCTATGGACTACATCAAATGAGATGGTTATATACCGGATACAAATGAAATTAGAAAAAGGAATAATGTGCAAGGACCTCTTGCGTTCTCAAAAAAGACTGTGCCTGAAAACAGTTTTTAATCCTGTATGTGTGTCCATATATTCAACAAATTTTAATCACTTTTCCCACTGTCAATCTTAATCAAATGAAATCAGAAAAAAGCAATAATGTGCAAGGAACTCTTGCGTTTTCAAAAAAGACTGTGCCTGAAAACAGTTTTTAATACTGTATGGTTGTCCATATATTCAACAAATTTTAATACCTTTTACCACTGGCAATCTTAATCAGAGTAATACTTACAAACACATGCACTATAAAATTTATATAATACCTGAAAAAAAAAAAGAATGTCATGTCTTTAGACTACCTCAGATGAAAAGGTTATACTCTGTATAGAAATGAAATCAGAAAATGGAACATCAAATTCGTATTCAATTGAATCCCTTGAAAAGCTTCCTACCTCACATATAGTCAACTACGTCCTTCCACTTACTCTTAAGTCTTCTATATTGTAGTCTATATAATGTGCAAGGATCTCTTGCGCTATCAAAAAAGACTGTGTCTGAAAACAGTTTTAATCCTAGATGGTTGTCCATATATTCAACAAAATTTTATTAACTTTTACCACTGGCAATCTTAATCAGAGTAATACTTACAAAGATATGCACTGTAAAATTTATATAATACCTGAAAAAAAAATTAGCTCATGTCTTTACATTACCTCAGATGAAAAGGTTATACTCAGCATAGAAATGAAATCAGAAAACGGAACATGAAATTCGTATTCAATTGAATCTCTTGAAAAGCTTCCTACCTCACATATAGTCAACTACGACATTCCAATTACTCTTAAGTCTTCTATATTGTGGTCTATATAATGTGCAAGGATCTCTTGCGCTATCAAAAAAAGACTATGCCTGAAAACAGTTTTTAATCCTGTATGTATGTCCATATATTCAACAAATTTTAATACCTTTTACCACTGGCAATCTTAATCAGAGTAATACTTACAAAGATATGCACTGTAAAATTTATATAATACCTGAAAAAAAAATTAGGTCATCTCTTTACATTACCTCAGATGAAAAGATTATACTCTGTATAGAAATGAAATCAGAAAATGGAACATCAAATTCGTATTCAATTGAATCTCTTGAAAAGCTTCCTACCTCACATATAGTCAAATACGTCCTTCCACTTACTCTCAAGTCTTCTATATTGCAGTTTATATAATGTGCAAGGAACTCTTGCGTTATCAAAAAAGACTGTGCCTGAAAACAGTTTTAATCCTGTATCGTTGTCCATATATTCAACAAAATTTTATTAACTTTTACCACTGTCAATCTGAATCAAAGTAATACTTACAAAGATCTGCACTGTAATATTCGTATAATAATACGTGTACTGTCAATTTTCATAATGATATCTGAAAAAAGAATGTCATGTCTATGGACTACATGAAATGAGATGGTTATATACAGCATACAAATAAAATCAGAAAAAGGAATAATGTGCAAGGAACTCTTGCGCTATCAAAAAAAGACTATGCCTGAAAACAAATTTTTAATCCTGTATGGTTGTCCATATATTCAACAAAATTTTATTAACTTTTACCACTGTCAATCTGAATCAGAGTTATATTTACAAAGATATTCACTGTAATATTTATATAATAATACGTGTACTGTCAATTTTAATAATGATATCTGAAAAAAGAATGCAATGTCTATGGACTACATCAAATGAGATGGTTATATACGGGATACAAATGAAATCAGAAAAAAGCAATAATGTGCAAGGAACTCTTGCGTTATCAAAAAAACTGTGCCTGAAAACAGTTTTTAATCCTGTATGTGTGTCCATATATTCAACAAATTTTAATACCTTTTACCACTGGCAATCTTAATCAGAGTAATACTTACAAACACATGCACTACAAAATTTATATAATACCTGGGGAAAAAAAAGAATGTCATGTCTTTAGACTACCTCAGATGAAAAGGTTATACTCTGTATAGAAATGAAATCAGAAAATGGAACATCAAATTCGTATTCAATTGAATGCCTTGAAAAGCTTCCTACCTCAAATATAGTCAAATACGTCCTTCCACTTACTCTTAACTCTTCTATATTGTAGTCTATATAATGTGCAAGGATCTCTTGCGTTATCAAAAAAGACTGTGCCTTAAAACAGTTTTTAATCCCGTGTGTCAATATATTCAACAAAAATTTAATCACTTTTACCACTGTCAACCTTAATCAAAGTAATACTTACAAAGATATGCACTGTAATATCTGTATAATAATATGTGTACTGTCAATTTTTACAATGATTTCTGAAAAAAGAATGTCATGTCTATGGACTACATCAAATGAGATGGTTATATACGGGATACAAATGAAATTAGAAAAAGGAATAATGTGCAAGGAACTCTTGCGCTATCAAAAAAGACCATGCCTGAAAATAGTTTTTAATCCTGTATGGTTGTCCATATATTCAACAAAATTTTATTAACTTTTACCACTGGCAATCTTAATCAGAGTAATACTTACAAAGATATGCACTACAAAATTTATATAATACCTGGGGGAAAAAAAGAATGTCATGTCTTTAGACTACCTTAGATGAAAAGGTTATACTCTGTATAGAAATGAAATCAGAAAATGGAACATCAAATTCGTATTCAATTGAATCCCTTGAAAAGCTTCCTACCTCAAATATAGTCAAATACGTCCTTCCACTTACTCTTAACTCTTCTATATTGTAGTCTATATAATGTGCAAGGATCTCTTGCGTTATCAAAAAAGACTGTGCCTTAAAACAGTTTTTAATCCCGTGTGTCAATATATTCAACAAAAATTTAATCACTTTTACCACTGTCAACCTTAATCAAAGTAATACTTACAAAGATATGCACTGTAATATCTGTATAATAATATGTGTACTGTCAATTTTTATAATGATTTCTGAAAAAAGAATGTCATGTCTATGGACTACATCAAATGAGATGGTTATATACGGGATACAAATGAAATTAGAAAAAGGAATCATGTGCAAGGAACTCTTGCGCTATCAAAAAAGACTATGCCTGAAAATAGTTTTTAATCCTGTATGGTTGTCCATATATTCAACAAAATTTTATTAACTTTTACCACTGGCAATCTTAATCAGAGTAATACTTACAAAGATATGCACTGTAAAATTTATATAATACCTGAAAAAAAAATTAGGTCATGTCTTTACATTACCTCAGATGAAAAGGTTATACTCAGCATAGAAATGAAATCAGAAAACGGAACATGAAATTCGTATTCAATTGAATCTCTTGAAAAGCTTCCTACCTCACATATAGTCAACTACGTCACTCCACTTACTCTTAAGTCTTCTATATTGTGGTCTATATAATGTGCAAGGATCTCTTGCGTTATCAAAAAAAGACTATGCCTGAAAACAGTTTTTAATCCTGTATGTGTGTCCATATATTCAACAAATTTTAATACCTTTTACCACTGGCAATCTTAATCAGAGTAATACTTACAAAGATATGCACTATAAAATTTATATAATACCTGGAAAAAAAAAAAAGAATGCCATGTCTTTACATTACCTCAGATGAAAAGGTTATACTCAGCATAGAAATGAAATCAGAAAACGGAACATGAAATTCGTATTCAATTGAATCCCTTGAAAAGCTTCCTACCTCACATATAGTCAAATACGTCCCTCCACTTACTCTTAAGTCTTCTATATTGTAGTCTATATAATGTGCAAGGATCTCTTGCGTTATCAAAAAAGACTGTGCCTTAAAACAGTTTTTAATCCTGTATGTGTGTCCATATATTCAACAAAATTTTATTAACTTTTACCACTGTTAATCTTAATCAAAGTAATACTTACAAAGATATGCACTGTAATATTTGTATAATAATATGTGTACTGTCAATTTTTATAATGATTTCTGAAAAAAGAATGTCATGTCTATGGACTACATCAAATGAGATGGTTATATACGGCATACAAATGAAATCAAAAAAAGGAAAAATGTGCAAGGAACTCTTGAGTTATCAACAAAGACTGTGCCTGAAAACAGTTTTTAATCCTGTATGTGTGTCCATATATTCAACAAAATTTTAATAGCTTTCACCACCGTCAATCTTTATCCGAGTGATACTTACAAAGATATGCACTGTAAAATTTATATAATACCTGAAAAAAAAATTAGGTCATGTCTTTACATTACCTCAGATGAAAAGGTTATACTCTGTATAGAAATGAAATCAGAAAACGGAACATCAAATTCGTATTCAATTGAATCCCTTGAAAAGCTTCCTACCTCACATATAGTCAAATACGTCCCTCCACTTACTCTTAAGTCTTCTATATTGTAGTCTATATAATGTGCAAGGAACTCTTGCGTTATCAAAAAAGACTGTGTCTGAAAACAGTTTTTAATCCTGTATGTGTGTCCATATATTCAACAAAATTTTATTAACTTTTACTACCGTCAATCTTAATCAAAGTAATATTTACAAAGATATGCACTGTAATATTTATGTAACAATACGTGTACAGTCAATTTTTATAATGATATCTGAAAAAAGAATGTCATGTCTATGGACTACATCAAATGAGATGGTTATATACAGCATACAAATAAAATCGGGGGGGGGGGGGGGTGCTTGAAACGGCTCATATCATATTGGCATCAGTCTAACATAACAACCTTACATACACCAACTGCGCTCAGCCCGGTCCTGTACAGTGTTATCATCTCTGTATAAATTTCCATTTGTTTTTCCCGTTTTCTTCTGTCAATTCGAACATTCCGCGTTTTCAGTCTGACTACAGTTAAGTCACTACAACAAAGTCAGATTGCCGCGTTCTGAAATTCGTGTGAAGCCATGGTAACTGTCTCCAGGTGTACTGTAAACTTTTTAAGATAGGAACGGTTCCGTATTAAATTCCGGTTTTCTCTTCGTGGAGGGGAAACTTTGATTGTGACGTCATGAAAACTATACAATTTTTAATCGGGTTCAGGATTCACTATTTCAGACTTCAGAAGGGATTAAAACACTGCAGTTTTACTGTTAAAAGACTAATTACTGACAAAATGATATGACTGTACAGTAATTTTAGTCACTGGTAATATTTATATGTACATTAAGTACATAATCCGTATCGCTTTGTAATCAAGTACACAAAAAAAAAATTATCAAACGAGAGGAGGAAGGGGGTGGAGGGGGGAGATGCCCTTTTTTCCGACAATGCATATTTTCTGTTATATGTATCAATACATGCAAAGTTTCAAGTATGGGTTGATACACCTTCCAAGTACTGCATAACTCTTCTTTGGTCAAAAATACTGACATATATATATATATATATATATATATATATTCTTTTATTTCGAGAAAGATCTTTTTTCTTTGGTGGGTCCACTTCTTCGCCACAGAAGTCGTTCAAAGTAATCTATTAAGTTTGGAATGTCGTCATCACTTCCTAGATTACATTGAAGCTGAACGAAACATCTCGCATATATTCTCAGTGGGCAAAAACACGAGCGTGTATTTGCAAACCGAAACCTAGATCCGTGATGTATTTTTGTCGTAACCCAAGATCAACGAGTTTTCTCCAGTTTGCCTGATTGAAATTGAAATACCAACACTCAACAAGTGTACCGGGGAAAACTTGTTGAACGGCATTATGAGTTGCGAATTCAGTCAGCTATAATAGCGTGAACGTCTATAGACAGGTCATACTCTAGCATTTTATCAAAGTAATTATCAGTAAATTACAGATCAAATCAAATTTGTTACTACGAAGTTAAATCCAAAAGGTTTGTTGTTAAATATGCTATTTCATATATATATATATATATATATATATATATATATATATATAACCCAGTCTTATGTTACCAGCATTAAAATCGGGGCGAATCCACTAAAGGCGAATCCACTTTATGGGCGAACAGGTAATTGGGGCGAAACCACCACTTTCCGGTCCCTCCCCCCCCCCCCCCACCCCATTTTTCATCAATAAATTTTTTTTCTTCAATATTTTTTCTAAACTTTAACATATTTTATTGACATAAGCCAGAAGCATTGGACACAAGTTCCAAAACTTAGGTAGTCCTCTCCTTATTAGACACTATATATATTAATTGCCATTAAAAATATTTGCATAGATTACATAATATATGTACATGTAGCATCCAGTTTGAAGAAAACTTGTCATAGTTGTTGATAAATACATACATTAGTGTATCCAAATATAATACAAATCCAGTTTTAATTGTAACATATATTTAAATTGGAATTTCCAATGATTTTTCATCAGTAATTGGTGTTTTAGCCTCAATATGACAGACTACCCTTCAAATTTTTTTCTAAACTTGTCTTATCTATTAAAGAATACATTAATTTATCCAAGTATGATACAAATCAATTGTAACAAATTTCCAATTTTTGATAATTGGTGTTTTCCACCTCAAAATAATAGCCTTTCCTATCAATATTTGATCTGAACTCTTTAGATTTGTTTAAGGAGACAATGCTGTGTTCAAATTCGATATAAATAAAAAATATCTACAAATACAGAGCTTTTAATAGAAATTTATCATGCTTAACGGATTTGCATCAATAAATGGTGTTTTAGCCTCAAAATAGCAGCCTACCCTCAATATGTTTTTCTAAACTTTTTGTTAAAAATTGAAAGGAAAGCTTTTGTTGCAATTAGTTCCCATTTCCAAGAAAATTTCTACTGGATTAACTATGAAATGCAAATTCAAAAAACATGCAAAATCATAGCATTAATAAGTAAAATTTATTTACCTGTAAAATAGGACGGGACACTTCAGCGTAAGTTTAACTCTATATTCTGAACTGTTGGAGGAAAAAGTGATCTGACAATTTAAGATAGCGTCCCCTGTCCGGTACCTTGAGTAACTCATGTCGACATAATTGGTTTAGTGTGCGTGAGTAGACTGGTGGTTCAGACTTGGCATCAAAGAGTGGTAGTAACCTTCGGGTTCGAACTAACCTGGTAGGTGATAATTAAGAAGTACGTTGTTTAACGGATTAACAATTTAATTTGGTTTCACGAGATTTTCTTAAAACTAATTCACACTAATTGGTTTTACGACTGATCAAAGACACTTCTTACAAAGACTGCGAGAAACTTTGTCAAATGTATGGTAAAATTTTGAACAATTATAATTATTAACATTAATAATAAGAAAGACCTGTGTATCACTATGCTTTAATGTGTGTGAATTTATGAATTTATGCTTTACAGGAATCTGAGAAAAGTATTTTAATGCAACTGTGACATGTTCACAAAAATAATGAAATATAAAAAGTTAATTTCCCAACACAATATTTTTTAAGAAATGTATAGACAAATGTTATCATATTGCCATATGATAACTTCCACATTGTGATAATTAACTCCTTATGTAAGTTTATGTCAAAAAATTGGAATTGTGGTCCTGATTTAATATCGAGACCTGAACGATGGGGCTGGGGGGAAGGGGCGGACTCCCTGTGTTCCCAGTAAATCTAACCAGTGGAGAGAGAGAGAGAGAGTTTCCAAATTTAGCATTCTCCGGGGGGGGGGGGGGGGGGGGAGGGCAAGGACTCCCCGTGTTCCCGGTAAATCTAACCAGTGGAGAGAGAGAGTTTCCAGTTTGGGCATGTTTCGATAGTGTTTGCAAAATACTCGGATACACAGGTAAAAAAGAAGTATTACAAGATGACTAAAGCCAACGATGAACTTTACGTTTACCACTGCAATGTACATCTCCCAACGAATAATACGATAGGAAACTTGGATGTACATATGTTAAAACAAATA
Source organism: Ostrea denselamellosa (assembly GCA_024699665.1). Taxonomy (NCBI): domain Eukaryota; kingdom Metazoa; phylum Mollusca; class Bivalvia; order Ostreida; family Ostreidae; genus Ostrea; species Ostrea denselamellosa. The sequence goes on from JAMZEH010000005.1 coordinate 17,799,659, forward strand.
CGAAAAGATTCAAGTAGATTTCTTTTTACAAACGACTTGCTTAATTCATCAAATATTATTGAAGACTGGGTTTTTGTTAAGATCAATGATCTTATTGATCTTATTATTATTTTTTTTTAAATGAAATATATATATATATATATATATATATATATATATATATATATATATATAACACAAAGACACAAGCCCCATCAATTATAATCCCATTTTAACGTATTTGCCATGGAAAATTCGCTGTATGCAGTTTAATGTCTGAGCAATCTTTTGCGAATTGAAGTATGTATTTAATTTTATCATGACTTGACGCGCGATGAACATTAAGGTAAGATAATATAGATTAAGGTTTTAGATTTATTTTAATCATTGAAACATTCATCAAATACTGCAGTATAAAAGATGGTTTTTGTTTTTCTTAGATCGATGCAATTTTTAAAAAAAAAATCTAATTATGTAAAAGAAAGACACACGTCCAATTTGCATGTTTGATCCCAGCTGACTAGAAAACTACATTTAAATCATGATCAGGAAAGACAGAACTTTCAAGGTATAGATCTCTTCTACATGTTATTTAGTATTTTCTTGACTCTAGTTTCAAATTAAATGATAATAAAAAGGTGCTTATAATCACTGATAACGTAATTTCTACTAATACGTGACAGAGTAGAAAAATAACCGATTTGGGTAATCTTTAATGCATATTTACAAAATATAAGTAGGAAAAAAAATTGTGTGTCTATTTCAGATCAGTAAATAATAATAGTGATAAGGTGGAGGTGGGGGGAAATGATCCAAGCCCCAAGTGCCTGTGGTGGAAATCAATATATATATATATATACACACACACACACACACACACACACACACACACACACACAGTCTTTAGCATAATATTACTTTCAATCTGAAGAATTGAATAGAGTTATTAGTACTATAAAACATTTGGCACTTTTCATATACAGGAGTGTTTTGAAGCTTTTCGCACAAAATTTATTTTACAATCGATATGCCCTTGCATGCGAAACTGAATTTTGTTGCTGACTCAACTAATCAACAGAAAGTAACAATGTTTTGTAATATTCTGGTCATATGATCATCGTAAATGCGGCACACAACAAAGGAACTTGTATATTACATGCATGCATGTATGAGTCAAATTGAAATCAAGTAGATAGATAATAATTTTGAACTTTTTTCTCTCAAGTACTCAAGTATTACGAGTTTAAACAACAATCACATTACATGAGAGAGAGAGAGAGGGGGGGGGGGGGGGCTTTATCAAATCCTACCCATGGATAAGGATCTCGACTTGAATAATTATTTCTGTGTTTATTGCAAAAAAAAAAAAAAGTTTCAAGAGGTATTTGCTTCATTCCCACAATGGGAGACACGCCAAGCTCTGATTTTTTTTTTCTAACTGAATTGTATATATGTTTTAGCACAAAATAAGTGAGCAGATTAAAGGGCCTAATTACAATTAGATTGAAGTGATTTTTACAGATTATAAATACAGAATGAACTCATATGAAAATTACCCTATTTACGGATGTAGAGTTAGAGCCAATATTAATCAGCAGACGCGGATCTTAAAAATTTTCAAAGTGGAGGTTGGGGGGGGGGGGGGTTAGAGGTTGAACCAGAGAAGTAAGTTGTATATGTATTTTATACCTTTTTAACGTTTGCATGGGGTTTTATACTCTTTAAAAAAAAAAGAATTTAAAAATATTCACATAATTCTCATCAACACCCCCCCCCCCTTTTAAAACTAAGTTTTATGGAAACAGTAATGATCAGAGTATGAAAATCGATATCGGATGGGTATACCCACCCACCCCCTCCCCTCTAACTATTTGAATTTGATTTTTTATTCGACATTGATCATTTGATCTCTCCCCTAAAAGAGTTCAACATTGATTCTTCTCTGATATATTTGAATGAATTTTTTTGTTTGATAATAAAATGTCTAGTTTGATATCAGGGTAAATATTCATTGATGCCAGTCCAGACAGTTTGCCCATTGTGTAACGTGCGTACGTCTTTGTACGTCGTCAACTGAAAAGGGTCTTTCTGCTTCGCATCTGGTAAGGGGCAATGTGCAGCAGATGATGAATAATTTAGATCTGCAGGTTGGGAAAAATGTCTCAAGCAATACACCATGTTGTCGTATTTGGGATCAGCTGAATCTACGACTGACCACTTCCGATTCCAGGCGCTGACCTCGTGTCTAGGAGATGTAGGCGATTGCAATTCATTTTTCCACTTAGATAAATTTTTCACAATCTCACTGATGTCAGAAACACTAATAATGTGCTTTGGTAGTAGGAGTGAATACCTCGCGAAAATGCAGAGCGACCTACACAGCTGTAATAATGCTACCGAATAATATAAATACCACAACTCTCTCTCAAAATAAAACGGGCGATTGCAACCCTCGTAATCTCTCTTTAGATCCGCCAGTGATTAGATACTGTGTCCGTTGACTGTCCAAGGGTATGTCTATATACTACACATATAGTGAAATTAGAAATGAAACAGACTCCCAAATCAAAGATAAACAAGGACTTCTTTGTGGGGATGATAATTAGATGTGATGTCACACGTCCAAAATTTTATAATTTTAGACTAAGCGTTCGCATATACAGCAAATATTTGGACAGATATACATTGAGTTGTGTAAATAAAGCATCTCTACAGTGTCATTGTAATTGGATATAAAATTACAAAATACATTAAAAATATTGTACACAATGAATTTAAGAATTTTTCATGCGATGTCCTTGACCCATTATAACATTCATATACTTTAATACAATTCCATCTCTTTACACAAGGTGACATTTTCAGATACTCTAACCCAACTGTTGCTAAACGACCATAGAATGCATCTCACTGGGATATAGTTTTAGTTGTTCCCCAATAAATTTGTTTTGTATTTTTGTTGTTGCTTATAGTTCCTTCGAAAAATTTTCCATCATATCGAAACGTCATCAGCTGAAAGTGAAGTGCTATAAAAGCCTTGCGCATGGTGCTCAAGGCCATAGCAGTGAGGGTACTTAATCATGCCAACACCTGTTGCAACACAGGACCTCTATTTTTAAGGTCTCATCCGAAAGACCCATAATTCAGCGAGTCTCACTTCTATTTTTAATGCCGAGTTAAATTCAAAGCGGCCAAGGCATGAGCGAGACTGAAACCCACAATCTCCCAGACACGAAGCAAACGCTCTAACCACTGAATCATAGCAATCTGTTCCCTAGATATACAGTATTTAAAAAAAAAAAAAGGAAAAAAAAGCATAATTTACAATCCATAGTATTTGAGATATATTGATTTCAACACGATATCAGAGATAACCTTTATTGTAAATATTTCTTCTTTGAACTTCTTGAATATAGTAAAATGACTCCGAAAAGTCCGCCACCAGGTGATAACTCTGATTGAGAAAAATAAAAGTTTATGATTTTGCATGATTTGGCATATTAATATTTTTTAATGATGCAAATAAGTTGTTACATCTGTCTCTCGATCATCACTTGCTAAGCCTAAATTCGATATTGTCTTAAATACTGATATACGTCGTATTTAATGGCCAACTCAAATATTAAATTTAGCAATAAATACGAATGCACTGTTGGGAACGAATAAACTAGGTCCAAATTCGGTCATGGCAATTTGTCCTCGACGAGCGCATATAGCGTATGGAGTTTTAATGCCATCTTTGTCAGATATGAATTTATCCTGTATTAACTGACCGTCTTCGGAGATCACATGAACCGAATTATTGTCTAAAGAAATGAATATTTTTCCATTCTGGTCACAAGCCACGCCCCACGGAGAGCAGGAGGTGGAGTAGGTCCACTCTAACTGGCTGGTAGTGAAGTTGACGCTGACAACGTGTTTCTGTTCCCTGTCGCTAACTATTACACTTCCGGTGGAAGTAACACACAGGAACCGTGGGCATCTGAAGGAGTGTGACCTTTCTATTGACTTTAACACATGACCTGCTCTATCGATTACATCAATGGACATCCTACCTTGGACACATGATACTACAAAGTCTCCGCTTTGCATCTGAGCGATCCCTTCGTACGCTTTGTTGGTACGCACGATCCCTTTAACATTCAGTCCACGTTCCGTCGATAAAATCGTGATAATTCTTTTCTCTGGTTGCGTGACAGCGACTTCTGTTGGACAAGACACGTTGCAGATCGAAACTGGTTTCTCCAAGGGTAACGTGAGATTTAGAGCCTGTGATGAAATGGTGACTTGTCGGACCATCTCGTTTAGATGGTCAACTGCAACAATGGTGTTTCCAACGAATACTACACCGGTCATATGCCACGCAGACACGGATTCTGACGCTAATTTTACGTTGACTTTGGTAAGAGTTCTTGTTGCCCTTGGTTCTCTTGTCGGTCGAGGTGTTTGCGTCGGTCTCACAGCCCCAGTGGATATTTGTCGTTGGAAATCCTGAGGTTGATTGCCGCTGTTTTGGTTAGATCTGGCTTGGTCTCGTCGATTAGTTGATCTTCGATTGTTGGTTCTACCACCTCGAGTAACTTTTACAGTACCAATTGGCGGGGGATTTCGTAAAAAACTTTCAAATGACGTATTGGTAAGAACATCAAGTTGCATTCCAGCATTTTGATTGGCAGCTTGCGTGGCAGTATCAAATTCGTCTGCTTGTGTCTCCATCCTGGGAAGAATATTCAAAATATCGGCACTTGGGTTAACGTTACACATGTTTTCGAAAGTAAGTTTTGTGGATTCAATGTTTTCAAGAACAGAATTCAGCTGCTGGTTTTCGCCAGCAAAATTCACTGTTGCCTCATTCACTTGCTGACGTAAAATTTCCACTTGTTGAAGTATGATTTGGTAGAATGTACCTAGTTTTCCTTCTATGTCATTAAGTGTATTTAATGCCCTCTCTTTACTACTAGTAAACGTACCATTTAGGATCCCCTCTCCTCGGTTTAATCTCTGAATCTTCTGAATTTGAGTTTCAAATCTTCTTTTCAACGCTTGAATTCTGGGTCTCTGTCTTTCCATTGCATCAGATATGGAGACACATTCACACGTTCTCTTTCTATGTTCCCGCACAGCACAAAACGGGCAAATTGAAATGCTACAACCGAGACAGAAGAACTCAATATGTCGATCGGGATGCTTTTCACAGCGAGGTCCATTAGAACTTCCAGCCTCTTCGGTGGTTGTCGTCTGCTCAGCGTTGGAGGAAGAAGCTTGAGCCGTGGCACCGACTGGTGGAGAACCCTCGCCTCCATGAGTGGCTACAGCTTGAATCAAACTTACAAGGAATGTATCGGTAGGGTAGGCGTCTGCCCATTGTCTTGGATTAAGACCGACTTTTGGCTTCTTGACGAGGGAACGGTCATTTGGACAGTTAAATCCTTGAGCTGCTCGATCCGTTACAGTCAGAGTAATATGATCGTTTAAACACTGTCGACAAAACGTATGACCACACGGAAGTAGTTTTGGATTTTCATACCGTCCTAAACATATGCTGCAAATCAAGTAATCGTTTTCAACATTTTTAACGACACGCTGAGCCATGGAGAATGTCACAAAGTGTGTTGAACAAAAATATCAACGACTCCATTAGACACTCGCATGCGCAATAGAGAGCTTAAAATTCTTCTTATTGGGATTTATGACCAGCTAGTAATCAATATCATTGAGCCTAATCCAAAACAAATATACATTGAAATATCTCGGTAACCCTATAAAGCACAGGACATTTAAATGTTTACGGGGGCCTTTTTGTGCAAGATCATTCACCTACGAATAAATACGAGTACGTATGGAAAAGGAAATGTTTATGCTATAGACATGAGAGTCCTCAGGCTCATAATACCAAGTACCTCCCCAAAGTAACCCTCCCCCCAACTGGGAGATATAATAATGGTACACAACCTTTCTCCTCCATTTCATGTTTCAATTACTTCATGACATTAAAGATTACAGGAAAGCTGTAAGATAGATTATTACAACTGGGAAAAATATTTGTATATATATTTGCTTAAGGCTTCAAACATCCATGAAGAATGATGTTCAACTCCCAATGTTACAAGCATAGCTTACCCTTGAAAAATGGGGGAGAGGGGGGGGGGGACAATCTTAATGCTAATGGCTTACATTCACTCAATTTCAAAAGTTTAAGTAAAAAAAATACAATAATTAATTTTTCAAATTCTCAATTAGCATGCTAGCATCCTCTTGTAGTGTACATCAATGGTGTAGCTGCCATTATGCACTTTAGGCACGTGCCCAAACATAATTTTTACAACAAAAATTTTGTGTATTACATGTGCCTATAATTTGTTCCCAAGTGATCTCAAAAACACGAAATCTGTTTTCCGTCGGGGGAGGGGGGTGCTACCCTGGACCCGCTGGGGGCCTTGGGCAGCCCCCAGATACTTTTTCAAGGTCCTAGCTATGCCACTATACATTATTGTTTGTTCGTACCAGGTCCCCAAATTCCAGGGTGGGGCCACAGTAAGGATTCAAAGATTTAAAAAGGAATACCTAGGATTTTTTTTTTTAATTTTTAAGAATGACTGGGGTTTTATGTCAAATTGATATATGCCAGCATCCAAATTTGGTGTGAATGCTTTTCTCCTGATTCTTGGGTTTAGGGTGGAGCAGCGGTATGGGTTTGATATTTTACATTGTAGTGTATGTGAACATTCTTTAAAAATCCTTTTCAGAACCTCTAGGGTAAACAAAAATATATAATTAATATCCAAGAGTGCTTATATGAAGTGATTCAAGTTAATTCACTTCATGTGCCTGTGGCAAATTAAATTAGGGCCATAATTGGGATTTAATGTTTTTACATGAGAAAATGCAACTGCTTGAATGTGACCCATGGTCCTCCTAATTTTTATCAGCTTACTGGAGCTGAAAGCTCATATGCACTCTTATAGATATTTTTGAAGTCTGCCATCCATCTGCCTGTAACTTTTCACATTTTTAACTTCTCGAGAATTAATTTTTTCTATAATTGGAACAAAGCATCCTTAGGTCGATCATTGGGACTTGAGTTTCTACAAATAAAATGCACCTGCCCCTTTTATAGGGATTATAAAATTTACATCGCTGTATGATGCATTATTAAAGAAACACTTCACACTGTCCTCTTAGTCTAGGATGGGGCCATATTGAGGATTTACAGATCGAGGAATTACACACCAGAGAAATCCGACATGGATGGAAAGTGGAGAATATGGACAGTAACATTATGAAACTGAAAACAATCAAATTTACCACACTTAGTTACCCTACTGAGCTAAAAGAAATGCTAGTATGCAAATATTAATGATCTCCATAATTTCATCAGATCACTCAGGTGACAAGGTCTTATTTGTCTTGTTTCGTCCATTAACAATTTTCCATTTTCAACTTCTTGAAAACTGCAAGATCAATTGCTATCATTTTTGGTATGAAGTAGGATAAGAAGAATGTAAATTGTGAAATTACCACCCCTGGGGCCTCAGGGGCAGGGCAAAATATGTTTAAAAAGGCTTTATTTTCAAAAAACGTGGGAGAAAAAAACTACATGCATGGTCATGATGTCCATGAAACCCTGTATCAAAATTGTGAAATTCATGGCCCCTGGATCAAGGGTTCAGCCATATAGCGAAAATATATTAAATCTTTGAAAATCTTCTTATACTTATATATATATATGTGTATGTATATAAAATTAAGAAAAATCAGAATGCCGAAAACAACTCAACCGGTTTCATTTTCAACCTTCAAGAGTTATGAAGCATCTCGTCATAACTCTTGAAGATTGCAATGAAACCGTTCGAGTTATTTTCAGCGTTCTGATTTTTCTTTATGTGTGGATATCGATACTGCTTAAGTGCACAATGCAACCTTTAAAGCAACAATGACAGGGCCAATTTTTCAAAGCTAACAAACTTGTCTTTTGCTACTATTACCTGACAATGACTCAAATTCTGTGTAACATCCTGATATTTATTTAAAATCAAAAGTAAATCAGATTGGAATTTATTCTTTTACTTTTGTTTATTAATTCTGACCCAAAGAACTTGATCCCAACTTCAATACAATTTTTACAACCATCTGGCAGATAATGTTTTTGTTTTGTTTTTTTGGGGGGTAATGATATCAGTGGAGATAAAATCAGTCTGCTCTAATCATGAGTCATGAGATCAAAGTGAACAGTACCTACTCTGTGTATTAATTACTGCTTATGGAAAAGAAGACTTTTTAAAAGATTTTTCTTTTTTGTATACATGCATTATGTAAAATGACCCACCCTAATCCTGGGGATATTAATTTGAAGGGAAAAAATTGAATCAACAAAACCTGGGAATATTTGCATTGTATATGATTTAGTGTGGCCTTGCTGCTCTTAAAAACTGTTCTAATGATAACTTCTTGTACACTCTAATATAAAATTGTCATCTCTTATTGAGGTTTCACCCTACCCTCAGCACCCTTGAATTGAACAAACTTGAATTTCAACAGATGTTAATATGACTAATAATCAACGCTATCTGTTATTGAGATAAAGATTTTGAAAAATTTTCCAATTCCCATTTAAACTTTAATTCCTTATCATAGCCCCCTCCCCCCCCCCCCCCCCCCCCCCCTCTACTCCAAGGTACCACAATTTCAACAATCTTGAATCTGCACTATCTAGGGATGCTTGTCTATTAATTTAACTAACCATTTTCCTTCTGTTCCCAAAAATATTTCATCTCTATATTGCCATGCAAACCTTTGATCTGGTATTGTGACCCCACCCTACCCTCCAGGGGCCATTATTTGAACAAATTTGAATCAATACTATATCAGAATCGAAGCCTTCATGTAAATTTCAACTTTTCTGGTTAAGTGGTTATTGAGAAGAATTTTTTTAAAAGATTAGACCCTATTTTTGCCTTTTCTTGATTATCTCCACTTTGGCCTAGCAGTTTTGGAAAAGAAGATTTTAAAAAGATGCCAGCATATTTTAACCATTTCTTAATTATCTCCCTTTCAAAAAAATATGACCATTCATTTGAACAATTTTCAATCCCCTTTACTCAGGATGCTTTATGGCAAGCTTGGCTGAAATCACCTCAGTGGTTCTGGAGAAGCCAAAACTGATAAAACTTACAGATGGACAGACACAGGTGAGCTGATAAAGTTAGTACACTGTATTTCATAGATCCAAGATCGTTGTCTCTTGGTTTTGTAATAAAACAAAAATGAAAACATAGCCCTCTCTTCAAAATTATTTTATTAAACAATGATAATACCAAAAACATCATTGGTTTCCAGAGATTTTTTATCTCTATAGTCACTGTCAATGAAGCACCCTGAGAACAGGTGAACCCAAATACATAAACAACAGACAATTCCATGTATTGAAGTCACACTCACTCTAATCACAAACAGTATTAGTAGGTTTTTCTAAATCTCTGCAGTAAAAGTTTGTGATATATAAATCTTTTCCTGTTTAGCACTGGTTCAAACACATTAAAGTCCACTTTTTGTAAGTTCGTAAGGTAGTCATCACAAAACACCTGAAACAACACAAAGAGAACTGCTTATCATTTAATAATTGAATATCACATGTAATTTACAACAGCACATATTTGAGTTACTGCTGGAACACCGTTCATACCCAAATTTTATAAGATTATTGTTCTCCGATTTGGTTATCCCTTCCCATATCTGGTTTTAAAAACCTAAACAGAGCGGCAAGATTTAAAATGGTGGAAACAACTTCTTCAATCGTTTTTTTTTTTTTCATGGAAAGTGCTAGAACTTAAGTACTTTCTTAGAATCGAGGGGCATCATGTTCCTTTTGTTGAAAAATTTATTCAGTTTTTAGTTAAGTTGTGCAAGCTTGCAGTAGAACTAATTTTAACTTCTAACTACATCACAGATCCTTTTTTTTGTGTTGGATAATGTAATGTTTTCGATATAACCATATTTTTCTATCTTCCTTGTGTCCACACTACAGCCTTTCGCTGAGTAATGGTATCTCGCTTCTGATCTTTCCATTCCTTCGTAACACTGTTACTAACAGATGCTATTTTACTGAAAGTATTGAAGGCTAATCACATCTTGAAATCACAGTATATAAAATCTAGAATAATTATGTGTTCCAGCAGTAACTCGAAAATGTGCTATTACCAGCAACTACCTCATTTAACATTCCAACAAAATTTAATCACCATGATCCATCGAGACAAAGATATCTTGTGTAATATGGTTGAGCTTGCATGTACAAGTTCACTTAAGACTGAATGTAATCTTACAACTTTAAATTTCTAAATTTAATATTTCAAATCTCTCCAGAATGCTACAAGTGGTAAATTTCTAAACTTACAGAAGGTAGAAACACAGGAACAGCCTGTTTTGGAACATTTCCTTTCAGAGATCTTGCCTTCAAAATAAGAAGCAATATCATAATATTCAAAATATAGTACATTAAGTCATTTGAAGGCAAGTCAATAAGTAATCAGAGTAACTTTTTTCCGGTTGAGATCCACCTCTTCTTTTTTAATGTAACTGCCCTTCAGTGTGACGCACTTAGACCAACGGTGTTTAAGTGCCATCAGCCAAGAACTGAAAAAGTCAGGGTTCTTTCCATTGACCCACTCCTCAAATGCCATCATGACTTCTTTGTCAAACTGGAAACAATGTCCACGGATATCCTTTTTCAAGTGTGGGAATATGAAGAAGTCGCTAGGAGCTAGGTCAGATGAACAGGCAGGATATGATATTAATTCATACCCGTTTTGCTCTACTGTATTGCAAGTGTGGACTGCCGCGTTGTTCTGCTGCAGCAAAACACCTTTAGAGAGTTTACCTCCACCTTTTTTACAGATGTCGGTTCTCAACTGGTCTAGCAAGTTTACATAGTACACTCCAGTTATTGTACTTCTCTTTGGTAAAAAGTCCAACATAATAACGCCTTTTGTGTCCCAAAATACTGCGGCCATCAACTTGCCAGCAGATGGTTGCATCTTGAACTTTTGATCTCGGGGACCCCGGCCCAACACACTGACAAATTTGAGCTTTATTCTCTGGTTCATAATAATGAACTCAAGTCTTATCTACAGTCACCAGATGCAAAGAAAATCATCTTTTGACCTAATACACTTCAACAAGGCACTGCATACTGATGTTCTAGTTGCCATTTGCTCATGGCTAAGGGATTTTGGGACATAATGGGCTGTTAGCTTCCGCATACCTAAATGATCATTTAAGATTGTTGACACGCTACCACATAAAATGCCTAATGCCTGCACTATTTCTTCCACCTGAATTCGCCTATTAGAGTATACCAGATCCTGAAATTTGTTACACATTTCTTTGTCAGTGGCATCCAGTGGGTGTCCAGACCTGGCTTCATCTTCTAACGATGTTCAACCATGTTTGAATTCCCCTACCCAGACTTTAACCTGAGCATAAGATGGAGCAGAAGACCCATATACATCGGCTAACTCGCCGTGTATTTCCTTGCCTGTTCTACCTTTTAAATACAAGTACCGAATTACACCCCGGTACTCAACTTTAGATGATAAGCATGCCTTTGCATCGCTAGCCCTGTTTGACATTCAATATCTTATTAAAGAATGACTGAATACATGTGCAATTTTGTACCCAGATATAAAACAGTATTGAAACAGGCATGAAAATTGTGTCTTGGTCAATCGGAAATGGAATAGGCTGGTTACTTATTGACTCGCCCTCGTAGATGAACAAGACTTTTATCTGACAATGAACCTAGTAACATCATAGTGTAAACCAACTTTATTTGTAACTACTTTTCATAACATAATACTGTAATATTTGTGGGAGAGCCAACATCTAAACATTTTAACAGACAACTGGTTCTTGATGACATTTACAGTGTAGGGTGAAATCTAGTTTAAAGCATTTACAATAAGGTTATCTTTTATGCTTCTAGCAAAAATATTTTTTAAGATAAATTATGTGATTTCTCTTTACCTTATCTAAATGTTGTTTTGCAACACTTGCTATGTCAAATACAATATCATTAACACCTTTCACATTTGTTCCTCGTTTGATGTCCTCTTGAGATACTGAATGCTGAAATCAATTATAGATATCTTTTTAAAGATTAATGCAACTTACTAACTGTATATTGTCTCCACAAAAATTTCTCCCCAGAAAACTTGCACATATTTCAGCTACACACAGTTAATATTTCTTATTGTATTGATAAAACAGCTATAGCCTGGCTGGTACTGAGATATTTCAATTATTCAATTACATTACCTTTGCTAATAAATCATGAGGAAACAAGATGTGTCCTTTTGACAATTGTGAAGGGGTGGCCTTTAGCAATGTCACAATACCATAGCAACGACCCAGATGACTAGCTGCATGATCTGCTTGTACATCTTTGATACCTTTAAAATATACATTATTCTTCCATCATATTTCCATTGCATTTGTAAGTTATAAGTTCATACATGATACCATGTACATTTGTGTATCACTAAGCTATCAAAGGTTATATAACCAAAGTTAAAAGTTTTTCAAAAGTAAAGTAAATTCCAAAGTTAACAATTAAAAACTTTTGTGAAATATGAAAGCCCGAGCATTAACCTATCAAAAGTTTTTGCTTACAGACTAAAAACTATAGGCCCCAAATCTCCAATTATGGGGGCTAAAAGATACATTTCGTTTTTGAAAATACATGAGGGTACAAATTACAATGATTCACACCAACATACTTTTCATGAAGTCCCAACATTTAGTATTTTATTATTGTTAATCACAGTGTGAACTATCCCATACCAGTTCAAATTATTATATGATCTTATAATTTTCAGCTATCTGATTAGCTGAAATGCATAATGATGTCTAATAACTCTAAAATCCTGCATTTACTCTACTTCAAGGTAAAAATCAATCAGTAATTTAATTCTGGTAAGAGAAAACTTAAAACATTTATGGAATTTCTGAAAGTGCATAGTTGCATACCAGTGAAAAATGTCCTCAGCATATAAAATGTGAAAAATATTGCAATACATGTATTTCTAAATATTGACCATTTCATTTCATTTTCTTTTAAAATATATTTAAAAACAAAGTCAAAATCAGTAGATCAATACTTTGAGGTTTAAACTGTGGAAGATTCTCATGAGTGGATACCACACATGGTATCCAGAGTGTTTTATTTCTTTCAATTGAATATATTTGTTCAACATTCAGTATATCTCTCATTGACATGGTTCTTAAAGAGTTTAGCGACAGATTTAAAAATATTAACAAATGACATTTACAATTATCATAAGGCATTTTTTTATCTACAAATTAGAATGTCTACCTGAATCTTCTAAGCATTATTTATAACATGCATCAAAACACAGTGAAATGGACTATAAAATCTTATTTGCAAACAAATTCCTTTTTTGATAATTATAAAAAAAATCATTTACAGTATTTGGGAGCATTTATTACTCTTTCAATGGTGAAAACATAACTGTACATCATAATGAGATGCTTTAATGAGTCATTAAATATGTTTTGGTGTAGTGACCCATCTTAATGAGAAGTGGACCAATACTGTTATGTACAGCAACACACTGAAAATCTGTATTGCAATTCAATTTGCTTCCATCATATGTCACAGCTTTATAGCAAACCAATGTATATGATATAAATCACTATGACAAATATCAATCAATTGCAATTAAGCCATACAGTGTATTGCTATCAAATAAGATTTAAAATATTTGTTATAACTGTTGAAAGTTATTACCATGTAATTCAAGAAGCATATAATACACTGAGGATACCACTTGTTCATAATAGTTGTCTAAGTCCTCCAATGTCTTGAATTCGCTCATGGGATTGGATGCCTATAATTAAAAAACAGAAATGTTGTGTGTATGAGTGAAACTACATGCTTCCATTTGTAGTTTACATGCTGTAATTTGTCATGAACCTTCCTGTCCTTTCACATCCTAGCTAATTCTTCAAAAAACAACTTGCCCTTGCTTCTATCAGTCTTGACAACCATGATTTGGAGATGTTGAAATCATTTGCTACCTGCAAAATGTATTTTTTTTTATGAAAAATCTAATCAATTCATATTTTCATATCAAAAACTTTTTGAAAAAACAAAAAATACTAACCCAATTTACTAGCTGAACAACTGGAGTTTGGGGTATTTTTCCCTGTTAAGAAAATACTTCAATTAGATTGCATAAATTTCAACAAATCTCGGAGCAAATGAAATTCAGCATCCTCTTGCCTGGTGCAACTTGCCTTTGGGTTATAGACTTCATCTAATGCATCTTTCCAGAACTGGAACCTGCCTATTCCCATGAATGGATCTGTCACACTGTCAGCCACCTATGGGCACATAATCTCATTGATTATATTACAGATTATGTTGTAAAAATTCTTGATTATTATCTTCCATGGAGGATTTGTTTTCATTTAATTCTGGCTGTTACAATGTTGTTTGTTAGTTTGCTTGTAATATATCTCTCATATTTGTGTGCACATTTCCAAAAAATATTGCAAAAAATTTTTTTTTTTTTTATTTTGGCGCCTTTCTGAATATGGATACAAGAATTGATGTTGAACAATTTAATATCAATTGATATGTGTGTACTATGAGAAATATCACCATGTCGATATCGATTGTATTTCAGAGGGCCCCGGGAAAGAGTAGTGCCTTGTAATAATCAGGGTACCTTCTCTAGATAAAGCATTATTATTGTTATCATTATATTTTGGTAAGACAGAATGGGATGTTGGTATTAGATTGCATTTTTTTTAAAAAATTTTGTCTGGAGTGAATAAATAGGGGTTAGAGGAAGCAAGCAATTGCACTCTTTCTCTGCTATCTAGTTAAAGCATACTGATGACTGTACATTACTTCTGTCTTTCAAGCTTAACTTGCCAAGGGCTAAGATGATCTACTTGTTTATCTCTCATGTGATTTACCCTGTGGGGATCCGGGTTGATAGAATAGATCCTCAGTACCCCTTGCTTGTCGTAAGAGGTGACTAAATGGGGTGGTCCTTCGGATGAGACCGTAAAAACCGAGGCCCTTTGTCACAGCAGGTGTGGCACGTTAAAGATCCCTCCCTGCTCAAAGGCCATAAGCACCGAGCATAGGCCTAAATTTGCAGCCCTTCACCGGCAATGGTGACGTCTCCATATGAGTGAAAGATTCTCGAGCAGGACTTTAAACAATAAAAATCAATCAATCTCATGTGATTTATAACCATCGACTGGCAAAAGATGATCTCCACTCACATGATTTATAACCATTGACTAGCATAAGATGATCTCCATAAAAACTTCATATATATTTCTATATCATATAACTGGCATTTTCTGCAGTTGTCCATTTTTTGTGAAATTTTGTGGATAGGAAAAATCTATAAGAATTACAATCACAAAAAATACATTGCTACATATACATGTATATAGACATAAAGCAACCACAGAAATAAGAAATGCAGAATATTTACATATTATAATTTGTTATCTTTAAGGGATCAGATTGCAAAAATTTCCACCCACAGAAAATACCCATTATATGGTAAATACAATAAAGCTAGCAACTTTTCTAAATTTGTAAAAAACAAAAAAAACAACAACAAAAAAAAAACAAAAACAAAAAAAAAAAAAACACGACTCAAAACAATCAATAGATAAAATGCAGATACAATTAAATATTTATTGCAGGTTAAATTTTTCTTCTTTTATCTGTAGCATTATAAATTGTTCATTAAAACTGTGTGTATGCACCATATATCTATTATATGGATGTATCCACTGTTCATGTGGATTGGGGGTCTACATGAGAAAACCATGAGCAGTGCACCCCAATGACCAGACTTCTGCTGTGGAGTGTCTGTTCATTTTAATCAAGACATGTTATGAACACAGTGTAGAAGATTCTACTGAGACATAAATGCCTTTCCCAGCCATATTACAAAAATTTCTACACAATACTGATGGACAGCCCAACTACTTACTTACTCAAGACCTTAAAAACTTACTAATTATAGCTGTTTTGATTAATAAGGTGGAATGACCAATTTAATATGGTCAGGCAGTGGCATGTTTGACTAAAGGCTAGGTAGCATTAAAAGGTTAGATGTTTAATTAATGACGCACAAGGAGGTAAACATCAACACATAATTAATCACAAAAAACATTAACTTCATACTTCAAAAAGATTTTCACTGCAAGTTCATGTTCAAAGCAGATATTGTGTATCTGCGTGTGTATGTATAAGCTTTAAAGAATTCTGTACAATCAGTTTGATATAAAATCTGTACCTACCTTGGCTACTTCAATGTTAAATGCTCTAATAACAATGGCTGCAGCTCGAATATTTCGATTCAGAAGTAAAGTACAAAGAAAATTTTCATAATCACATTCCCTGTAAAAATAAATAAACAAATTCATTTGCAAATAGAATGTAGTAAATTCATTTGTTAAAATAGGTCTAAACAATAACATATAATATTTATTTAAGATTCTAAGAGTACGTACATGTATAAATAATTACATGGGTTTTTATTACTGATTCTGGTTCATTTAAGTGAATGACCTTTCATTTACAGATAAATGAATCTCATGAACTTTGGATACTTTAGTGAAACCAAGCTAGCATGAATCCAAGGACCCTCAGAAGTTTAACAAAGTATATCCATACATAAATATCTTGCATTTCCAATGTTTTTGCCTTTGATATCTTCACTGCATATCTTGATTGATGATTTAATATTACGACCCAGCTCAAATTTGTAAGGTAACTAATTTAATGCACATGCCCTCTTCAATCTCAAAAATTTAAATGCTACTGTCATATTTTCTTCATGTGAACTGTTATATTAAACTTCATACTTTTCAAAAGAGATTTTTTGATGAAATATTTTAAAATAATATTGGTCTATGATGAAGATAGACTCTCTCTCTCTCTCTCTCTCCCATATATATATATATATATATATATATATATATATATATATATATATATATAATAATAATAATAATAATAATTTTTATAATTTTAATGATTTTCACAAATGCTTTCAAGAATCATTTCATAGAAAATCTGTTGTACTCATTAAGTCAATTAGAATTCTATATTCTATACTAGACTAAATATGGCCTGTTCTGTACTTTATTTAGCCAAGTGCTGTAAGTGCATGGGAATCCCTGAAGTTACAGCACTTGGCTGAATATAGTACAGAACAGGACATATTTAGTCTAGTATAGAATTTGGCACAAGTCTCCAATACTGAGTGATAGATCCTATGACGAGGCTCACATTGGATGCAAAAAGCTAGGTACGTTATGCAGTAAAATTTGCCCTTTCTTCAAATTTCATCAAATTAATACATAATATGCCAACGATAGCCATTGTCAGAACACGTTAATTTTTTCATATATCTCATGTCATTCTCTTCTAAGAGTTAATTGAACATAGCGTTGTTTCTTACAAAAACGCAGATGACGTCATGACTTCAACGTTTAAAATCTCCAATGAGAAAAATGACCATCAAATAATCATTCAAAATTTTTTCCCCTTAAACAATCAGGATATTTCTTTGTTGCTACAGACGAAAAATTCTGGAGTTTTTTGCTTTGTGATATGGTTGTCGTGATGTTATATTGCATATGATAAACTGGTAGAACTAATATTGAAATATTCAAAAAAAAGCAACTGCTCACAAAATAGACTTCAGATTTAAGGTCATATATGGACAATTTCACATTGAAAATGAAGTATGTGCACCTGTCACTAAACATTAATGGACACATAAAAAATTGAACTTTTTCAGTGCTATATTACTTGACAGAAGCTGTAAATTAAATCAGGGTCACAATTTCATTGTCAAATATTCCTGATGAAATATTGTAATTTTAAATCAGTCATCTGAAAACACCATGTGTAATCATGGCAATTAGAAATTAACCAATCCAAAGTCGCAATATATTGATTTGTAACTATAAATTACTAAGAAAGAGGTCACTTTTCACAACACTCAAACCTATATGGACCTTATACCCATGTGTAATATGTTTTTGAACAAACATAAATATCTTTTCAGGGAAATTAAATAATATATGTATATACATGCATGTATATACACAAAAATGGGATTGTCTCTGCAAAACTAAATCTGCATTGTACACTATTATACATGTTTTGTGAGGATGCTTTTAAATTATCCACTGCGGTAGTTAGCAATATACTATTCTTTTGTACTTGAAATAATCAAAATTATTGTTTGGCATGTATTTTCATGAATATTTTCCCCCTCATATTGTTAATATATATAACCTATAAACCATGGTTTGGATGAACTTCATCAATGCTAAATAAGTATGTTTAGGTAAGAGAAGAACATACCACCACCTTGCTGTTAGAAAGAAAGCAGTGCTTTTAGACAATAATTCATATATTTTAATTGTGGCTATCTTTGTCCATAGAGAAGGCATGTTTTCAAATTTTGTACAATCTCCGCCTTATTATAACATATTTCAAAATTTCAGTTTCATTATATTTCAATTCCCCTAGAACATGTAGAAAAAGACATTATTTCCCCTTATTTCCTTGAGATTGATATGTATCAAGATATCTGATAAGAGGCCCATGGGCCACAATGCTCACCTGAATTATCTTGGCCCTGTCATTGTTCAGCTGTTGTGATTTTCAAAAGATTTTTTTATCAATCTTTATTCCCATGAAAAATTCAGATTGTGGCCCAAACTTTCCCCCAAAGTATCACAATATAATTCAAAAAGAATTCACATAACACAGAGATCCATCAACGCCAACATGACTAACATGATCTTGCTCTTCTGGAGAAACAAGGTCACAGATCTTGGTATGATATGAAAGACCTTGCCATAAGAAATCCTTTTATCACACAGCAGAACTGTTTCCAGGTTTATAACACAAGTTCGGAAAAACGATATGAACTCGTAGCACAAGTTAATAACAATGCAAATTATGTAGGGTCATGTAAGGTCAGCATGTGCTGACATAGATACAAAAATGTTACTACAAATGTTCTTCAAGTCTATCATATTTATTCGTGTTTCATTTGTTGTTGTTATATAAAGACATAGCTAAAAATTAAAATCTTGGTATTGCAATTTAGCTATCACATTAACATGTTTATCATTAGATCTTATTTCTTCTGCTCAAGGACATTTTCAGACAATGCAAAGAGGCTGAAAAATCACTTCCTTCTACAGAAACGTGAAATAGAAAGTAACTAAATATGCATTTATTGATAGTTGTGTGATAAATATAATCTTAAACTCATTTTTATGTCATATGAGATTTATGAATTTCATTACCATATTTATATATTTCCCTCACCAAAGTTTGGGTAATATTTAATCTGGCAACTCATTTCATGAATTTCATATGACATAATCACTCATTCAAGATCCTCTATATACAAAATAGGAAAGTTCTATCTTAAATAGTCCAGGAGATATTGAATAGTTCAGATTTTTATTAAAAGTAGGCCAAACTACCAGATCATGGTCACAAGGTCAAACACTGAAGTATGTCAAGCTCTTGCCATAAAAATCTATTTACAAAATGTTAAAAACTTTACCTTAAATACTTCAGGAGATATTGATTAGGTCTGGTTTTTTAAGAAAGTAGGTCAAGGTCACAAGATCAAATATAATTGTATCACAAGGTCTTATCATAAAGACTGTCTATACAAAATATGAGAGCCCTAAATTGAATAGTTCTCAAGATATTTAATAGGCTACATTTTCTTTTAAATAGGTCAAATTTCAAGGTAACAAGGTCAAAGGTTATAGCATGAAATAAAAGATCTTGCCATGAAAATATACAAAATATGAAAGATCTATCTTAAATAGTTCAGGAAATAATGAATAGGATAGATCAGATATTTAGAAAGTAATTCTAACTCCAAGGTCCAGGTCACAAGATCAAACTTCACAAAATAAAAGATTCTTGCTGTAAAGAATCTATACACAAAATATGAAAGCCCCTAATAGGTCTGGATATATTTCATAGGTTATGTTTTCTTAAAAGTAGTTCAAACACTAAGTTCAAGGTCACACAATGGTCATTGCCTTAAGAAATATATATAAAAAATATGAAAGATCTACCTTAAAAAGTTCAGGACATATTGAATAGTTAAGATTTTTATTAAAAGTAGGTCATGCAAAATATGAAAGCTCTAGCTTAAATAGCTCATTTTCGAGTTACTGTATTACGGCGGTATTCTAACATTTACTTTGTACCCGAGTCATGTGATTTTTGTAAAAATGTGGGGTGCATCACTTCTGGTAAAATTGTTTATGTTAGAAATGAATTTTCTGCTGCGAAATGCTATTGTGTTGCAATTTGTGGAAGGATGTACGTCAGATACAAGGAAGAAGGCGAGATATGGGTTCATGGATGATGAAATTCTTTCCATTTCCCACATCTAAACAGCCTAAACCCTGCAGAAAATTGCTTAAAGTGTTAAGCGCCATGACTACAACCTCTCACATCATGACGGGTTATGCTCCAGACATTTTGTAGATTGTGAACCAACACCACATCATCTTTATCCCAAGCTTTTTTAATATAACATCTACAAATTTTTGCAGGGAATCCGGGGAACAATCATCTATTTAGAAAGATTAATCAATCACCAGAATGATGATGCCATCAAAATTGGAGACTCACCATTCCTTGATACACTTATATTCAATTCTGTTGCAAGTTGACATAGTCTTAACATGTTATCTTTTCTATAAAAATGACATGTAACTCCTCAATTCAGTAAAAACCACTTTAATTCTGGCACTTTAAAACTTTCAAAATTCATACTGAAATCCAGATGTTGATGTGCCCACAATGAGTACAAAGTAAAGGCTAGAATCATGCCGGAATATGGTAACTCGAAAATGGACTATTGATAAAGATTTTCCCTATATATCAGCATATAACATTTTGATTCCCTACTGTGGCCCCACCACACCCCTGGAGACCATGAATTGCACAAACATGGATCTACTCTAGATCAGGAAGCTTTCATGTAAATTTCCAATTTTCTGGCCAAGTGGTTTTTCAGAAGAAGATTTTTTACAGTAGAATCTATATACCAGTTTGCTCAGATTGTGTTTATATTGCCTGCAAATGAACATGCAGATCATGTAGTTATCCTCATATATCCCCACTTTAATACTTGGATGTTACTGGGTATTCAACACTAGAGGAATATCATAATTCTAATTTACATAGTTAACTGATTATTATATAAATAATTATCACTTGGGAGACGCCATTCTTTGCTCAACCCAAAGGTCACACAGTATATACATATTAATGTTACATTTCCCTTGAGTTTTGCCAAAATAGTGGTCAGGGTTTTGACACAT
Organism: Ostrea denselamellosa; assembly: GCA_024699665.1. NCBI lineage: Eukaryota > Metazoa > Mollusca > Bivalvia > Ostreida > Ostreidae > Ostrea > Ostrea denselamellosa. The sequence continues at coordinate 17,821,082 of JAMZEH010000005.1, forward strand.
AGTGCACTCGCCTTTGTCTCGTGCAATATATATCTTGGCTTGTGCTCTAAGCAGCTCTGCTATGCAGTGCCAAAACTCTGACTTCGGCTCGTTCACTACATGTCAACACCATGACTTCTATTTTGGCATTGTGCACACAAAATGTTACATCATCATATACATTTTAAAATGATATTCAAAAACTATTCTAGGTAAGACCCCTTTAAGTGTGTGTATGTGTGTGTGTTCGGAAGAGAGAGAGAGAGAGAGAGAGAGAGAGAGAGAGAGATCATATATGTATTTACCTTGTTAGACCGTAACAGTAATTAAAACTTTTGGGTGGTATGTTACGGACAACTGCTGCATGTCTTCTGAGTAGCAAATCTGGTATTTGTACAGTTTTAAGTTTCGAATAAGAAGTTTTACTAATCCTATAGCCTCTGGAGATTGCTCTCAAGGAGGCTGCCATCTTGTAAAATTGTAAAAATGAAACCATGTAAGGTTGGTGTTACAAAATGTTCCGGAAACTTTATTTTCCAAAAAATTATGTTTTCAACTTTTATGAAGACCGCGTGATAAGAAAGTATGATAGAATTATGTATAAACATGTAGAGATATAGATGATCAAAGTTATTTCTGTGTCCATCAAACACAACTGCGGTACGAAATCGTTAGTTCGTACAATTTCCCGAATTTTCTAACTACGCAGAGTAGAGGGAGTACAGACTCACTTTGATTACGACACCAGGTAACGTACAAAGATTTTAATCGGGCTAAAGGGAAATGTGTATAATGTACTCAACTTGAGGAAAAGAAATATATTGATAAAATATGAATTCTGCTAAATATGTAAATTCGTCAGTAAAAAATCATAATCATGTTCATACGAACTTCGTAGAGAAATGATATGTTTAAATTTCATGCCTGATGGATGTATATTTTAATATTGTGAATATTCCGACACTTTTAGATTGACAATATAACATCTTAACATAAACATGTCGGTTGTGAAAGCAGGATATCTGAAACGTTATAGTAGTAAGTATCAAGGTATTATACGACCAATCGACCTGTGGATGGTTGCTGTTCAATATTGAATGTCTTCAAGGGTGGATCATATAAACCAATTGTTAATTGAATGCAAAATGCATGTAGGCATTGGAAGTTCTATTAATATTTATTTGGTTCACTTGATTAATAAGCTAAAGTAAACTTTTCTGACCATCTGTTGTCTGGTGTTTTTCTGTCTAAACTTTAGTATCTCACAAGCGGTCATTTCAGAATAGATATGGCAAGAAATTGGAGCAGTTTCCCAGAGTGGCAAATTTGTAACCAGGCTACACTAGGGAAAGTTTTTTTTTTGTTGCTTATTTTGAATATGACACATACATGTGCTATAGTTCTAGAATCCATAAATATCCACCACTGTGAGGAAGGGGTTACAAGAGTTACAAAGGTTACAGACTCTTTAAAATCAGAGTTACAGACCTTTCTCTTACCACATACTTCTTGTGAAAGCCATGGTTACAAAGGTTACAAGGGTTATATACCTTTCTCTCACCACCCACTTCTTGTCAAAGTCAGGGTTACAAGGATTATGTGGGCTATAGATCTTTTTCTCAATACTCACTTCTCGTCATAATCAAGGTTACTAGTGTGGCTCTAAACAAACCCTGGGGGTCATGATTTTAATAAACTTGAATCTGCACAACATCAGGAAGCTCCCATGTAAATTTTTTCTTTTCTGGCCCAGTGGTTCTTGAGAAGATTTTTAAATGACCCCACACTATTTTTGCATTTATGTAATTAGCTACACTTTGAAGGGGGCATGACTCTTCATTTGAACAAACTTGAATCCCCTTTATATGAGTTTGCAAAGTTTGGTTGAAACTGGTCTACTGGCTCAGGAGAAGAAGCAAAAAATGTACCAAAAGACGGCCAACGGACAATGGCTCACTTGAAGTAGGCCTTCTTTGTGGAACTTTAAAGCCCTATTTGCATTTAAAGTAAGGTAATGTGTAGCTATGTACTGGAGTCAATTTCAATCAAAAGGGAAATAGCAGAGATATAAATAAGAATAAATTATATATTTTACAATAATCTTTATTAGAGTAAAATTTATGGTAAATTAAGATATGGCCATATATTACAATTAATATTTTACAATCTACTCTACAAACAATTTTTACAATTCCATTCTTTGCCTGTCACATTCTTAAACTCTCTGAATGATATGTTGGCACATGTCCTGTTGTACCATAGATGGCATACATCACATCTCACCCAGAGGAGACCCCTCCTTCCCTTCTTGCCACAGGTGACACAGAGATCCTGAAATCAAAAGCTAAGCTTGTACTCGCATATTAATTTGGATCCACCTTCAACAGTTTTCATCTTTAATACTACATAGAATTTAGAGTATTTTGTATGTAATAAATCGCTTCTTGCAAAAATACTTACAGCAGTTTCTACCCTTTGTAAAGACTCCATTGGCAGTTTAGGGGAAGGCTGGGGAATTTCATTCTCTGGCTGAGCTGATACCACAGGACTTGGTGGTGGGGAAATAGATAAAACTGATAGATTATCTATCAAATCATTTGGAGAGGGAGGAATCTCTTCCAACAATTCTGCCGAAATCTCTTGGATCTCTGGTGGAGGTGGCAGTGGAATATCTGCAGAAAGGAGACAAATTTAATTTAATGTCTCACTTATGTGGCATATTGTTTGTTAATCAATAACTGAAACTTTAATAAGTAATAATAATAATCAGATTAATATAAACATGGGGAATTGTTGTAATGTACAAATTGTTTAATTGTGCATCTTCACATCTCTTAAGTTTAATTCCTTCTGATTCTGGTTATCAACAAGCTTTTTGCTAAATATGACCCAGTACTACATCCCATCAACCAATTTGTAAATGTCCAACAAAACTTAATAACTCTGTCTTTAAAGACGAAAAAAAGCTGTTCTCTCTAGGAATGACAGGATTACAATATCTATCTGTTTATATATAGACCTGATGTGCACTTATTCTTAGTTTTACTCTTGTGAATTGGAAGATGCCAATATAGTTGTATATCTTTTACATTTTATGTCAGAAGAAATTGCCTATATAGATATTTTTGAAGGAAACATGTTCATTTTACAAATTTATACACATGCATGCAGTTACTCTTATGAAGGTATTATACAGTAGAGTACAAGTTTAATGTCTAATGATGTTGTGTATGAATTCCACTGCAATTTGATATGGAATCTCAAGGGTTTTTAGGGGGCTGTTGGGGATTGAAATAAGATCGCATTCCCATTGCTAAAATAAAGGTATTTTCCCAATATACCCAACTAATGAAAGCATACCAAAGAAGGGTAACCAAATTGTTCATAAATTTCCTTCATAGACCCACAGATTACAATTTTTGCCTCAAAATTGTTATGTAAACATAATGTTTTTCTGCCTCTGCTTGTTAAAGTAAACTCTGACCAAAATGAATGCAGTGGTTGGGTTTTTTTTCCCCCCTACTTCTATGTGTAAAATGTTTTTCCCAATATCAAGTTAATGTCACTATTTTTCTCAGTTGGAAAGGCCCAGGCCATTAATCTCAAGACCTAAAAAAAAAAAAAACTAAAAAAAAAAAAAAGACACCCTGAATCTCTGTGCCAGATGGTGAATATGATGTCCAAGGATAGAAAACATACCATCAGTGCCACACTCCACTTGTATTGTTTTGACACTGGTCTGCTCTCTTTCCTAGCTGCCCTCTAAGAGTAAACATTAATGGTGATCAATGCAGCAATCTTAATTTAACAAAAGTGGATTACTTGCAAAATGTCCAAACATTTGGCTTTTAAACTGAGCTACAATTAAAAGAAACCACTGTGCAATTGAAAACAGCTAATTTCTTTTATAACTTAAATCTTCTTAATTTTGCCTTGACTGTCTCCAAAAGTTGCAAAGAAAATATAGCATTGCTGTGTGAGTGGTTTGTGGAATAGGATGTAAAATGTGTGTTTGTGTTGATTCGGGGCATATTCAGAGTACACTAAATGTGAGAGTGAACAAAATTTTCAAATTTATTTCCCATAATGAGAAGTATAGACACTTTCTGATATTCAAGATCACATATCAAAGTTGGGACGTTTAAGGAGGGAAGTTTCTTAATGTATATAAAACATAAACGGTACCAATTTTGATGCACCAGATGTGCATTTTGACAAATAATGTCTCTTTAGTGATGCTCAAGTAAAAAATGTTGGAAATCCAAAATAAGAACAAACTTGGAAGAGCTGAATGAACCAAAAATACTAAATAGTGGAACCAAATCCGGCAAAGGATCAGAGCTATGCATGAGGGAGATAATCCTTAATTTTGAAATGAATTTCTTAATTTTATCACAGCAAATTTTTATCTGTAATTCATGCTAGACCGAAGTACGTAGCAACTGGGCTGGTGAATACCCTCGGGGACTAAGAGTCCACGAACAGATGTCAAATGGTAATCCTTCAAAAGATATATACAATGAGGCTGATTAATCTATGATTTACATGAAATGTTGCATTGTTGTGTATGTGAAGCAAGTCAAACTTGGTCAGTCTTTTGTTACTTGTTACTACATCTTAACCATTCTTAGGTCAAGTTTCTGTTCAGTAAGATTAGCACATAGAGAAGTAGAGAGAACATACCAGACTGTAAGAGGAGTATGGTGCTCTCTGACAGAAGATTTATGGGTATTGTAGCCACCTTTCTGACTCTGTCTCTTATCTTTCCTGGCTTATTGACCTCAACCTCTGGCATCACTTTTAATGTGGTATAAATGTCTGCTAGGGGTATGCCTAAGGCATTCGAAGTATTACCTTTGTCCAGAAGGACAGTATTTTCCAGTAATCTGTAGCAGTCCACCTTCAACTAGAAGTCTGATGTCAAGTGAGAAATCAAAATCACAAATAGCCTGGAATGGTACCTACAAACAATTCAGTCAAAAGTAGGTCAAGTGTAATGAAACTCCAACTTGATCTGTAACTATTGAAGACAAAGTCATTCATTAAAATTTCAGTTGAATATCTTCATCCAATTTGGAGAAAAGTCAGGAAAACTGATTCAGAATGGCTGACAGATGGACAGACCGAGGGTAAACTAATAGCTCCCTTTCACAAAACCAGTAGGGGACAAAAAATTAATCCTCACATTCCAGCTGTATGTACATTTACAAACGGCAATAAAGCACTGTACACAGTTTCTTCAATAGGCCATACAGGAGGAAACATGTTGACAAGATTTTGTGACACATTGACAGAAAGTACAAAAACAATGTGCCTCCCCCCTGGAAGAGAGGTCATAATTAACTGGACATTATGTAATATACTGCATATATTACAATCCTGTATGTACCTATGACCATAATGAGATCAAAGAAAATTTTTTTTCTCTTTATAAGGTGTCCAGTGATCAGAAATGTGATGCTTTTTATTGATGCCAATAGATATTTAAGAAGAAAATTGCATCTGCAAAACTACATGAGGGTATGAACTACAACACATGATGCTGGCATACTTCTCGTATTTTCAAAAATAAAATATTTTCATTCTAGCAGTGCAAATTGGAGAGCATTCATTTGATAGATGGTGGATACAACTCTGCTCCCCTCCAGAAGTCAATACGCTGCATAATTTTCTCACAAGTGGTATTGTCATCTTGGTAAACCTTGTCAACCAGTTTTCTTTCTCGGAGGTCATTCTCTACTTCTCCATTAAAAAAAAAAACATCCATTGTATTTTTTCTGGTCATTAGCAACTGACCTGGAGTATCTACAAATTTAAGAAATTCGCCTAATTGAATGGAATAACTAATACATGTGTACAAAGGGCATTAAATTGAAAAGAAATACAAAACAGTTCTGAATTGAATGAAGAGATTGTATAGCTCAAGGAACTTTATTGTTCAAAATTTGTGTGTCTTTCTGGAACTTTTCCCATGTTTGACTTCCCCTCAACTCTTAAGAACCAATGAAATAATTTCACCTGTTCTATAAGAAGTTCTATTACATGTAATATTTGTCAGGTGTTAAGTATTACATTTGACATAAGAACACTGTTTAAAAACCTTATGGATGAGTTATATCAAAATACTATGCAAACATCTACTTGTATGTTGTGTATATTCCATTACCCTCTAGGTTTGGGGAAAAAATAACATATGGGGTTTGATGTTTTTACACATTTGGCCAAAGGTTTAAAATGATCTTTTTTCAATAATCATAAGGGTGCATTTATTATTTAAATAATATAGAGAGGAGTTTTAATGTCTTGTAGATGATAATATTTTTCATTCTCCTTGTGACTATCACTGGGGTCAGAGGAGGTCAACAAAATTTTTAAAGTCTGCTTGTGACCTATTGTGGGCCTCTTGTGTTTTTTGCTTTTAATTAGAATATTACAGTCAATCACTCACATGTAATGTGAAATGAGGTTTCTGAGAAGAGAAGTATAATAATAATTCCAAATGATCAATTAATTCAATCACTTACCAGAACCGAAAACATGGGCAACTTTCTGTTTAAGGTCAGAAATTTGACATGCAAAGACTGTATTGTAGATTTCAGCAAAGGCTTGTGAAGACACAAATACATGATTTCTACAAATAACAACATTGAATGGTATAGCTCTTATGTTCAACATGCACTCATACACATACAACACACAAAATTAGATTGCTCAAATGTACACGCATAGATATACACTATTACATTCCCTTACCAAAATATAAGCCCTATGGCACACTGTTGCTGCAAATTTGCTGCGCATTTGTGGCAAGTTTTCTGCAACTAGTTGTGGCGCATTGAACAAAATTTTTCAAAAAATCTTCTCTATTTGGTTAATCTCACACATTCTCCTTTTTTATTGTGAATTGTAAGACTGTCCATTGACACAGAATTCAATATTACAATTATTCTTGATTTAAATATAATTCAACACTCGTTGAGCAATCAACAACTCTAATCTTTGGAAATCTTATTAATATTGTGCAGAGTTTACCTATTCTTTACAACACTATTTACCCAGATTCACATTGAAATTTATACAGGTCTCTTGTGAAGATGACCCGATTGGAGGCTTGAACGACAATGGACTTCTTTGGGTAGAAATACCATGAACCAGACACTTGGTGGTACATATCCACATGGAATTTAGCATTGCACTTTCTGCACTTCAATGATAACTTGAGTCCAGGAAACACTCCTTGTAGGGTGAACACTGTTGCATGAGCAGGTTTTTCTCCATATAAATTGCTGCCACAAAACACAACAGTTCACTGGAGGCAGTTGAAATGCCATATATGATTCATTAAAGTGGCTCCTGGCCAACAACAGTTGTCTGTTAAATGCCACAGCCATCTGGCCATAACTTGGTTGTTCAGAATACAGGGTCTCCATATGGTAACCTTGGTAACATATGGTAACCAATCATATGGTAATATATGGTAACCTTTGATATGTATCATAGAGAAAGGCTGGGTTACCTAATTTGAAGACCCACAGAAAATCAAACTACATACACATAATATGATATTTCATAGTAAAACATGCTATTAGTGAAAGATGAACAGTATTGATGTGGTATAAATGTAATTCGATGTATCCAGTAATTCATAATACATTTTAAATCTACAAGGGATGAAGATCACTAAGTGACTAAAACCAAATCTGGCCCAATAGATTATTTTCTTTTGTTACCCTGAATTGAAACGTTACCTAAAAAAAAAAAAAAAAATTAGTATGGCTCCACCAGGTCAGAGTTTCCGTAGTATGCATCTTTGTGCTGTGAGGTTCTTTCTGTGGAAACATTCTGCTTCATATTTTGGGATTGCTATGTGGACTAGGTATTGTGCATTGGATGTTTGATAGAACAGTAAAGAATTGCAGTTGTAGTGATCATTCTCTACCAACACATCACAGTATATATGTGAGTGCATGAACAATTTATACACTATACTGTGGATGTATTAATTACATATATATGTACAGAGGAAAAAAATGAGTATTTAAATATATCATTGAACAGATTTTTTTATCTTCAGACCTGAATGATTATTCTGGGGGTTTTTTTTAGATAGCCTTTTACATGGAGGATGGAGAGACACATGGGTAGTTTTATATGACAACAGTGACTTGTGTTTGCACAAACACCAACATGACTCCAACTTGAAAGCTAGAATTCATCTGAGGGTAAAAACAGCTAACAGCACTTCTGTAATGTTAAATGGTGTAAAAGTAATAGCAAATGCACATGGTGGGGGGGGGGGATGAGGCAGGCAGCCCCCCCCCCTTTTTTTTGACAATGACCATTATTTTTTATAATGTAATGTAAGTAAAAGATGTATTGGGTATTGGGTGTATGCCCCTTCCTTCCCCCTTTTTTATGATAAAAGTCAGTTGTAAATGAGAAATGATAAAAAAGTAAGGTTGAAAGTTATGAAGTATGGGCATTGGTAATAAGAATTCCCACCCTTACCCCTCCCCCCCCCCCCCCCCCCCCAAATGATTGAGGATAGTATTTTTTTTTAGTGGGGGGGGGTGCAGCCCTTGTAGTATACTTCAATATTCCACCACATTTTTTAAAAGTTATTAACTATAGAAATCCCAAAAAATAGAAGTGAAAGAAGACAGAAATTAAGTTACAGCTTCACCCCTTTTCCATATTAATAACATTTTTCTTGTACAGGATGTGAGCAAGAGGTTTGCCTATGGCCAGTATACCAACACTTTTCCAGACAGACCTCATCTTCCAGGGGGTACATCCTATGACAGTCTGCTGGCCATTCCTCAGAAAAACAACAGCAGGTGCAAGGTCATCTGGCTGCTTTGTCATGATCCAAATGAACTACAGTAAGTATACAGTAACCATGAAGGCCAAGTAAAGGTGGAAAATAAAGTTTGTGAAAAGTAAGTCATGTAGATTTTAATAATATCATCAATACTGTATATCAACCTTGGCTCTCTTTAGAACCAAGCAAGATAAGGTTAGTAGAGTCACACTCCCAGGCGAGCTTCATTGCCCTCTCTCAACTTTCGTTATGTATTCTAAGTCCAAAGTCTTAGATAGGAATATGTAATATGAAGAAAATATTAAGCATGCTTCTTTTTGAGAAAACTAAGGTTATAATAGTTTTTAGCTCTCCAGAGCTGTTCATATTTTTATCTTCTTCTCCAGAACCACTGGACCAATTTCAATCAAACTTGATATCCATCTTCTTTGAATAAAGAGGATTCAAATTTATGCAAATGAAGAGTCATACTCCCTTCAAAAGGGAGATAATCAAGAAAAGGCAAAAATAGGTTTGGGTCAGTTGAATCTTCTCATTGACAAGAACCACTGGGCAAGAAAAGCTGTAATTTACATGAAAGCTTCCTGACATAGTGTAGATGTAAGTTTGTTTAAATCATGACTGGGGAAGCACAATAGGGGATCAAAGTTGTGCATGCAGAATTACAGGAAATATCTTTGAAAATCTTCTCAAGAACAATAGGATCATGATTAGTCATATTAATATGCAAGCATTCTCAGGTAGTGCAAATTCAAGTTTGGTCAAATTATTGCCACCAGGGGTGAAGTGGGACCACAATAGGGGATCAGAGTTTTACATTTGAATATATAATGACACATCTTTAAAATTCTTCATCTCAGTAATAGATATATTGATAATGCAAGCATCTTCAAGTAATTCATATTCAAGTTTGTTTAATTCAGTGACCCTGGGGTAGGGTGGGGCCACAATAGGAGATCAAAGTTTTATGTGGGAATAAATAGGAATTAATTAAAGCAAAGTCTTTACAAGGGTAGCAGGGTCACACTAACTACATATAAATAGAGAGGGAGAGAGAGCTCAATATTAAGCTTCAAAACATCATGTCTATTCAGAAAAAGAAAAGTGAGTGTTGTGGCTTATGTGTCCTTAGTTTTATATTCTGGTATCAATTCTGTTGTAATTATCAGCACAGTTTACTGATATCAGTAACATCATACAGACTTTGTATTTTTTGGTTACAGAGAATGGATGAATGCAATTTGCCAAACTGTAAGTATGAGATAAAGTAGAACCAATAATTTTTGTACTGTAAATATGAGAGGTAAAGAACTTATCAAGTATCCACTGTAAATATTAGGGATATAGAACCTATAAACTATCCACTATTCGGGATAAGTGATGTTTGACATTTTTGACGAAATCAAGGAGAAAATAGCTGATGCGATTCAGTGAGTTTCCTTTCTGGAAAAATTATTTCTGTTCGTATCCACGAGGCTTTTCTGGAGCTTATTTCTCCACAGTAATCCTCCAGTTTGTGATGGACACAGGACAGTAAATGAGTAATACTAGTAGGACACTTGCCTGTATTCAAAAACATGAGATCTTGTTGCCATTACAATATGTATATTTTTATACTTTATTTCTCTTTCTCTTTCTCTTTTTCTATCTCTTCAGTCTTATTGCCCTTCCCTCCTTTCTTCTCTGACCCTCTTTCTATTTAAGTATTTTTAACTCTATCAGTCTATAACATGCATGCAGGATGTAGATTTCTTCAGTTCACATTCCAGCAGGTCTCAATACCTCCCGGTTTCAATTATTGATGGTAATTAAAATAATATTTGTAAATTGTTAAGGTCTAGGCAATATCACAATGCGGAGAGATGTTTTTAATTACTTGAGAAGCCTAAACTATAACATTTATTGTCTTCAAGATACACATTTCACCAATGATATAGAGAATGATGTTACGAATATGTGGGGACACCAATGCTACTTTAGTTCTGCGACTTCAAATTCAAGAGGAGTGGCAATACTGTTTAATAACGATTTTGATTTTAATGTATGCTCAGAAAAGGGTGATAAAGACGGGAATTTATATTGTGGTTTTATGTACAGTATATGGTCCAAATACTGATTCACTAAATTTCTATGAAAATATTCAACAGACCATTGAAGAAATGAACTGTAGCAATATCATATGGTGTGGAGACTAATTTGGTGCTAAATCCACAACTTCATTGTTATAATTACAAAAACATTGATAATCCAAAAGCTAGAGGAAAGGTACTTGAGATTATTATGGAAAATAATAATTATATGGATCCTTTTAGGTAACTTCATGAATCAATTTCTTTTAGAGAAAGTAAGCTAGATTTCCTTATTATGCCTGAGTCATTGCTACCTTGTCTAAATGCATATACAGTTGAATCAAGTTACAGGTCTGATCATTCAGTTATATCATTGACTTTAACTTTCAATAATTTTATAAAGGGAAGAGCTCTATGGAAATTCAATAATTCTTTACTTGGTGATAAGCAATATCTGGACTGTATCAGAGAGGTAATCTTTAAAGTTAAAAACAATATGCAGTTCCTGTTTAATCTTGATGCAGTGTCAGATGAAAATATATATTCCACAATTAATGATCAGCTATTTCTAGAAACATTACTTATGGATATAAGGGGGAAAAGCATTTCGTATTCTGCATATAAAAAAAAGAAACAAGTAAATGAAGAAAAAGAATTGAGAGGAGAAATTAAGGACCTAGAACATAGTTCTCAATGTAATATAGATGAACTACAGGAAAAACAACAAAAATTGGAAAACCTGAGAGACCGTGAACTTCAAGGAATATACATACGAAGCAGAGCTAAATGGATTGAAGAAGGAGAAAAACCATCTCACTATTTTTGTAACTTAGAATCAAGAAATTTTACTAGTAAAATTATCCCCAAGTTTGAAAAAGACAGTGGGAAGATAATTCAAAACCAGGTTGAAATCTTAGATGAAGCAAAACAATTTTATGAAAACCTATATTCTATACCTAAACATAAGCCAAATGTGGATGATTTAAACTCTGAACTAAATTTTGTAGGTATTCCAAAGCTATCCAGAGAGGAATTTGAACTTTCTTACACTTAGTAAGATGTAAGCAAATAAATCACCGGGCTCTGATGGGTTCTCTGCAGAATTTTTTAAGGTTTTTGGAAATATGGCATTTGTTGTAAGGTCAATTAACTATGCATATGAAAATGACAATTTATCAATAACACAAAGACATGGAATTATTATTATGATATTATGCAGTTTACTGAAGAAGAAGAAATACCTGGTCTTTTGCTGCTTATTGACTTTGAAAAAGCCTTTGATACAGTTTCATGGAATTTTATTCAGAAAGCCTTAACCTACTTTAATATTGGACCCGATATTCATAAATGGGTAAAACTATTTTATCATAACATCATGTCTAATATTAACCAACGGGGTGATCTCTCCGCATCTTTCAATATTCAGAGAGGATGTAGACAAGGCGACCCTCTCTCACCTTATATTTTTCTACTCTGTGCAGAAATTTGAGCCATACAAATAAGAGAAAACAAAAAGATTAAAGGTATAGCTATTAGTAATAATGAAAAGAATATTTCACAACTACCTGATGATACATCAATAATCCTTGATGGTAGCAAGGAATCCCTTTTAGAAACAATGAAAGTTTTGAAACACTTCTCAGAAATGTCTGGATTAAAGATAACTTTTTCAAAAAACCATTACAGTATGGATCGGATAAAAAAAATATAACCAGGATATCCTTTCCAAAGACTTTCACCTCAGTTGGGGGACTTGCAAGTTTACTCTTCTGGGGATTAATTTTGATGTTGAGTTGCAAAATATGTCAAAACTAAATTATCAGCCAAAGTTAAGCAGAATTAAATCTATCTTAAATCAATGGGAAAAACGATTTTTGACACCCATAGGAAAAATTACTGTGCTTAAAACTTTGGTCTTGCCCCTATTAAACCACATCCTTATGGCAATTCCAAATCCTGATGACAGTTATTGTAAAGAAATAGATAAGCTATTCTTTTCTTTTTTGTGGAATTATTCGCAATATAGAATTAAAAGGGAGGTAATTGTAAATCAGTATGAAGAAGGTGGATTGAAAATGATTAATTTAAAGGCTTTTAAATCCTCTTTAGAATTGGGCTGCACAATTTCATACCAAATTTAGATCAAACTAAAGTTACATCATGTCGAATAGATTATGTAAAAAAAACTTCCAAGAAATCCCTGAAAAACAAGTTTTGGATCGATGTGTTTGATTCAAGGATTAAGTACAGCTCAAACAAAATCTATCTACAGTAACAGCAGATGCTCCAGTATTTTATAACTCTAATACTCTAATATTCTTGTGGATGGAAAATTATTTCTTAATGAAAACATGTTCCACAATAATATAAAATATCTAAATGATCTTATTAATGAAGATGGCTCCAATTTTTAAAATATATGAGTGTTATAAATGCTGTTAAAGCATGGATGAAAACAGCCAAGTTTGACAAACAATTAAACAAATTACCAAATCCATTGATTATTTCTAGTACATTATTCTTCTACTTTACAGAAAATCAAGACATTTCTATAATATTCTTAATCAAAACCACACTGAACCTACTGGCCAAAAAAAAAAAAAAATGGAATGAAATATTCAATTTAGATAATTACCTTTTAAAGTTACAAAGAATTGTAAATTGCTATGGTTTCAATATAGAATTCTGAACAAAATTCTAGCTTCAAACTCATATTTATTCAAAATCAAACTTAGAGACAATAAGAACTGTACATTCTGCCATATAGAAGAAGAAACAATAGAACACATGCTTTGGGAATGTGATTATGTTCAGGTTCTCTAGAGACAATTTGAAGCTTTTTTTTAAAACAAAACTAATATGCAAATATCGATAACAAAAAACAATTTCATATTTGGATATTTAGATGAAAAGAAAATTATACCAAATAAGCTTGTTCTTTGGCTGAAATATTATATTTACACCGGGATGAAAAGGGAAGACACTGAATGCAAGTTTTGCGATATCGCTAATGACTATATCTTATGAAACACACAAATATATTGCTTATAAAAATGGTGAAAAGGATAGATTTGACACCTGCTGGAATTGCTGGAATCAATTATTTTTTGATAATGCATAATGTATGTAATAAAAAAAAAAATAAATATAAAAAAAAATTATTAGGGATATAGAACCTATAAACTATCCACTGTAAATGTTAGGGATATAGAACCTATCAACTACCCATTGTAAGATTGATTGATTACATATTGTTTAACGTCCCGCTCGAGAATCTTTCACTCAAGCTCGGCGCTTATGGCCTTAGAGCAGGGAGGGATCTTTAACGTGCCACACCTGCTGTGATATGGGACCTCGGTTTTTGCGGTCTCATCTGAAGGACTGCCCCATTTAGTCGCCTCTTACGACAAGCAAGGGGTACTGAGGATCTATTCTAACAACCCGAATCCCCACGGGTCCCCATTGTATGTATGATAGATAGAGAACCTATAAACTACCCATTATAAGTATGAGGGATATAGAACCTATAAACTATCTTCTGTTGTGATTGTCAAGTTGTAATTTCCTGATGTTGTATATTTAAAATTTTAAAGCACAGCATTTTACAAAAGGGGAAATTAATATAGAATGGTAGAAGATACCAATCTTAATTAGATATTTTATATGTTGGTGAACACACAGATTATTGCAATATGTCAGTTGTATCAGTGATATATTTTCAATGTAGCAATCATGTTTACAATTTTTTTCCCCTTGAACTTTGACAGCTTCCCCCTTCCCCAAGTTCACAATGGCAACCATCTAATGCCCCACCCTCTTACAGTGCAGGGCCATCTAGTGGTATTGGCTTTGGTGGAGTGTCAGGTCAGTTGAATATATTAGAAGTTTATTTTCATAAAGTTACCTGCAAGTTCATATACAGAAGTGGGACCGGGCACCTTGGCCCCTTCCCTCACCTGAGATTATTCCAAAATAGACAAGTTGTAAATTACTAATGTTAAACCAATAATTTAGGTTGTACCTCACCTGGAAAAAATTGCCAGAGGTGAATTTGCCATAGAAAAAAATTCTGGATTTGTGTATGACCAATATGTTGCAGATCAGACTTGTTTTGTATTTATTTTGTCATGAAAATTAGTGAGATGAACTATAGCTGCAGAGAAACTACTTTGTTTGATACAATTTGTTTCTTTCATACATAGGAGATTATCACAGTGGGAATGATCCTTACCCCCAACAACCTGGTCTTTATGCTGTGGGGCATTCCCCACAAGGATACCCCCAGCAACCTTATCAGCCATATCCTCATCAGCAGCAGCAGCCATATGGTAATTTCAGTGTAAAAGTGTAACACATGTATGATATTTGACATTGTAAAAGTGTATCATACATGTGTAAGATCATATCTGATTAATTGATTGTTGTTTTCTGCCACACTCAGTAATTTTTTCAGTTATCTGGTGGTGTCCAGTTTTTTATTGGTGGAAGAGAACCAGATACAATATACCCGGGAAGAGACTCCGATCTTCCGAAAGTAAACTGGAGATCATCTCTGACAATGACATTGTAAAAGTGTAACATACATATGTAAGATCATATCTGACAGTGACATTGTAAAAGTGTAACATACATATGTAAGGTCATATCTGACATTGACATTGTAAAAGTGTAACATACACATGCAAGATCATATCTGACAGTGACATTGTAAAAGTGTATAATACATATGCAAGATCATATCTGACAGTGACATTGTAAAAGTATATCATACATATGCAAGATCATATCTGACATTGACAGCATAAACGTCACATTGGTAAAATAAGATTTGGGTAGCAATCAATTTCCCATTAAACATTAAGAAATTTAGTTTCAATTGAGACATTGGAATCAATGACAAGATTCACTGTTCACTAATACTTGTAGGTTTTCCTTTATTTCAAGTTCAAACAAATGTCTGTTTGTCCATTATTATTTTATGTATGAATATAAGGTAGACTTTATACTTTTATTAGCTGTAAAATATTTCTTGAAAGAACCTAATTTATGGAATAATAGGGCAGATGAATTTGTGAAGTTCTTGACTTTTATGGGGAAATGCTGTACTTTGACATCTGGTACAAAGAATTTGAATATGAGCACAACCCTATGGCCACAAAACATAACTGACATGTATTTGATAAGTACTAATAAAAATTCTATCAATAGACTTACAGGTATTCAAAAATAGACCACAGGTTGTTTGTTTTAAAAAAAAAGCTTTGGAAAAGTATCTTGCATTTTTGGCTATTGTATATGAAAAATTTACAATATGGCTACAATGATGTCTTGTGATGTCATAATTTACAATCAAGCTACTGTAACAATTACATTATAATTATAGATCTTTAATCATGATGCATTTTATGAATTGGATTTCGTATCCAAAAATTGAGTCATCAGTTTTGATTTTTTTTTAAAATTCAAAGGGATTAAAAATGTCCTCTATGAACCCTGTCCTTAGCATTCTTTTGGGTTTTTTTGTTTCTGGTTTTTTTTTTGGGGGGGGGGGTTGGTTTTTGTTTTTGGTTTGGTTTTTTTTTTTTATTTAGATATTCGATTCAATTCCATTAATAAATCTAGAATAAAGAAGTTTAGATATAAGTATTAAAGTACAGTAGCTACAATTCTGAACATTTGGTTATCTGCAGATCTTGTAAGAATCTGAGTACTGCACTGCTGAATTTTATTAGGTTATGCACCACAGCAAGAGCAAAAGACACACAAGGGAATACTGGGAGGATTAATGGGAGGAAAGGCAGGAAAAATGGCAGCAGGTCAGAGATTTGCAATATATTGCACATTCAGATTTTTCAGTGCAACTAGAACTGATTGATATATTATGAAGGATTTGTAATGTATTCCTTTTAAAATCATAATTCTGATGAATAAGTGAATTATCATAACTGTTTAGCTTGTATGATATCTTTTACTGCAAGCCTAATGTAAATGTTTAGGACACTGGTCAGTGTGTCTATTGTATAATGTGTAAATTCACAAAAGATACATTGTTGTTGATTGTTCTAACAAACTGACCCAAGGGACCTGAACCTAACCTTTCCAAGACTTCATTACATTAGCAGTATAAAAGTGTAACATACATATGTAAGATCATATCTGACAGTGACAGCATAAAAGTGACAGTGGTAAAATAAGATTTGGGTAGAAATCATTTCCCATTAAACATTAAGAAATTTAGTTTCAATTTAGACATTGGAATCAATGACAAGATTCACTGTACACTAATACTTGTAGGTTTTCCTTTATTTCAAGTTCAAACAAATGTCTGTTTGTCCATTATTATTTTATGTATGAATATAAGGTAGACTTTATACTTTTATTAGTTGTAAAATATTTCTTGAAAGAACCTAATTTATGGAATAATAGGGCAGATGAATTTGTGAAGTTCTTGACTTTTATGGGGAAATGCTGTACTTTGACATCTGGTACAAAGAATTTGAATATGAGCACAACCCTATGGCCACAAAACATAACTGACATGTATTTGATAAGTACTAATAAAAATTCTATCAATAGACGTACAGGTATTCAAAAATAGACCACAGGTTGTTTGTTATAAAAAAAAAAAAAAAAAAAAGCTCAGGAAAAGTATCTTGCATTTTTGGCTATTGTATATGAGAAATTTACAATATGGCTACAATGATGTATTGTGATGTCATAATGTACAATCAAGCTACTGTAAAAATTACATTATAATCATAGGTCTTTAATTATGATGCATTTTATTAATTGGATTTTGTATCCAAAAATTGAATGTCATCAGTTTTAAATTTTTTTTAAAAATTCAAAGGGATTAAAAATGTCCTCTATGAATCTTGTCCTTTAGCATTCTTCTGTATTTTTGTTTGTTTGGTTTTTTTGGTTGGTTTTTTTTATTTAGATATTCGATTCAATTCCATAATAAATCTAGAATAAAGAATTTTAAATATAAGTATTAAAGTACAGTAGCTACTATTTCTGAACATTTGGTTATCTGCAGATCTTGTAAGAATCTGAGTACTGCACTGCTGAATTTTATTAGGTTATGCGCCACAGCAAGAGCAAAAGACACACAAGGGAATACTGGGAGGATTAATGGGAGGAAAGGCAGGAAAAATGGCAGCAGGTCAAAGATTTGTAATATATTGCACAATCACATTTTTCAGTGCAACTAAAATTGACTGATATATTATGAAGGATTTGTAATGTATTCCTTTTAAAAATCATAATTCTGATGAATAAGTGAATTATCATAACTGTGTAGCTTGTATGATATCTTTTACTGCAAGCCTCATGTAAATGTTTAGGACTCTGGTCAGTGTGTCCATTGTATAATGTGTAAATTCACAACAGATATGTTGTTGTTGATTGTTCTAACAAACTGACCCAAGGGACCTGAACCTAACCTTTTCAAGCCTTCATTACTGGTAAGTTTTCTATTACAGGTCTGTTAGGAGGGGCAGCTGTTGGCTATGGAGCCTCAAAGATACTAGGTCATGGATTCGGAGGATGGGGACTTGGTCGCCATGGTAGCTGGGGTTCCATAAGTAGCTATGGTAGCACTGGTAGTTTTGGTAGTTTTGATTAATTCCGGAACAAGGCTGAGTGTTCATTATGGAATTTAATGTACTTGTATTATTACATTGTATTTATTTATTGTATTAATCTATGTTTTGAAATATTTTGAGTTAATGGTAAAGATAACCTGAAAATATGAATCTACCATGTTGTATGCATTCTACTACAAATGTGCAAATAATTTTGCAAATCAAACTATATATGTTGTCAAAATTGTCAAAGTTGGGGTACTGATATTCTGCTTCTTTTAGAAGATTTACATGTATCTTTTCCTTTTAAAGTTTTATGAACACTTTGGTTTACATGTAGTGTAATTATCTTTTTGGTTAGACTGTTAATGGAAAGTTTAAATTCTAATGAGGTCAAGTAGTGCTGCTTTTTGTGTCCTTGGTCATGGTCTTAATCCACTTAGCTGTAAAGGGGTAATAGATTCAGCTTGAAGTTAGATACAGTAGAATCCTCTTAAAGTGATGTTTATCTTCCAAGTTATTTCATCACAATAATTAGCAAGTCATAATAATAAACAATTGGTTTATAGTTGAACACTGTGTTGTGCAGGCTGCTGTATGTACACAATAGATAATGGAAGTGCTTTACAACTCCAATGACGGCAATCACATTCAAATTAGAGGTTTGGAAAAAATGGCAGGATTTTGACATCATGATTCACAAATTTTGTATCTTGAGCCATTATGATAATGATGTGAGTTGACATTGCTTAGTGTGTCACCCAGGAGTTTGCAAGGTCTTACCTCTGTGGTACAAAAATGTCATTGTTTGATTCACATATTGGGGATATAGCAAACTACAGATGTGATGTTTGGAGACAACACCCAGCAAATGAATTAGAAAGAATTCACTTCAATTTTATTTTTTTTTAAGTATTAGGTAACAAGAAAACATTATACATATGATGGCATATTATGAATTGGGACAAAAACAATTACATTGGAACAGGAAATACAGAATGTTGAAATGCTGGTTAAAATTAAAACAAATTGATAATTATATATTATGATTGATTATCTATTGTTTAACGTCCCACTCGAGAATATTTCACTCATATGGAGACGTCACCATTGCCAGTGAAGGGCTGCAAATTTAGGCCTATGCTTGGCACTTATGGCCTTTCAGCAGGGAGGAATCTTTAATGTGCCACACCTGCTGTGACACGGGGCCTCGGTTTTTGCGGTCTCATCCAAATAACCACCCCATTTAGTCGCCTCTTACGACAAGCAAGGGGTACTGAGGGTCTATTCTATCAACCCGGATCCTCACGGGACGATGGATATCAAGAAATATGGAGTGTATGCGAGTTGGATACTTTTCCTTGTTGGTTGTCATATATAAAAGAGCTGATTAATACTTTAGGATACATATGGAATTGTAAAGAATGTTTCAATGAAAGCCAGTTTTTATTGGAGGTAAAACAAGTTATATGATATGTTCATACAAGAAGCTCATAGTTATTTCAAAACTTCTATACAAGTATTTGATTGATAGTTTCAAACTACAACTTTATCTAACAAAACCAGTGTCAGAAATATGTGTATGTAATATTGTTTATCTTCTCATCAGCTAAAAATATAGCATGGAAGATTTTATAATATTACAAGAAATGGAGAACTTTGTAAACTATGTTCTTTGTCACAGACTGAAGATGAGTTTCATTTTATTCTGATCTGCCCATTTTATGATAATGTTAGGAAAATGTATATAGATATTACTATAAAAACCCTCTGCCTTCAAATTTGTTCAGCTGTTGTCAACAGAAGATGTTACAGAGTTATGTGAATTGGAAAAATATTTTTATAAGTGTTAAAAATTAAGAGCAGAAATTTGATATATTATTGGGAGATTATCCTCACAATTATTATTATACTTCATTTATCATACATGTAATAGAGATTATATGACTTGTAATATTGACACTTTCACACACACACCAGAAAATGATAATAATGTTACATCTTACTAATCCGCGTAGTCTTCTCTATAAAGTCATGCTATATGGGGGACACTATTTAAGTTCGTAGAGTAGGGCGGTCTTTTTAAAACCGCTTGAAATATCAAAATTTTATTTATCTAAGACCTTTGAAATATGTCCCGTCTGCCTCAACACACATTTTACACCGATCTACCCATTTCCGGACACATGGTACTCCTCTTTAGGTATATGTTGCAGACACTGGTAGACCACACTGCCTATACAACAACGGGATTCAAAGCAGTGCCCTGCCAGCATTTCCATTAGTCTTGCGAACAGCCAAAAGTCACAGGGGGACAGGTCAGGGCTGTATGGGGGATGATCTAAGACATCGAGCCCAGATTCTTTCAGATATTCCTGTACCGTAGCGGTCGGTGTGTTATCATGGAGTAATTTGATGCTGCGGACAGCGGTTCGCGGTCTGCGTTTCTGATGGAAATCAACAAGTTGAGTAAGATCACTTTCTCTGTAAAACTTTGCAGTGACAGAACTACCTTTCGGGACTGAAGTTTGAAGGACTGGACCTTTCGAATCAAAGAATATCGCATACAACATGCAATTTGATGTTTTACAACGGTGCACAATGACAGGTCTGTTGCCCTCAGATGAAACCCAAACCTTATTTTTAGCGTTGGAATCGGTTTGAAAATAATAGATCCAGGTTTCATCACCTGTAACTATCTCTTCCAAACGACGTGGGTCACATTTATCATATTTTTTTATACCATGCGATGCAAGTCTAACCCGACTTTGTTTCTGCTCGTCAGTGAGTAGATGGGGCACCCAGCATGCGCAGATCTTACGTCGCCCAAGTCGTGCACGTAAGATCTTCAAAACATTTGACAAATGAATGCCACTTAATTCTTCTATCTCTTGCACGGTATAATGTGCGTCTTCCTCAATTAACGTTTTCACAGTAGCAATGTTCTTTTCTGTCAAAACGGAAACCGGCCTACCCACTCAAGGGTCACTTTCAATTTACTCCCAACCATCATTAAAATGACATACCCACTTGAAAACTGTAGCATATTTTAAAGCACCATTCCCATAAACCTTTTGCAAATCAGCATGAATTTCCATTGACAGAAACCTGAGGTGTGCTCAAATCTTACAATATACCCTCTGTTCAGAGATTTTTCCATCCATATTGAATGCTATATTTTACTATAGAGTATAAAACCACATGTTGAAAATACCCAGCACAGCACGCACGTGGACCTCATGCGCCGCATACCGTGATACTGTTCGAGAGAGGAATTATTACGCAAGTTCTGTGTAAAAAATCATGCAACTTTATAATCGCGTTAAAAAGTTATAGGCTTACTCTACGAACTCAAAAAGTGTCCCTCATATATGTTGAATATATCATTCTACAACTTATTTTACATATTTACATATGTGTTAAACCTATAAACTGTATGGTTCTTGGTAATAAACAACAATCACAGAAACTATATGTAATTGTACAGTTTTAATTATCAGGTATACGACATAGCTAGGAAAGGACTTGCCTTTTTATTTTCTCTCCTGCGAGATTTTCAATATTTAGCAAAGTTTTTCACTTGGAATTTCACATACAATACATTGTATTTCCACAAAGAGTATTCAACACATCATATATAATGTGTGTACCTACATTTATTTGATTTTTAATATGGATTGTTGACCATTCTGATGTAATTGTATTTGAAGAGTAAAATACCAAATGTTTAAAGATGTACAATTAAAATTGAATGATGTTACAATATATTTGTTAGTGTAAATTTATCAGTATCAAATTCCTCTGAATTGTACAATGTACCTGTTAACAAAACTATTCAAAACTACCAATTGAAATAATTATTTTTGTACACTATTTAGTTGTTTAATACTGTACTGCTAGAATTACTCTTATTGTTGTGTACATGTGTATTCAGAGAAGCTGCAGTGAGCTCTCCCTTTCAATGTTTTTCATTTGTCTCTTCATTTGTCTTTCATCAGCCTTTTGGGTTCAATTTTTATATTGCTTTACACAACACAGTTTTGAGACAGAATATTCTCCACTATTTTGCCCACCTGATACATCCTGAGGATGAATTTCCCCAGGAAAAAAATAGGAGAGCAAATAGGAAAGGGGCTCTTATATTAATGTTCTGCTATTGGAGAGCTGTTCAATTTCATATGTACAAAAGCTGAATGAATTTCATTATGTGACATATAACTTCATTGCATTTCAGATATAAACTGTATACAGCAATGATCAAGTTGTGTATATTATTTTTCAATTTTTGGTGGATTGATTTCAGTTATATTGTCCTACTTTAAGATGCACATGTATATTTAACTGCAAAATATCCAGGGAACGATTTGATTAATGGTTAATAATTAAAATATAATTTCTGTAAATACCAGGTTCACTGTGTATTTATATAAGTAACAGGCAAATGACTTTCAGACAAAGGTCATTTGAACATAAACCTTGCATAAAAAAAAAACCTTCACTTCAAAAATATTTCAACGGTTGTTGATCTTTTGGACCAAGATCAATTTGGAAAAGTCAAAGTCACTCAGAAAGTATACCTTGTATAAGGAAAATGTTCCTTATTTCAACAGTTTCTGAACTGTCAAGTATTAATAAAATTACATATATAAGTGACAGGCAAATGACTTTCAAACAGGTCACTCAAGGTCATTTTGTGAAGGGAAATCAGAACATATACCTTATAGATGAAAAAAAAAACTTCATTCCAACAGTATTTCAACTCTTTGGTCTTTTGGATCAAGTCTTTAGGTAATTTTTGAAAGGGCATGGTTACTCAGGACATATACCTTATATGAAAAGGCTAAGGTAACAAACGGTACTCAATCTCATAATTCCTATAGAAAATACAAATCATAGAGATGGGCATGCAAATGTGGACCCCTGGACACATCAGAGGTGGGCTCAGGTGCCTAGGAAGAGTAAGCATCCCCTGTCGACCAATCACACCCGCCGTGAGACAGATATATTGATCAGGCAAATTGAGTAATCTGTCAGAGTCAGTGTTGCAAGAAAGCTAGGTCTAACAACTGGTATGAAATTACATATCAGACATATTTGACGTAATGGAAGTTTGTATTGGAAAACTAGATCATTATAATGTCCACAGAATTTGTGAAATGCTGCACTAGACGAGACTGTAGAAACCAGCTGTAATCTCAACTTGTTTGTATGTAAAAAAAGAAAAGAAAAAAAATCACTTCAACAATATTTCAACAGGTTTTGATCTTTTGGGTAAAGTCTCAAGGTCATTTTGGAAAGGTCAAGGTCACTTAGAACACATAACCTATATGAGGAAAAAGTTCATAATTTCAACAGTTTTTGAACAGGTATTGATCATATCACACAAGTACGTAATAGGCAAATGGCTTTCAGATAAAGGTCACACAAGGTCATTTTGTAAAGGTCAAGGTCACTCAGAATATACCTGATATATGAAAAAAGAATTCATTTCAACAATATATTAACAGCTATTGATCTTTTAGACCAAGGTCTTGTGTGGTAATTTTGGTAAGGTCACTCAAAACAATATAACTCAGGTGTGGATCCAGCTTTCTTCATCAGGGAGGTCCAAAAAGCCAGGGATCTGGCACCTGGTTCCAGGATGAAGGCCTCGGAATTCCACCTTTTTACAAAAAGTACACTATGCGAAATCTTCACCCAAAATAGTGGTACAGTAATTTTCATATTATGACCTTGAATTTTGAAATTGTCCCCAGTGAGTGAATATAGTCGATCAAGAGAGTTGATGAAGCTACACTGAGTCAAAAAAGAAACTTCACAGAATTAATTTTGTAAAATATTGAATACTTTCCCCCTGATGATACACCTGTGTAGCCAACATGGGATCCCTATCTGTTGACCCTGGAAAACCGTTAGCCAAACCCACTCATAGCCATCCATTTCTTGTGTAAATGCCTTTCGTGCCAAATCAGGTTTTGCACGTGCATTCAATGTTGGGAACTCCACATCGAAGTTGGATTCATTTGCACATGTTTGCCATGACCTCAAACATTACAAAAACACTTTTAAGCCACATTTGTAACAGTACTTGAAATGCCGCGATTGTCAAATGTCCAACATGAACGTGCCGTTGGCATGTTGCAAGCGGGGCGATCAGTTATTGACATCGCAACAGCAATGGGATGCAGCCGTCGTACTGTGTATGACTTGCGACATCGTCTACAACAAACTGGCACCACTGCTGATCGCCCAAGGTCGGATCGTCCACGTGTAACGTCACAAGTTGAAGACCGGAACATCGTCCTACGTCACCTTCGTAACCGATTTCTGCCGGCTGCACGAACCAGAGCTGAGATGTTTTAAGGTCGGCTGTCCGCACAGACCATCCGAAATCGGTTGCGGTCTGCCAATCTCCATGCTCGACGTCCGTCTCGTGGGCCAATTTTGACGCCATTTCATCGACGTCAGCGTCTGCTGTGGGCCCAACGTCACCTCCGATGGACCCAGAGAGACTGGAATCGAGTCGTCTTTAGTGATGAATCGCGGTTTACCCTCAGATTTGCGGACGGCAGGCTAAGAGTCTGGAGACGACCTAATGAACGGTATGCCCAGTGTTGTGTGCAGGAAGTGGACAGATTCGGGTGGCGGAAGTTGCATGGCATGGGGTGCTTTCTGTGGGAACAACCGTTCCAGACTTCTGGTCATCCATGGAAACCTCACAGCTGCTGCTTATCGCGATCAGGTACTCACCCCTGAACTCATTCCCTTCATGGCGGCTCATGGTCCAGGTCTACAGTTACAGCATGATAATGCACGGCCGCACACCGCGTTGTTGACACGAAATTTCCTTCAAAATGCTGGCATCAATGTCATGGACTGGCCATCGAGGTCCCCTGACCTTAATCCCATCGAGCACGTTTGGGATGCACTAGGGAGAGGGCTTTGTGAACTTAGGAACCAACCGCAGAGTTTGCAGGAACTTGGCGCTGCCTTGCAAGATCAATGGCGCCGAATCCCCAACCATGTGTTCACAAACATCAGACAGTCGATGAGGAGATGGTGCATGGCTGTGGTGAATGCGCGAGGCGGCCATACTCAATATTGAACTGAGACATTTCGACGTTTCATTCTTGTGACTTGACATTCTGTGTACAAATGTTTTGGAACGGCGTGTAGCCTAACTGAACAGATCTGTGGCACTATCAGTGTATTGATTACATCACACACATCTCAGCAATAAAATAAAATCACTGGCACCATCCTATTATCTCTTGTTTGTTTTAAGTGCCTTGACAAGAGAATGTGAAGTTTCTTTTTTGACTCAGTGTATATTAAACATGATGCTAGAGTGAAAGATGACTATATTTACTTTCAGTTGGAAATCCCGGGGGGGTCCAGACCCCCAACCCCCACTTCTCTAGATCTGCGCTTGTACCTTAATATGAGGAAAGAATTCCTTATAATTATTTTAACAGTTTTGGAACAGGTATTGATCAATCATTATCAGACAAATGACTTTCAGACAAAGGCCACTCAATCAAGGTCATTTTGTGAAAATCAAGGTCACTTGGAAGATACACCTGTATGAAAAAAAGACTTTCATTTCAACAATTTTTGACTAGTTATTGAACATTTGGACCAAGGTCCTCAAGGTCATTTTGGAAAGGTCAAGGTCACTCAGAATATATACCTTATGAAGAATAAGTTCCTTACTTCAACAGTTTTTGAACAGGTATATTGATCACATATATACTTTATGATACAGATAGTAAGGGAATCTTTATATACTGCATCTCGAGAGATTGAATCACCTTCTTCTTCTTTAAGGTGATTAAGAAATACTTAGACTAATAAAAACTGCATAAGGTAAGTGCTGGGCTGAAATTATTTCTACAAACAGAAAATGGAATATACTTGGATATTGCAACAACTTCACTAAGCATAGGGTTTTCAGTCCACTCTGCTCCCCATTGGCTAGCGAAGATGGGATAGCAATATAAAATGAATTTCAAAGAATTACAAATTTATTCCGGTGGTCCAAAAATTTGCTGGTTTTTCTGGCAACCTTGAGGATGTAAAATATTCCACGGTGTTCAACATGTGTAGGGGCGAATAGTTCTGGAACCCATAATTTCTGTATCACTATTGCGTTTAGCAGTTAAACAATTTGCAGTCGCAGGTACGAAGATTTCTACTGAGTATGAGTAATTTCTATTTTGACAGATTGGGCACGGTTTAATGTTGGCAACATAAGTGTTACGTACGACACAGTTTATTTCTTGTCAGATATTTGAGATTTTTTTTTCAAACAAAGACACTATATTTTGTAACAAGGAAAAACAAACGTTACTTGCTATTTTGTTAGGTATAGTATACACACTTTTGATCTAACACAGTTGTAACAGGAACTTGTTTGCGCAATTTAAGTTTAAAACAGGTAATCAGTAAAATAGGTGAGATTATATTGACATGTATTGGTTGAAACTGAAATTTTATCGAATGGGTACATTTCTGGTTATCGAAAGCAGCGCTCTGTTTTCTGAAAGAAATAACCACAACATGCAGTGGTTATTATACAATTGCATGCAGCCACAACACTGTTCTAAAAATACTTTTTAAGAATTTTCATGAAAAGAGCATTTCTTTTGTGCTGTTAACTGCCACTACCCTGTGTGTATTGAACCAGAGGTAAGTATGGTGACTTTACAATGTGGAGTCTTATTGCCAGCCCATTATTCTTTTGATCCTTAATGACTTTTATATTCTATGCAGAAGATTGGGATAACTGTTGTTTGACAACTTAATAGTCCTAAACATTTCCCAATTTTGAATCAAAACGTTTCCTAAGGAATGTAGTTAAAGAAGTCTGTAGATCTGGTTTACAATGTGTTGTAAGGAGTAGAAGGATGAAATATTGCTATGGTGAAATTCGATTTTTATGCTTTTAGAAATTGATAAAAGATTTGAAAAAGCTATATCAAGCTATTTCAAATAGCATTATAAAGCTTTATATCTAAGAATACAGAGATTGTGCTGGGCCTGATTTAATAACTAAATTTGGGAGACCCAGCGGCGTGATTTTGATTTAGCAATGAAAGCTATCTAACCCTGATCAAATGGCTATCATCAAGCAGATTTGATAGCATACTACATATATTCAGTGTGCATATTGAATCCTGATTTTTTTTAAAATTATTATTTTAAAGTTTATAATAGATAAATTTAGTTAAGCAGTTTATTTTATCTATTTATTTTTTTGTTTTGTCAGTGATGTGAAAACTCAAAATGATGTGTGTGATATATTGTTTTGTATAATTCATGTACTTCTGAAAATCGCGTCATTTTTCTTTTTTGCAGAAAAACATGGCATTGAGGGTTGTTAAATCAGGATACCTAAAACGCTTTAGTAGTAAGTTTGGAATGTTCTATAAGATTAATTATCATGAAACATGGTGCTTATGTCAGAAATTATAAGTGATGTTTATTATTTTAAAAATGCAAAAGATACATAGTGATTATAATGAATGAAGGTTTACAACCGAGTTTGAAAATTGCACTTTAAAATGTAACAGAGACATTGATAAACTTGTGACTTTGACAGAAACATTTTGCAGTTGGTATTATTAAAGATTTGAAAACAGAATTATATACTTTGTAAATTCCAATAACAATCATTGTTAGAATGTAGGTCACTTATCTCAAACATATTTTAAAAGATGTATTAATAGTTAAAAATGGTTCCTCTGGTGTCAAGGTCGATATCATATGATAATATATCAGCAACTTAGAAGGAGATGGTAATCACAATGTTTCTTTGTGTACTCTTAAAAATAATTTAGTTTGAGAAAATAAATATAATTTATTTCCAGCAGCTCTTCCCTGATAATTCAATTCAAAGCATAGTATTCTCAGTCCAATAAAATATGTAGGTTTGCATTATAACTTGCATATATGATTATTATTAATTATCATTAATACTGTATATGAATATTAGGTTTTAATTTAATTTGCATGCTGTAAATTTTGATCATTGTTCTTGTCCCAACAATGAAGTCCTATCATCCGTCAAAATGAGTTATAGGTTTAGACACAACCTTCAGGTCAACAGTTTTTAATAAGTATTTGAATTAGATTTTCATAATTTGATAGTTGAGACACTGATTACTTGTACCTGCTCTATAATTTTACATATCATGTACTGCATTGATATAACAAGCACTTACATTTTTTGTATTAGTCATAACCTGAATAGAAATGAAAGATAGCATCATGTTTTTTGTCAGGGGGAGGGGGGAGGGCAGTAATCTGTTTGATTCCATTAACGATATTAATGAACATTTAATATCTCTGAACAAATTTGCATATTATATATGTAATTATAGCTAGATTTCTAAGTTTAATCAGTACCAATTTATCACAAGATTCTCATCAACATGACACATCCAAATTGTGTAAAAGTTCCTTGTGTCAAGAGATTTTTAAAAGATTGAGGAAGAAAATGATAGTACCATCAATATAAGGAAGGTATTAAAAGCCACATGCATTTATCCCAGATTTAAAATTGAAACTAAGTATTAAATAACCCACTGGACACCACAAAGAAGAAATCCATGGATTTCAACACTATAAAAGCACATTCATAGGGAACTTGTATTGATTATCAAAATAACTAAATTTGGTTACGATTTCTTGTATAAGATTGCATCATTATAATAAACTTAAATTGGTAGTTAAGAGCATTGTACTGCACATTTACCCATGAAATGTTAATGCCAATTTAAATTTAAGTTTAAATGTTTTATAGAAAGTATGTTTTCTGGTGGATGGAAGGACATTTGGTTAGTTCTCTATGACAACAGCGACTTGTGCATGTATAATCGACAAGGCGATCTTGAAATTAAAGCTAAAATTCATATGAAGGTAAGTGTGTTTCCTTTACAAAGAATGTTCAATATTGGATGCTTATTAAATCTTCAGAACTTAGGAAAACTAGCTGGTTTGACTCAAAGATTATCTATACAACTACTCAAGACATTCATGAAGGTCTGACATATTGTGTCTGACTCGCAGATTATCAGTAGAACTACTCAAGACATGCATATAGATCTGACATATTGTGTCTGACTCGCAGATTATCAGTGGAACTACTCAAGACATGCATATAGGTCAGACATATTCTGTCTGACTCACAGATTATCAGTAGAACTACTCAAGACATACATGTAGGTCTGACATATTGTGATAGATGACCAGAGTCTCTTGTTGTCTGTCACAATTTTTTTCATACCAGCAAACCACAGTAACCTTCTACTACTTCAGGGTGAGTATATTTCCTAAAACCAAAACTTCAATGCCAGTTAGCACGCATGGCAAGTGAGTAAGTAATCTTTGGCTAGGTTTAATCATTTACTATATTGTGCTTTCATTAATTTTTAAATTTACTTGCATACTATATTAAAATGCTTAATTCAAATCTGATCCATAGTGGCAACAATTGTCACCCTTAAGATGTTTAAAGATTAGCAAAGCACATGTAAAACAGTAATTTCCTATGGAGGACGTTATCACTGTGATCATCAGCTGTTAATGGGGTCTTCATTTCCTCCTGGCAATTTAGTATTTTCTTGAGTACAATAATACAGAGATCTTTACACAGGATGTTTAAATATTTGAATGTCACTTATCTCGTCATTGGATGCTTATCTGTATGTAGATACTTTTTAAAAGTGACAATTTATATTCACATGAGAGGTTTTAAAGGCATTTACAATTAGCTTAGCTAATTTATGCTCGTTTTCCGGGATGCTAAGCACTTTTGTGAAATGATGCAAGAATGAAAAGGAATAAAGAATATCTACTTTGATGAAAAGAGTTATATTGACATCAGGGACCCTGAGTTTTATTGTGGAATTATGGTAATCTCAACATTAAGGGCCCACAGGTCTTCTAATGTTTCACATGTTCTCTGCAAATCACTACTCTAAGATGTACATGTAAGTCATTTCAAACCAGCCCATTCAATATTTTCATACTCTGTTGGCACTTTTCATATTATAATATATTTTCACTGTTCAGACTTTCTGTTTGCACCTGTCGTACTCATTGTTATACCTTAATAAATTGCTCCCTATGTAACTGTATATAATAAAAAGTCCAGCTAATACAATATTCAAACTGTGTGGTCCACTTAAAACTCAATGTTGGATTGCTCAGTCCAGCACCAAGTGTTAAGTGGATTGTTTGACATCATTATTCAGTAGTACTTGGGTTAACTTGTCATTATCCATGAAAAGTTTGTTCATCCAAAACCTAGTCATGACTGACACCAACCCCTTTAGGGCCAATTTGTAAGGTTTATGTCTGCAACAAAAATGTCATTTAATACAAGTAGGTTTGCTGATTATTTAGATGAAGATGTTAAAAACTATATGAATGGTAGAGAAAATAATGACACAAAATTTGGTGCAGAATTTTACATCAGAAAATAATATGGATCCACCATGATGGAAAATCAGATTCTTTTTGAGGTTTGTAAATTTACAAGGGCATAACAAAAAGGTTTTTGACTGGGTCTTGGACAACATATGTTTTGTTTGACCTAGGGACCAAAATG
The DNA here is from genome assembly GCA_024699665.1 of Ostrea denselamellosa. Classification (NCBI taxonomy): domain Eukaryota; kingdom Metazoa; phylum Mollusca; class Bivalvia; order Ostreida; family Ostreidae; genus Ostrea; species Ostrea denselamellosa. Next base: position 17,852,150 of record JAMZEH010000005.1, read on the forward strand.
TTGCCTATGGCCTCAGGCAGCATTATTTTGGTCTTCAAGTCCTATGCCATCAACCTCAGTCAATGAATGTATGCAGCTTTTATGCTTTCTGTTTGCACCTCTCATACTGAATTAAGAGTACTAATTTACATTGTCTTTTAAAGTATTGTACTTTCATTTATTTTGTTTTATTTGAAATTGAGTGGAGATGAGTCATAGCAAATGTACTATGTGGCATGTGCATGAATTCAAGCACAACTGTGCAATAATAAATACCTAGAGCATTTCATATTGTAGTGTAAACTATAAATTAGCACTCTTGCATCAGTGCCTTTAAGACAAATTTCTCTTAGATAAGTATACATACTGTAGTCAATCTCTAATTTACACCTTTATTGTAAAACACAGTGCTAATTCATTTTTATGCCACATAGTGCATCAGCTCTGCATTTATGCTTAATTATACTGTGCTAAAATGAGAGTAGACACAGTATTTAAACAATGTTTGTAGCTTTAGAATTCTTCTTTAGGATGTATGTAAAAGGTTTGCCTTTGGGGAATACACCAGTGGCTTCCCTAACCGACCTGAACTTCCACGGGGAGCATCCTATGACAGCATGTTGGCCATCCCTCACAAAAACAACAGTCAGGCTAAAGTGTTCTGGTTCCTTTGTCATAATAACAGTGAGCTCCAGTACGTGAAACTGAACTTATAATTGAAAATACAGAATTCATTTTTATGTCGAGGTATTATGGAGTTTAGATGAGATATCGTAAAAACTTTTAAGTTTTAATACTCTGCAGTGTAATACTCAATTTCCGAGTTACCCAATACAATCTAGTTGTTTCCCATTTTTTTAAATCTTGCATGTGATGATCTGAAAATTATATTTTCTTACACACATGGTTGGTACTCGACACACACACATATATTACAGTAATTTGATCTGAAGAATCAGATCGTTAAGAGTTGATAGGTGCTGATCATCATATCAAACATAATGATAAATTTATTTCATACTTTCTTATGTATTTTTAAATACATATTTACAAGATAGTGAACGTATTCCTAATTAGTAAAAAGACAAATATACATTGAAATATTTTGTGTTCACAGTTGTAATGCAGTCGTTCATTTCCTACAAACTGAGTTGATGCATTGTGACATCATCAGTTTCAGAGTGACATGATCTAGATTCAGATCATCACAATGTGGTGATCCAGAAAGTCAGTCACACTCAGTGAATTTAACAATATCAAAACACGGATTATGGATGGGTGTGCAATAAATATTGTTGCTGTCTTCATTTATTGTCTAAAGGATGTATCAGCTTTAACACAATCACCCAAATTGCAGAGAAACACAGTTCAATAAGTTTATGAGTATAAATGGAGATAGAATAGCTCAAAGAAAAAGTGAGATTCATCTTTCTTTGTTAAAAGAATCGATCATGGCAAGGAGGCAATATATTATAACTGCATATTTAATTCAAATCCAAATTCAAACAGTTTTCATGTTGTATACCACCAGCTGATATAAAGGAAATTCAAGCTTTTAAGACTTTTATTATGATTTATGTGCATAACCAGTCAATGTATACACCTGTATCCACCAAGTGTTCAATAGAGAACTGAAAGTACCTTCATTATAGAAGAGCCGATATCTTGAAAATTGTGTATTGAATTTCATATAAGTTGCATACATATGCACAATTAGAAAAGATTACCATCAAAAGATATTTAGAAGACTGTTGAATGAGATTGTGAATTTATGCACAGCATATCTATCATGTTTAAAAATATGTTATCTGTTTCAGTGAGTGGATGAATGCTTTTTGTCAAGTTGTAAGTATACTTCATAGTTTTTTATCATTTGCGATGAAACACTATTTTTGCATCCAAAATGACTAAAAATGTGTGTGCTCTTTATCAGGTCCATTTTATGAGTCACCCTGTATTTTACCCTGATTTACAATTCCCCAGTTAGTTATATTTGCTTCATATGTAGACAACATTAAATCAACAATGGGACAAACCCACAGATTATGGAATTTAAAATATATCAAAAGAGTTGCGAGTGATTTTGTAGTCGCAAGGCAACCCATACACTTGTGTTTGTTTTTCATATAAATTGAGTAGATATTCAAAGTTTTTAAGTGCCAGCAATACTTGTATGGACAAAATTCAAGAAATCTGAGCAATATTTTACTTGTAAAATATTTACATATATAAATATCTCATCATACAAATATGTTCAGGCTTTTATTTCTTTTATTCATGAATGAATATTATTGAGCTGAAATATTACTAAAGGAAACATATTTGACTTTGAAATTGTTTGCAAAATAACATGTCACTAATATTAGCATTTTGCATATTGACAGCTTCCGAACCCTGGTCAGCAGCAGCACCCTTCAGGAGGAGTCCATCCCAGCAGCTCAGCAGGTGCCATTACAGCATCAGCACCACCTCCATATAGTGCAGCACCTCCAGGACCAGGTCTTGGTTTCGACAGTTTAGCTGGTCAGTCAGTTTCAATTTAACTTTATAACACATAATATTTAAAAAAAAAATTACAAACTGTTCGATAGATATAGATTTTGTGATATGCATGTACTGCTAATTAAGCCTTTACATGTTATGCTTTTACAGGAGGGCAGACGCCTTACCCAACACAACCTGGTGGGTATCCCCAGGCCCCTCCTCAACCGTACATGCCACCCCAAGGGTATCCCCAACAGCCAGCAGGGTATTCCCAACAGCCAGCAGGTTACCCACAACAGCCAGCAGGTTACCCACAACAGCCAGCAGGGTATCCCCAACAGCCAGCAGGGTACCCCCAACAACCAGCAGGATACCCTCAACAGTACCCACAGCAACAGTATCAACAGTATCCACAGCAACAATACCAACAGTATCCCCAGCAACCATATCAGCAACCTTATGGTAAAGTCCAATTTTCAAATCTCTCACACCAGATGATACTGTTAAACAGCTTTTGTTTTAAAATGTGATATTGACTCTCATACATAAAAGAGTATACCTCTCATTGACAGTAGGTACCACAAGTACTGTCTTTATCAGATCTTAATTTTCAGAAGTTCTTTTTATTTTTGCAATTTTGTGATATTACAAATTCACAAAAATTAAGGTTTTACAATACATATATATATATATATATATATATTCTGTTGTTTATTAGAACAATGTCAATTGCTTACAAAATTTTTTTCTAGCATATAAATTGACAATACTGATCTAGCAAAAAAAATAAAGTCCCATAAAAATTTCTAGATCTACAATACTCTACACAGTTTTGAATCCACTTTTAAGTTTTTAAGATTTTATTATTCATGTACAACGCCATAGAATATGTATTTCATATATAGTTTTGGCGTTTAATCAAATTAACAAGTTTCAAGTTTAAGTTACTTTCTTTTTTTCTGAGCAAAATCTGCTTTTATTTTCATTTTCAGCACAAGGATATCAACAGCAATATGTGGTTAAACCACAGAAAAGCAAAAGTGGAGGAATGCTTGGGGGCAATAAAGGCAAACTGGCAGCAGGTTAGTGAATCCTTTGTATGTGTATGTATGTCAATTAGATGAGGAATGAAAGTTAAGACATCATGAAAATTTTATGGTAATTTTAGATCCTGTATGTTGCACTGCAATGCACATAAATTGCCCTTAGCTCACAAAAAGTTGAGGGATATTTTGGGATTATCCTGGTTGTCTTTATGTACAAGCTGAGTCAAGTCAGGACTTTGTAATCAGATAAAAAAAACGCATTAGAAGGGTACACTGTAATATTTGACATAAAGATTGCTTATGACTTTAACATAGTGTAAGCTTATCTTTACAAAGTCAGAGTCAAAAAGAAATAGATAAAGGATGAAATTATTACTGAGCATCATAATCAGAAGAAATAATTTTAAAATACTTATGATGACTTGGGGTGAATACGACCAAAGTTCATCTGAACAAGGTGAAGGGTAGAAAAGTATGAAATTTCAAGGCCACACATGTACTTTCTTACCTGTAAGACATTGCCAGTTCATACATGTAGTTACAGAATAGATTTTATTTGAAAATTAGTGAAAATTTAATTTTGTGTATGTTCAGAATAGTGCACTTAATGCCAAGAAATTTTTCTCTCCACCAACTACTGCAATACCAAAAAAAAAAAAAAAAATCATTATTTAAAATGTTCTACCCAAGAATTGCTTGCAGGAAAATCACTAATTTCAAACTGTTTGGACAGATCATTAGCCTTCTGTACTGATATTGATTCACTGAGAGGAATGTTTTGTGACCATATTGATTTGAACCAACTGAGGACCTAGCTCCTCCATGGCATTGAATGTTGATTTGCAGAATATTTTTTTTCCTGTGTGGACTTAACTCCCCACTGTCACTAGCCTCTATACTTAGGTCTCATCGAGTCCAAATTGTACCTGATGTTATGGATGTCGATTCAAAGTCATAGGCTGTTTGTACTTTTTATTCCTGGTTTTCACTGCATTTATAATAATAATGTAGAGTCCAAAGACAGCAATTTATATTACATGCCCATTTCTATTTTAATTGAGACTTCAAATTTCAAACTCAATACATGTATTCCAATTCGTAATTTGATTTGATAATCTGCTGAGTCTTACTCAGGAAGGTGCCTCATATGCATAATTATTAAATCGTTGACCATGACTCGTCCATGTACACATCCATAGTGGTATATTAAAAGGACACTTATATAAAAAAAAAAACCAAACTTGTCTAATCATGGACTGTACACTGTAGGAAGTGCAATTGGCTAGCAGGACTTACAAATGGATACTTACAAGTGGAACAACATTAAAGGCAGATACAAGGGATATTTTTGTAATGAATTAATATAGAAAAGCAGCAAAGTAATTCTGATACCCAGAGAAAGGTGTTTCCACAAGGAATACACAAGTGAAGTATGAAAACCCAATCTGTAATCAATTAAAAGTTATGGTTTTCAAAAGTAGGTCAAACTCCTTGGTCAAAGTCATGAGGTCATTTTGGTACCTAACAAAAGGTCTTGTCTTAAGGAATACACATGTAAAATATGACAGCCCTATCACAAACCATTCAAAGGTTATGGCAAAGGTTAAAGTTTTTCAAAAGTAGGTGAAACCCCAAGATTAAGGTAACAAGGTAAAAAAAAAAAAAAAAATTACGATACCAAAAGACAAGTCTTGTCAAAAGGAATACATGTGCAATATGAAAGCCCTCTCACCCTCCATTCAAAAGTTATGGCCATATTAAATTTTTTTAGACAAACAGATGGACAAGCCAAAAACCATATGCCCTCCCAAATCTCTGCTTACTGGGGCATTTGAAATTGCTACTTTGAAAATGGAGCTACTTTAAAACTGAATATGTTAAAGGTGAAGATTACTGTAACAAAGCGTTCTTGTAAATATTGGTGGATCTGGTGCAGTGGTTCTTAAGAAGAAAGAGTGAAATGCGTACAACAATGACAAGCAGTCATCAAATAATAATTTCAAAAAGTTGTACAATGTAGTTTATTACTATACACAGGTTTCCAGGTATATGTACATGTAGGAAAGTACATTCTTTGATTCATTTCTTCACAACTTTCAATGATTTGATTTTGTTACAGGTCTGGTTGGGGGAGCTGTCCTAGGTTATGGAGCATCAAGAATGATGGGCCATGGGTTTGGTGGACCCTTTGGGTGGGGATTGGGTCACCATGGAAGTTGGAGTTCTCTAAGTAGCTTTGGAAGTGTAGGAAGTTTTGGTAGCTTTGACTGAAATTGAAAGCTTTTAGTTTATGTTAAAAATACTATACCACTGAGATATTCTCAACATCTGAAAAATATTTGTTCATGGTGAATTACATTTGTGCTAGATTTGTTTGCCTGAATTTTTTTTTTGTTTTTGTGCAGTTTTGTGATATTGTATATAAACATGTATTATATAGCATAAAAGATTCTGTTACTAGAAGTATATGAGATCTGGTCTGGATTTCTCAAAAAAATCTTAAGTCGAAACTTGGACACAGGTCTGAGTTTTCACTCAAATTTTGACTGTTCTAATAAAAGAAAACTCAAACTTAAGTTTGAGATTTTTTTCAAGAAATCCAAACCAGAGTGAAGTGTTTAATAGTGTATGTCTATTTAAAGTTGATAATGGAGGTTCAAAATCTAGATGGCTGGCAAACTTGGATGAAATTCAATATATTCCTACTTTTCAGGATATATAAATCATATACATGTATTTAGAAGATATCATTAGTTTATTTTCCTTATTCCTCAGTAGTTCAAAATGAAGAAAAACTATACATTTATACAAGGCAATTAATACCCAGTAATAGAAATGGCTTCTTCAGAAAAAAAAACTTCTTTGGGAATTTTAGAGATCTTCACAATTTTATTGAAATGTGAAACCATGTTACATGTACAATTATTACCCTACAAAGTTTTGTTTGAAAAAGGTACCATCATGTGTTTAAGTTTTAGGGAAAGGATAATTGTAAATTAAGTGCAATATCACTTTGAGTCCTTCTATTTATTTGTGGGTGTGGCCATGTTGTTTCTAACAATGGATGACACCATGATTTGCATGTGGTTTGTAACATTTTAATCGTGAGATATCTTGTATTTTAATCTAAAGACTTCTTTTGGTGGTTTTAGAAGAAAAAAAAAGTTTTACATGATTCAGAGAGTATGATAGCTGTAGAACTCTATTATTGTTCTGTTTTAGTTCTCTGTGCTTTTGTCAAATGTTAGCTTTAATTGCAGTAAATCTGACTTTATCTTTATTATCACCCCTTAAAATTGTGAAACTTGTTGTGATTTAAATATATATAAAAATTATATATATCATAGTAATTATATTTAGTATTCAATATGTATATTTATATGGATATGTATTTACAATATAAAACATATGAAATAATTATATGTTCTAGCATTGTTTACAATGTGTATAAGTCATGGGTGTTTGATTTATTTTGTAATCAAAAATATAAGTAAATATTCACACAAGTAGTAGTATAATAAAGAAAAAAAGTTAACGCAAGATTGAAAATGAAACTGGTTCAGTTATTTTGGCATTCTGATTTTCCTTTAATATATATATATATATATATATATATAAAATCATGCTAACAATAGAATACAAACTTTTGAAGGATGTTGTTAATGACAAATGATCAATGCTGCTTGTAATGTAGTTGCACATTTTCATATGTTAGCTAATTCATGTGAAGAAGCAATGTTTGAACTATGATCTATGTACCCATGTGTTCATTGTGAGCTGAAGTCTTTAATTAGCTTTTGCATTCAAATTATGATTCACATTCAATTGTTTTTTGAATTTCCACTTCTCAAGAACCACTGCAGCAATGTAAATTTTTCACAAAAGAATATTTAGGTAAAAGGGATTAAAGTTGTTCAAAAGAAAGTCCTTAACCTTTCCAAGGTGAGATAATTAGAGAAGATAGTATAATCACAAATATGTACTGTACATAGACAGGGACATTTATGAAAGTAATATTCTTATTGGAAATGAAAAGAAACCCATTCACTTGGTCAGTTAATAACCAAACATCTTTTTGTGTTGTAAAATTATGCTTGTTTAAATTGTGGCCCTGGCTTTGTCTAGGTATACCATAATGGGTCAAAAATCTTGAGATAACTCAAGTGTGTATAGTGGTATATACAGTGTAGGTTCCTTTTTCTTATTTACATGTATATCATGTTTACTAATTGTTGACGCTAGTTGATGCAGATTTTATTTAAATATTGTATATATGTACATGTACATTAATTTTATTTCACATGAACCTTGATAGTATAGACAGTTGTAGAAAATGTTGATTACATTGTAAAATTCATTAACATGTATAATGTACCGGAAATATGATCAACAAGTTTTTCACAAGAAAAGTTCCTACACTGCAGTGCTTTTCAATAAAGAATGTGTGAACTTAAAATGGTCTTAAATTATCCAAGAAATGAAGTTAATACTCAAGTATTTTGTTTTGCACCTGTCTACAATTCGGTTGGTAGGTCTGTAGACCAAGTCTTGTCCGCTTGACATCTGAAGAATCCTAATTGCTTGACAGATGCCAAACTTGGTACAGTGATTGACCCAAGAGAGTAGAGGATCCCTGTTGATTTTAAGGTCAAGGGTAAATCCACTCTGGACAGAGCAAGATCATGGGAACCCTTTGCTTGACAGACATCAAACTTTGCACACTAGTTCCCCCTAAGGAGTCGATGGTCCCTACTGATTTTGAAGTCACAAGGTCAAGATATTATCTGCTCATTATCTCGAGATCCCTTTACTTGACAGACATCAAAATTGGTGCACTGGTTCTGCCTGGGCATTTATGTTTACATAGGTTAAATATACATGTAAAGGTTTCGATTAAAAGCAAATTTTTGCAATTTACAAGTTAATTCTGAACACAATTAAATAGCTTTTAGTCTTTGTCACATCTCATTTTTTAAACACAACATTTTCTATCTCATTTTTTAAACACAATATTTTCTATTGAGAAAGCTATATGTAAACAAAAAACATGACAGGAGCCTTTTTTACATAACAAAGAATTATGAGTGCTCTCTTGTAATTAACAACTGACATTCTAATTTTAGTTGACCATTAGAAATATCTTGGTTAAACATTAAAAATGAAAAAATAAAATTTGAAAAAGTCGTGTTCATGTCCCTTTAAGGTCAATATACTCTAGACATAAGAAAATATTTTCGACTTAATATCTTGTGAACCATTTGAGGCAGACATCAAACGTGGTACACTGGTACCCCCTAAAGAGTAGGTGAAAGGCCGTCACTCATGACGGTTATTTGGATATGTCTGCTCAGTGTTGTCTTGAGAGATCAAGGTATTGTGGTTGTCCCTTATTAGTTGATGACCTTAATTTTCCACTATTATTGCAGACATTTTAATCTTAAGTTTATCCTTTTCAGTATTGCCACACAGGATCGAGGATACATGTTTCTTAAAACATTTCTTGTTAACAAATTCTAAATTCAGTTGTTTATGATATCACAATCCTTTATATCGCTAGTTGTATGTAACTGACAAATATTTGTGCTGCCCAACCAAACTGTATTGCCAACAAAAATTTAAAAAAGAAAAAAAAAAATATGCCCTAGTAGTTGAAATTAGAAATGTAAACAATTTACTGATTTTTATTTTTTTAATTAGTCAGATTGTGATTTTGTAAATGATAAAAAATTGTGTTGGTGTGAAAATAAATTTTCCCCAATATGTTGTTTGTGACCAAAATTCCCAATCATTGTCACAGCTACCATTCTAACTCGCATATCCACAGGACCACTAACCGTGCAGATTGACTGGTCCTGTACCAGACTTGTCTGTTCTTTGGTGACACAAGATAAAATGTGATATATTGCATATAGCTTTTACTATTAAAAGATATTCAAATACAAATTTCAATAATTAATTTTCATTAATTCAAAATATGTGACAGTGTTATAATCATGGTCATCATCCTCAATCACTTTATTTAAATTTTAACAAGAGACTCTTAATCTAAAACATCAGATTTAAGGTTGACATCATAAGATGTAGGCCTCCTAGCTCATTCAAAAAACAATTTTCTAATGAAATAGTAATAAAAATAGTAATTTTTATTTATTTTAATTTTTTAACTTGGTCTATTATGAGTGAAGATCTTGTTCTTTTCATATACCTAATATGCTTTTTATTGGCACAACAGACTATTTTTTAAATTTATCAACCCTCCTGATTATCTGTATTAGGCCAGTGGACTGGCATTAAGGTCCAACACTGCTCATAAGAATTCCATTTGCTATTAGAGGATCTCCAGCTGTTGCATTCTACTGATGGATTTTCAGATGTCGTTTACTGCTATACTACACAGGGATACATTGTTATGAAAATCATTGCATCTGGATTTAGCTGTTAGTTGATAAATTTTGAGTTTTGGGGGTTACATTTATACACTTAAGTACTATTTACTGGCACCTTATGTAAGTACAATTTTTCTACCAATGAAATAAATCAAGATGAAAATTTCATCAAAGCTGCAAACCATGTGAAAAACAAAAGTTTTAATTGGTATAAATGGCTGTTCATAATGTCATTACATTGGAGTTCAAAAAAAAAAATTAAAATTAAAAAATCCATTGCTGTGTCCATTTTTTTCCATGTCACTGTGTCTAGGGAAAAATAAATAAATAATGCAAGTGGAGTGGGGGGGGGGGGGGGGGTGTTCTAATTTCCATTAGATATGGAATCCTTTGATGTGTCCATCAGAATATAAAACATAATTGTAAAGTATGAAAATTAAGTTTTAATTTCAACAAAAACAAGGTAGCACATGTAGTAACCAAAGTTTTAGTTTAGGTGTTAGTAAACAACCAACACCTGTCACTGGGTAGAATCACTACGGTAACACAGTCAGCACAAAGTTTATGCGGATTTTTTTCTGATCTTCCAATGGAGATCGGAGAATCTGTAAATCCATGAATTGTCACACAGCCCCATGTCCTGCATAATTTACAATGCTTCCTATAATAACAAAATGTGATACATTTCATTGCAATTATAAACACATTCATTAACATCTACTGTCTAGTTTCCTTGAATTGAAAGGGAATAAACAGAGCGATTTCCATAATTAGTGTCATAATTAGTGTTAATTAATAAAAATTGTGTCCTGGCTGTCCAGTATAACATTTCTTTTTTGGCTAATGGAGAGCCAGATAAGGCTAATCTGACTAAAATTGGTTGAGTGTGGGAGAAAAGTGTCACTTGTGTCAATTCCATGAAACCCACCTGCAAAATATCTCCTGCATATTGCAGTGTAAACATCAACAGACAAAATATTGGTACAAGCAAATATTAATTTTGTTACTGTACTCGACTTTTTGCTTTTGAGATTTTATTTTTGTGTAAATTTGCACTGTTACTTTTTGACGCAAAAGTAAGGTTCCCAAAAATACATGTAATTTTGCACATGTACATAGTGTTGAAGCATTGGATGTTCACAAAAATTAATCTCGCTTGTGAAATGCACGAAGTAAGGTTGTTTGAATAAATTTCCATGAAATATAAGTGATTTACAATACTTAGATACAGGCCTAGGGCATACTGACCTCACTTCTTGAATCAGATTTTTGACTGTGCCTCCCAGGAAGAGTCCAGAGATCTGCATATATGTGCAGTGACCAAGCTTGGTAGGACCAGAGTAATCACACAAAGGATTGTATTCCTCATCACATTCATTGGACCTGTGAGAGAAGTGATCAAACAATCTTTTTACTTGCTAATGAAAAGTATTTAGTATATTTGCATACTGTAAATCTAGTTATAATTTGCTCAAAACAATTCTTTTTTAGCAACTTGGCTGGTTTGTTTGCAAAATTATCTTGAATTCAAATAAATTTTTAGAATATACTTATCACGTTTGTATGCAACAAAGGTCAGTGTTTGTATGCAACAAAGGTCAGATTCACAAAACTTGATACACAAATACATGTACATGTGTATATATATGGCATTATAACCCATTCTGCGAAAACAAATCTATACATAAAGTATTAGATTTACAGTAAATATGGCAAATGGCAAAACTTTTACAGTGTTATTTGATTGGCTACTCCTCCCAGCCAATCATATAGCTCTCCCTGGTGGTGTATTTCTGCATCCTGATGCTGCAGGTCAGGTATTTCTACATCTGTGTATTTGTGAGATTTGGATGAAATAGCCAAAGGAACACAGTTAAACCCCTTCATATTGAAATACTTCTGAATGGAACTTGCACACAAATTTTTATCTGAAATGTTCATCAATAGGTATATTGGAGGAATGCTTTTTATATCTATAGAAGAATTTGAAAGATTTCCATAACTACGAATTTCAAAATACTTCAACTGAAACATTTTCATATGAAACGTAGTCCATGATTTTTAGTTCATAACTGGTTTACATTATGTACCTTGTGGCTCCCATGAAACCAAAAAATCACAATGTATATTGGAAGACCGTAGACAAGACCTGACTCTGTCATAGTGTTTCTTTCCAGGCCCAAAGACTGCTGATCTAACATCCACTTCTAAAACTGAAAATTATACTAAGAATTCCAGGATAAAGTATCTGTATATAAGTAAGCATGACTTACAAGTATATGTGTTTATGTTCGACTTTAAAGATAAAAAAACAGAGCACCGCTAAAACGGTTCATGATGCAGGCCGCATACGTTATTGACACACAAACTCTAAGTCCAAAGGCCATAAACATTTTAGGACGACATTCTCCTTGTAATATGCACATCTACACATTGTGATCTTTCTTTGTACCCAGTTTCATTAAAATCCCCTCAAGGGTTTAGGAGGAGTTGCAAAGACAAACTTAAGAGGAAGACAGATGACAACGGTATAGCATAATACACCCATAAAATGCACATACATATAGAATGGATAATTAATTTGTTAAAGTAAAACACAGTGTTATCTATCAGTTAATAAGTCTTTCAAGCTTATATAATCAATCATCTCTAGTGCTTCTTTCTGAATCTCTGGATATGAAGAACCACATAACCTACTCATTTTCCAAAACTACATGCACAACTGAGCTTGCCAGTTTGTATACCATATTTTTCTCCTCCATTCTTGTTGTGACAAGATGGTTTTCCATCTAGACCAAGTCTGGTGTATAAATCTTTTGTGAAATGAAGAATCAAATGCCCCACAAATTTTAAAAATAATACCATATTTTTCTCCTCCATACTTGTTGTGACGAGATGGTTTTCCATCTAGACCAAGTCTGGTGTATGAATTTTTTGTGAGATGAAGAATCAAATGCCCTACAAATTTTAAAAATAAGACATGTATATGCCTACCAGTCATAACTCCATCATGTTAACCAATGTACATTATAAGCATTTAAGAAAATTTAGCTAGTGGTATGAAAAAGTATTTAAATATCTTCACATAAGGTAAATTTCATTTTGATAAAAAAAAATTCAACACAGTTTTTTGAAATGACTCTACTGGAAAAATGCACTTTTTTTTTTTTTTTCAAATATGTGGTAATATGGAAAAGATTCATGACTGCATTCATTACTTGTATACTGTACTAGAAATGGACAGATACTGGCTGGTAAATATACCTGTGGGTAGAAGAGTTATACAGTCATTGACCTCCAGTCTGGTTCCATGAGAGAACAAACAAAGAGAACCTGGCAATACAAAACACTTGAAATATATCATGCATTAGTAATGCTACATTATCATTTATTTGATATGCACTTGTATTTTGACAATGGGCTTGCATATCAAAATGCTGGAACTGTGTTCAGGATTTTTAAATTGGTGTAAATATTACATAAAATTACCTGTCAGATATAGTATATTCGAAATTACATTGCTTCAGAGCCTTATCTAATTACAAAAATTTGTGTGTGTCTTTACATAATGGTAATACAGAGAGAACAATCACTTATCAAGGCCAAACAATTCCTGTATGGTTGTAATTTATTAAGATACCTTTCCTCTGAAAAGCACCAAGAAGATCTGGATTGATAAGTTCATGAACTGGAAGATTATGAACAACATATGATAACACAGCTTGACAAGGTTCTTTAATATTTGGTGGCAACATCTCCAAGTCTGTGATGGTCACACCAATCTGAAAAAAGAAAAATACTGCACACTTATGTATCTGTTATCCAATTCTGGATTGTGTCTGATACAAATGAACAATGTTTTAACCTATCATATCAATACAACAGTTGTTTACATTTAACAGGAAGGTTATTTAAATCGAAACTTCCTGCATTTCTAGGCATGTGTTCTAACAACTGAGTTCTCCAGCACCACTGCTGAAGCCTATCTAATTTGATTGCTGGTGACCTGATAGTCATGTTGAATTGATTGATTATATATTGTTTAACGTCCAGCTCGAGAACTTTTCACTCATATGGAGACGTCACCATTGCCAGTGAGGGGCTACAAAATTTAGGCCTATGCTTGGCGCTTATAGCCTTTGAGCAGAGAGGGATCTTTATCATGCCACACCTGCTGTGACAAAGGGCCTCGGTTTTTGCAGTCTCATCCGAAGGACCGCCCCATTTAGTCTATTTTTACGACAAGCAAGGGGTACTGAGGATTTATTCTAACAGCCCTGATTCCCGCAGGGTGCCACGCTGAAGAGCATTTGACTAGAGATTCAGAAGAATTGCAAGTCCTGGGTTCAAAATGGCATTTTCTCCCTTTCTGTTAAAAATGGTACCATAAACCTGTCCACAGTCTAATTCACAATTACTTTGACTACTGCATATTCTTCCTTATAAGCACCACAAGCATAATGAAGTAGAATTCTGTTTTAAAGTCTATCATTTTATTTGCTTACAGTTCTAGCATTTACCCTTGCCATTTCCTCCCAATCTCTGATGCATCCACAGATCACTGTAAATCTGTGCAAAAATTGGTACAAAATTTACAGTATATATATATATATATATATATATATATATATATACACACACATTCACACACACGTGTATGTGTGTGTGTGTGTACAAATGTATATACATTTTAATGATAAGCTAAGTGATAAACCGTTAAGCTTTACTGAAAGCTGGCAATGGCTGATCTTAAACATCTAATTTTCATCAGATTGTCAACTCCTAAGTGATATGAAACCAGTTCTGATCATGAAAACATGGCATAGTCAGACAGGTATGATTGACAGTTTCAGGATACTAGTAGCTCTGATAGTACTTGGTAAAGCACCTGCTTGGCGATCCATTGGTGTCTGGTTTGAATCTCAATATTGTCAGTTGTGTTTTCTCCTTTTCTATAACACTTAATGCTGTAACTTATACTTGATATTTGAAAATGCCTGCATGGGGAAAGTCTAAAAGTCTTTTGAGTGTGGCAAAAATTTAAGGGTGAATGTACTGTGTTGGTTCAACTACCCTACAGTATATGTCATTCAGTAGTAAAGCACTTGATGGAGAACAGAATCAAATTAAAGGGGTCTTATATTTCAATCCCTGTCTGACTAGTTGCATGAAAATGCAAAAACATCAAACAGTGATCAATCTCGTAATTCCTATAGAAAATACAAATGAGATATATGGGAAAACACAGACCCCTGGACACACCAGAGGTGGGATCAGGTGCTTAGGAGGAGTAAGCATCCCCTATCGAGCGGTCACACCTGTCGTGAGCCCTGCATCTTGGTCAGGTAAATGGAGTAATTCACAGACAGAATCAGAGTGTCAAGAACAGCCTAACAATTGGTATGAAATATGTTAGACAGCAGTTGACCTAATGGCAGGTTGTAACTGGCATTTGTTATAATGACCACAGAATTTGCAAAATGCTGACTTAAACAAGACTGTAGAAATCCCTTGTAATATCAACTTGTTTGTCAGCAGATTGTCTCATTTTAAAAACTGATCACATTCCGAACAAGTTCTTGTGTATCAAATCAGTTCAGAGATGTAAACACTATATGCAGTTGATAATGGAATATTGCTATATAAATAAGGGAAGTTGATGATGGAGAAATTGAAATCATCCATTTGTCATAAAGTTAAGTTGCCAGTTTTCCATCTGCATCTATTTTCAATAAAATATCCAAGTATGTAGCAGATGTGGAAGACTGTGTCATGTCTTTTTATTTCAAGTTCACTGGGATATATCAAATCAACATATCATTGAAAATGATCATTGTTAATAGATAATAAACATTGTCAATATATCAAAATGTCAAATTGAAGGTCACAGCAAGAGATTTTTTTCTTCTCATGTAGAAACTTCTGAATGAATTCTACTTCATGAGAATATAAAAACAAGTCAGCTAACATAGGAGCACAATTTGTGCCCATGGGAATTCCAACAAACTGTTGGATGATCCAATCACCAAAGACTATGAAGATATTATTAATGAGGAACTCCAGCATCTTTATTAATACATGTATTAACTTCAAAGTACTTGTTCATGGAGTCAGAGTGGTGTTTAACAAAATATTTTTTAGATGACTGATCACTAGATATGAATATTTTTTTTTACCATTTTTGTTGAAGAAGCAACTGTCTATGATGTCAAAAAGTCTAGTCTTTAATTTATTATGAGGTATGGTCATGTAAAGTGTTGTAAAATCATATGTTTTAATGTTGTTGATTTGATAAGTTTTGTGATTTCAAATTTACTAAAATTCTTTAGAATTTTTTTAGAATCCACATTTGATTTACACCACTTCAGGCATGTCTAGTGGCACAGTATATTTGAAGTTTCTCCTTCACTGTAGTTAATATTTTTGTGAAGAGCAAAGACAAGGGCTTGGTAGAATATTTACTGGATCCAGCAATGTATTGATTTTTGTGGAGTTTGGGAATCCAGTATAGGTAAGGCAACTCATATTCATCCACTCCACCGACTGGGTATTAAATGTGTATAAAACTGAAGCATGATTTTGAAGAATTTCATCTTTTGAAAGGGCAGTTGGAGTGTAAATGCAGTTGCTAAATATGGAAGTAATGCCAAGTTTGTTTACAATACATTTGTAATAATGAGCCTTATAAACAACGAAATGTGGCTACATGCTTTGTCAGCTGGAACCAAAACATAATTCCTCATGTTACCTATCTAAGTGTATTTTCACTTCTGGTTTACTGCACACAGAAGGATAGATGGTAAACATTTTTATTTTGTTATGTCTGGTACAGGATTTTAATATACCCCTTATACTTTTTATCCATTCTGACAAAGTATCAAGTTCTTTTTCAGATTTGGCCCATCGTCTATCATAATCTTCAACAGAATTCATATTAGAGATGAAGTTCTATCACCACTTGAAAGACCGAGTTCTCAGAATTTAGGACCTTTTAAAAGAAGTGATTTTAGATCCTCATTTTTATTTATATCAACATTACCAGTAATGACATGTCCAGCTAACAAAAACAAGAACACCAAGTTGGATGAGTATAGTTTGAAAAGTTTGGATGCAACAGTTGAAGCATATTTGTTGGAAATACAGGGGTCTTTCTTTTCTTTTACTGAAAGAAAATGTAGAGGCAAAAATACACCATTTTACATAAACTAATGAATTTTAATTAAAATAAACAATTTGTGATATGGAACTTTTAGGATATATGTGACAACAATTTGTGTTTGGTTTGTTGATTAGAATCTGTGTCACATGATGATGCACCATTGTTGTTGTGTCAAATTGTTGTTAATTTCTGGTCTTTCAAATTGTTTCAATGGTTAACTCACACTCTTTAAGTGTTTTCTTCAAATAAATAGAACAGAATATTATCTATCCAATCAGAATTGCTCAACATCAGGTACTTTTGCCAAGAAGTGAGGTCTGAATCCATTTCACTATAACCTGGAATTTTATGAAGTATGCCTAACATTTAATGTTTAAAAGAAGCATATAACCTCGTCCAGATATGTATCTTTGAAATTCCATATTTTGAATGAGAAAGTGTAAATACTAAATTAAAAATTATTATTTTGAAAAGATCAAACTTGGTACACTGGTACATCATAAGGAAAAGATGAACCCTATTGACTTTTGGTTAACATGGTCCCTGATATGGATCAAACTGGACATGGTAATATTTGTCTCGTATATTTTGAGAATCATTTGCTCAATTGACACCAAATTGGTACATCCTAAGGAGTAAATGACCACTATTGATTTTGAGGTCACATGGTTAAAGGTCAATCTATTTTGGACATACTCCATCATTGCAAGCCACGGCTTACCAAAACAGAACCTGTATGTATACAGATATGGTGATTTAACAAACGAACACACATATATAGCTTCATTGCATAATGCACAAGTTTTCATGGCTGCAGCCATTATTGAGTTAAACATGGCTATGCCAAAGCAGATCTTCAATTTTAGGCCAAGCGTGAATTCTATTGGTCAACGAATTATATCATTCTCGTCATGCATATTTATGAAAAACAAAAAAATTTTCATGCAGAGAGTCATAGGTGAAAAGGAAGAGGAACATACATTTCAGCCATGGTTTGCAATGATGGACATACTCTGGATATACTAAGATACTGTCCACTCAATAACTTTAATTTTTTTCTCACTACTGTCAATTAAATGAAACATGCATAACACTTTTCAATTTTCTTGTCTTTAAATTTATTAAATACTGTAAGGAATTCAAATTTGGACTTAATTCAATATTTTGCCACTTTAATGATTTCATCAATTACTCATGCAATAGTGTGTGTGTGCGTTTCCTGCCATCTGTGGCACTTATTTTAGCACCATAAAAACCGGCATACTTAAGATGTGTTCCCAGACTGTTGTACTGTTTCAAACCTTTATTCTCTGAAAATTTAAATGCTGACAAAGAAGTAATATACTTGATATATTGGAATGTGATAAATATGCTTGAGGGTGTATGTATCTAACTGCACTCGCCTAACGATAGCACTATCGACGTATTACAGGGTAGATCTTCGCTGCAATAATGTTAATCAGCGAGATTACATTAATGCAGTCCTCTCCACTTTTTTTTTTATTCCGACATTTTCCCAAAGCGGCTTGGTTACGATCAGTTCAAATATAATCCGAAACACCTCTGACAATAAACGACGTTGGTTTTTTTGTTTTGTTTTTTTATTATTATTTTGTTGTTGTTGTTGTTTTTTTTTTTTTTTGACATCAACAGCAAGTATCAAAATATAAAAGCGTGGACAAGAGACAGAGGAATCTCGAATTTGTTAACAATTAACAGGATTTAAAAAAAAGAAGACAATTTAAGATATGAAATTAATGCTCACCGAGTGTGTCATATAGTTCAGATCCGATATCCATTTTACTTTTTCTTCATTTTCAGCAATGTCAAATGTGCTTATTTTGAGATTTTCTTGAAGCGTGGACTTCTTCATGGGCGCAGCCATCTTGAAATGGGAGGTGTTGATGTTGGGTGTTTGTATTTCGATTAATTTGTGTTTGGAGAATGAATCAGTAATAGTAATATAATAAAATTCATTTGTTCAGTTTGACATTGAAAATATTTTCGTAATAAACCTTGAAAATATATTTTCTGTTTTAGAGAGCAAATAGAGAGTTTTACTGAATAATAACTTCTCCACATAGTCGTCTGTGCGTTTTATTGCAGACTGAGAGAAGCTTTGGTTGTTTTGAATTAATGGTAAGATAATAGATGTTATGTAAAACTGTCATTCCACAGACGCAGAATTATTTTGAACAAAATAGTTTAACTGGGAGGCATTGAATTACCACTATCTGCATGCATATTAAAGATAGCCTATCATATAGTAATCAGTATTAGTACGTTTAGTAATGGGCCAAACAAACGTTAAAGTGTATAGTATATAAACCACTGGCGTAGTTGCCATTGACGCGAAAACGCCCGGGCGTACACATCAATTTGACGACAACAAAAAATGATTGTTAAATTTTCATTTTGTTATGCATGATTTTATAGCTAGAACAATGGGGCTCGTCACGAACTTTTTGTCTCATTAAAATTGGCACCATTTTTATATAATTACATACAGAATAGAGAGGATCAGTTTGTGACGAGCCCCAGTGGCTAGAACAATCCATAAGTAACTTTAAAAGCCTCAAAACCCATAAGCTTACAGGGGCTTCACCCCCTGGGCCCCCACCTGGACCGATGGAGGGCCATAATACTCCTCCCAGACCCCCAGTCTATTCTGGATTTGTCTCTGTCCATATACTTCACTTCAAGGCTAGCTACGCCACTGTAAACAGCTATAGATCCAACATGTATGATGATTTTCATATAATTATATTGCATAGAAGGATCGTGTCATCCTAACAGATCAGATGAATCTACCCTTTACTAAAGTTATGTCCCATGGTCGCTGGGTACTTCTACATCGGCCTGCCTAATTCTAGTAATTGAAGACCTGCAAAAATGTAGGTTATATACATCAAAAGTAATTTGATTTTCTGATTAAGCATGTTTGAAATATCCAATAAACACTATAAAGATTGATAAAAATAGGTTTTAAAGTGTATTTTAAAGCTCAGTGTGGGGAACTTTTATTCACTTTGAAGACCTAGTACAAGAATGATAACTTGCATAAATGCATCATGCACACAAATCAACTGTTCAGTTTAATATACAATTTAAAAACTTTTTTTCTGATTTGTTACAAAGAAAAATGTAATAATAATAAAAGAAATGATTAACAGTTGAACAGCTAATTTGTATGTGCATACACATGGTCTTCTAAGTGAAAAGAAAGATCTTCATGCCGAGCTTTGAAAATACACTTTAAAACTTTTATCAAACTTTTTTGTGTTTTTTATATATTTCAAACATGCTTAATCAGAAAGTCATATTAGTTTTGATGTATATAGCCCATATTGTTGTATGTCTTCAATTACCTGTAGGTTTTCAATTAGGTATGCCCTTCTATATGGTGTTTATGCATGTAAACGATGACATTTTGTTTAAAGGTCATATGAAATGATTTCTAACTGGTATTTTGCTTTATAAACATAAAGATTAAAGATTGGTCTGAATGAAAGTTTAACTGCATGTTGTTTGTTTTTTTCATTGATATGAAGTAAAGCTGTAATAGAATGAATTTGTTACCTGCGTATTGTTCTTGATTCTGTGTTTGTGATGTCGCAATAACCTATCGATGTAAACAACAAAATGAAAATGTTTTCATTAACAAACTATCCCACTAATTAGAAGGACATATTTTTGTTTTATGTCAAACTGCCCGATTTTGTGGTTCAACCATATCAGTTCAATGATGCATGGCAAGTGAATAACTTTCATCATAGGATGTTGTTGAAAATGAGCTTGTGGTTTTCAAGACCCCATGTCATCAGATACTGAAGTTTAACAATTATTTTAAAAAAGATTAAAAGTGAAATGAGCTTGTGTACATTTTATTTATGATTTAGCATAATCAAAAATTTGACAGATGCATCATCATAGATGTCATCTGTTGGTACTGGCACACGGTTCTCCATAATCAGCTGCTGTTCTTTCATGTGCCCTAAAAGTATAAAATTCACAAATCTTTTTTTTTGGGGGGGGGGGGGGGGGATGGAGTCCGGGAATCTTCTATATTTCTTAATAATAAGTTATTTCTAAAAATTGCTTGTGTTTAATTATATAGCAGTTATTCTTGTTCATTTCTCATTTTACATACCAAATTGTTGGTAATCATGGTTATAGCATGATTTAGTTTGTTCAGATTTTTTAAAAGCCAACATCATCAGAAACCAGTTGATTACGCTTCCGTGATCAACTGTTGTTTTCTGACAATGGAAAGTTAATTATTGTAAGTTTATTCAACAAATGAATTTTTGTTTATGTCTGACTCTGTTATGTGGTCAACGGATTAAATGATGATTATGGAATGCCAAATTAACATGATATCAAATAATTGAAGATATCTTTAATTATTTGAAGATACCATCAATTCATTTGATACAATTCAATTAAAGATCTCTTCTGGTAATTAATGATATCTTCAATTATATTAATATTGCTCTCATTAATTGAATTAATGGCCAAATATGGTAAAATCCTATCTGACTCGTAACTGGACAATTATGTGGTCTAGAATTATCAAACTTGGTCAGTTCATGCATCTTTGGAAGAAGGTGGGTAGTGCCCTAAGTCAAGGTCACTGTGACCTATAATTAAAATGATATGGCCATATATGGCATAACCCTGTTTTGGACTTGTGTAGATATGAGTCCTAGAATCAACAAACTTTGTCTATTTGTGTATCTGTATAGAAATGTAAATTGTAGCTTAAAATCAGGCACTGGTCACGGTAGCTCATTGATTAGAGCATTCACATCATAACCGGGAGGTCGTGAGTTTGAGCCTTGTTTGTGCCAAGGCTGCGTCAAACCTAAGACGTAAACATAGGTAGTGATTGCTCCTTTGCCAAATGCTTGGCATTTAGGAGTGAGAATTGTGGGTCTTTCGGATATGACCTTAACTGAGGTCCTGTGTCATGGCAGGCATTGGCACATTAAAGAACCCTCACTGCTATGGCCCTGAGCGTTGAGCATAGTTCTGATTTTGTGGTTTTTCATCAAATGTGGATGTTTCAATATAGGTGAAAAATTCACGACGGGACATAAAACAAACAAATAATCAAATAAAATCAGGTCATTAAAACTTTTAAAATGGTAAGTATTTTTTTTTTTTTTAAAAACTATGTTTTAAGGGAGGTAATCCCGACATATGTTAGAGAGTGATGCAGTTACTCTATTCAGTAGTTATAACATAATAAATACACATTTTTTTCATAAAATGTGGTTATATAACAATTGATATGAATACTTATTTAGTTTCTAACATTAATGCTATAAATATATGCAGTATTGTACCAAAAAATGCAAATACTTAACAAGTACATCACAGAACAGAGGATTGTCCCATGGGACTGATAATTTATTAAGCTGTGTTTCAGCAGTTTAATCTCTCAGTGCAATTAAGATTTCATTAGTCCCATGGGAGTAAGCCATGATATTTCAGAGTTCAGCTGGAGATTCAAAGATCATTTTTGATAAGAATTAAATTTCATCTGTCCAGTTAAAGATTAATTAATGAGTGTTATGTAAGAAGGATGTTTGGGGCATTTCTTTGTACAACTCATAATAAGTAATTCATACCATGTGAAAGATATTATCTAAATATATGCAATAAAATGAAAATATGTTTTGGAATATTTCTGTAGTTATTTGAACAATTGAAGAGATATATTGACAAGTCAACTGCAACGTTGCAATAGACATAATACAAGGATCTTCATTTTATGTAAGACTTAAAAGCAAAGATATTGGTGCTATCTTTACACTTTTATCTGTTTATAATGAATAAATATCTGATGGGTGTATCATGTGCAGTGGTGGTGCACTTTATTTAAAAAGATAAAGTCTAAGGTAGACTTTCACTCTGTAACATTTATTCTGTAACACACACCCCCCACACCCCCCCCCCCCCCCCCCCTCCATGAAAGTACATGAAGTGTAATCTAGAAATTTCTAATATTTTCCTGTTTTTTTACAATAAATTATCATTTGAGAATTTAATCATACTTATATAGTCTCAAAATTGGAAATTTCTGGACCATTAATTTGGAAACTTTTTGCTTATTTTCCAATAGGGAAGGGTCCTTATATTTGACCCATTTCAGGGAGATTGGCAACCTATGGGTATTCCTTGTTACAAGACCTTCTGCTGTGCACCAGAATTACTTTGCTGCCATACAGGGGCATCAGTGTTGCACAAACACATTTTGTTTGTTATATGCATGCCAGTTTTACTGTGCATATGGTAGCTGTAAAACTTCAGACTACTTGAGAAAATATATCATAACCTAGACAATGTTGAAAGCAAATATGACAAAATCTCAAAAATCTTTCCAACGATCTAAATTTTGTTATGACCTTGTCATTTACCAGAGTAATTTGGGACATTGGTTAGGTGCAACAATAAAGAATATTACTAGGTGCATTGAGTAAAGAAGATATTTACAGGTTTTTGTCTGAATATTGGGAAATATGCCTTCTCAAGGCCATGACATGGTAAAATGGGTCAAGCTTGTGAAGTCCATTCTATGAAAATACTAAGGGCAAGGCTATTTCTGGATATTCAGTCAAGAACCTCTTTCTAACATGTTCTTCAAATTTTATGCATTTCTCCTGTTAGAAGTGTACATTGTTGGTAGTAGACAAAGTCATTTAGAGTCGAAAACTAACAAAGGATGTAACAGTGTTGTCAATCCTTTGCAGCCGTGCTTTATCATTTGTTAACTGATAACTAATGCAACTGAAGTAGATATGATGTCAAAGTTGAGTTCAACTAGTTTCCAGGCATTTACAATGCAGGCATTTATGGCTCAGTAAAATGTCTGCGTACTCCATATAAAATCTAGAAGAAAAAAGATCATAATATGTAACATTTAAGTAATGATCAGAATTTGTTAGAAAATAATTAACCCTTCACTTGATATGTTTTGTTGGAGGAAAACACAAAGCCTAAAGGGTGAAGATTTTATTATCCAACAATACAATGTCATGATCTCTTGACTTGGAGGATTATTCCGCAACAATTCTGAAAATGAGGTACTTATTTCTATTCTACTATAGTGATGCATGTTACATTTACAAAATGGAGTGCTATTTTAGGAGACATTTAGCCATTGCACATGACATCAAGATATAGGATCCAATAAACCTCTTCATGCAACACTTTTTTAAAAATCAAGGGGTGTATGTATTTGTCATCTTCTTAATCCAACATAATTTGAATGATCTTGAATGTCAAAAGTACCATAATAAGACAGACTTAATGCAAGTATGCAGTATTTCGAAATTTAAGTGTGCTGCAGGTAGTGTTGGAAATCTGATGAAAAATGATAATAGATTAATCGGAATAATCTGAGAAGCCTTTCGATGTGATTTTCAATATTAATCATTTTCTTAATTCATATTTATTAGAAGCAAATAAGTTATTAACTTTCTCATTCAAATTAACTTGTAAATATTTGTTTATAAATTGTGTGTGATAAGAAATTGTTTGTTTACTACGCTTTATTAAGATTTCCACATCAAATATAAATCGATTAATCAAACAAAAAAATCTTCAGATTTGTGTGTGCCTTTTTTTGTGGAGGGGGGGGGGGGGGGTAATATTATGTAAGTGTAATAATATAAACTCACTGTAAACGGAAATCTCTGGAATAATACACAGGTATTAATACATTTTGAAAGATCAAATGTTGAAAAAAATAATCAATTGTCACTAAGAATAAAATAATCAAATTAATTTTTGATTGTAATCAATCATCAGAACAATACTAGCTACAGGTATGAAAATTGTAGAGAGAGTTGAGAGCAAAGTCATGCAGTCAAAATTAAAAGCATTCAAAAGAAACAGAGTTTGGTATTCTTTGATAGATGGTGATATATTCCAAAAATAAATGTTGTTTAATATATTATTTCATAAATGACAACAAATTTGTCATAGTATGACCTTTAAGAAAGATATTTTTATGTGTATAGTAGTCAAATGAGTGTGGAAAGCTACTTGATAAAGGAACACATTTATTAACATCCTGTAGCTTCCAAGCATAGAATACATTGATGATGATCAAAAGTTAATTCTAGGCATGCTAAAATTGTAGATGACTGTATGTGTATTTTGTTTTGGCATTTTTTAAGAAGTATAATTCATTAAGCATGTGTAAAACAAAAACTTAATGCAATATATGCATCTTGCATATAAAATCATTTAATATAATATTTTGAGTTCTTTATGAGGTAATGTATGATTTTTATTCATGTTACAGAGTCCAGATGACTTGTGAAAGTTCAATGCAATGCATGTTTTAGGCATACTGACATCATGGAGTTTTTGTTTTACATATACACTACCTCATATATATACCTTATACGAAGCCCTAATTTTTAAACTCTGTTTGTATTACAGATTATGTCTTATCCTTGACAGTATTTCAAGAAACCAAAGAGGCAACTAGGTCATCAGTGTTTATTACAAGTTAAAAACAGGGGCATGAGGTTATCCAAGTTTATCTACCTTACATGTACCTAAAATAACAGTAAGTAAGACAAAGCACTGAAACAGATAGGAGTAGCCTTCAGAAACCACACAGGCACTTGTCAGAGGATCAAAAACATGTCTGTTTTACAGTGTGTAAGACATGTGTCATTGGGTACAAGGGCTATTCTATCCAAGGGTGGCTGTTCCCTGTTTGGGGGGCAGTGCAGAAGTCAGGCAGTGTTGGTGGGAGGGAATTGGAGGTGTTACTCACAGGAAACAGAAGAAACATCCACAAAACTGCCCTCTAGTGCCAAGGTAGTGGTCTGTGGAGGGGGCGTGGTTGGAACGTCAGTTGCATATCACCTTGCTAAGGCAGGATGGACAGATGTAGTGCTACTGGAACAGGGGCAGTAAGTTATGTATTGGGATATTTTCTAAAAGATATTGTGTAATATTGTATAACGGGTATTTTCTGTGGTTGCCCATTTTTGCAGGTAGGAAAAATCTGCAGAAATTATAATTGCGAAATTTATATATAGATATATACATATATAATGCTAGTGCAGAAATTGAAAATGCAGAATATAATATGTTACCTTTTAGTTATCAAAATACAAAAAATTCCAACTGTAGAAATACCTGTTATATGCTATTCATATTTACAAATATTCTTTTTTTTACTCTTGACATAAGCACTGTGACATGTATGCATATTGCCTTTCAACCTGACAAAAAAGCCTATATACCTGTTAAAAAAAAAGTTGTGTCACAAATATCAAGATAAGAAATAAATGGCAGATGTTTAGTTATAGGGCATATATAAATAATGGAATGGGAGGGCTAATATCTGCATATTGGTGAAGCAGAGTAAATAGACTGTTCACAGTAGCTCAGTGGCTGGATTCGTAATCGGGAGGTTGTGAGTTCGAGCCCTGATTGTGCCAAGGCCATGTCAAACATTAGTCGTAAAAGTAGGTAGTGATTGCTCCTTCACCAAATGCGCAGCATGTAGGGGTGTTTCAGTTATGACCTTAAAAACAGAGGTCCTGTGTCATGGCAGGCATTGGCACATTAAAGAACACTCACTGCTACAGCCCTGAGTGCTAAACATAGGTTTAAATTTGTGGTATTTCACCTGCAGCTAGTGACGTCCCATTATGAGTACGAAATTCTCAATGGGACGTTAAACAAACAGATTACCCCTTGCTTACATTAATTGTTCATATAACCCCATAATACAAGCTACCTAGATATTTATTCCATAAATGTACATATTCATATAACTTCAAGATTCTAGAAGACAACAATACCACCATTACCAATCATACTGAGTACAGTCATTCTCATATATTGTTTATACAAAGAAATAAAAACATATAGTCCTTCTATCATTGCTAAGACTTTTTACACATTTTTATCTAAATTTCTATACCAAAGACCTTCATCTTTATGAATTTTTTTTTTTATTTTTTTATTTTTTTTTTTTTTTTTTATTGATATACAGTGTCATAAATCACACAATACATTCGATAATTTGCCTTCAAGACACTCATTTTGTATCAGAATCTGAAGCAATTGTTGAGGCACAGTGGGGATACAGATGTGTTTTCAGCTCCTTCAGGTCAAACTCTAGAGGTGTATGCATGCTCTTTAATAACAATTTTGAATTTAAAATACATGGAGAGAGGAAAGATAGCGATGGTAACTTATTAGCCCTTGACCTTACAATTGAGCGAAACAAAACTACTCTTATCAATGTTTATGGGCCAAATGTTGATTCACCCTGTTTCTATGAAAAAATTCGTGATACATTTCTGGAATTTGATAATGAATATTATATACTCTGTGGTGACTTAAACCTTGCACTTGATCCTTCAGTAGATACTCATAACTATTCGAACATTAATAATCCTAAACCTAGAGAAAAGTTATTAGAAGTCATGGACGACTTGAAACTGGTTGACTACTATAGAATCATGAACCCTGATAGTAAAGTATACACATGGAGGAAAAGAAATCCTTTAAAACAAGGTCGCTTGGATTACATTCTTATTTCTGAAAATCTGTCGAACATAGTAGAAAATGTCAATGTCAAACCAGGATATAGATCTGATCACTCTATTGTGGTTTTAGAATTGAAATTCAACTCTTTTGTTAGAGGGCGTGGTTTATGAATTTACATATAGAAGAGGGAGTGCACATTGGTTGCATGTACACTGCAAAATTTCTGAAATCAGTTATTGGCAGTAAAATTAGGAGAGTAATGTACAATACAGGGACTAAATTCCAGGGACTAAATACAACCATTCAGGTTAAACTCACTAAAAAGGGTTTTGTTGTTATATATATATATATATATATTTGAATTTGTTTAATTTCCATATCTGATTGTTACTTAAACTTTTTTGTTGAAAATCAAATTTAATGGTTACATTTTATTCACCCCAGGTCAGTTATTTCATAATTTCATGTTCAAGACCAAAATTACTCCAGAGAGTGTTGTGGTTGTTCTCATACAAGTAATGGTGCACTCTTAGGAATATAAAGAATTTTCTTATTTCTACATGTAATGTGAATTAGCATAAAATGAATTATTATTGTTTAATGAATATTCAAGTTACATGTTGTTTGAATTCTGATGAAAACTTATTAGATAAAACTAAGCATCATTCAGTACAATATCATGATAGAATTTTAAATATTCAGTTGGGGAAATTGAAAAACATTTTGCAATGTAGGTTGACAGGAGGAACCACATGGCATGCAGCAGGGTTGATTTCTCAAGCCAGAGATGACCTACCTACCTCAAAACTAATGCAATATGGCAGAAAGCTGTACCAACAGCTGGAGGCAGAGGGACACAATCTCTGTGAGTCAAGCTTCTGGTTAACTTTAGGTGTATCCATCTTCAGAGACCTATTAGTGGTCACTAAAACTGCTGTATTTTGACCAGAATTGTATTATGTAACACCAGGACTACAAAATGAAACATGTTTGAACAAAATAGTTATTTTACCAGAACACAATATTTTCAATTAATTTTTTTTTTTAATATATAGTTTTTAAGAAGTGTGGTAGTTTAATGTTGGCACAAACTAAAGACAGACTGATTTATCTGCAACGGAAAAACCAGGTTGCCATGTAAGTTTTGTCTCTTGATGATCTATTTTGGATTTTTATTCCTTAGCAATTGAATATATGTATTAACAGTATTCGGATTTGAAATAGTCATATGGTATCTTTATCACTTTTGAGATTTAAACTCCTGTAGTACTCATTGAGTTTCTGTTGATATAAGAATATACATGAACTATGATACAGGTATAGCCTAACCTAACTATTCAATATTTTCAGTGCTGCTGGTAATGAAAGTCACATCATTACACCACGAGAGGCCAAGGAACTTTGTCCTTTGATCAAAACTGATGATTTAGAGGTGAAGATGAAATGAAATTGAACTTGTAATTGTATGTAATGTGACATTATTTGCACATTCTCTTTGGCATATATGAAATGGAAATAACTGGTTTGAAAGTGAATAGAATGTATGCATAAACAATATGTGATTCAGGGAGCCTTATGGATACCAGAAGATGGGGCTCTAACTGCACCAGATGTAGCCTTGACATTTGCTTCTCTGGCTAAAACAATGGGTAAGGTAGAGTTCTTAACTCACTTGAATTGAAAGCTCAAGTGAGCTTTTCTGATCGACAGTTGTCCATCATCCGTCTATCCATCCGTCTGTCTGTTTACATTTTTGACTTCTTCCCCAGAACCACTGGGCCAATTTTAACCAATATCTTTCATATGGGCCAAGGTGACTCAGGTGAGCAATGTGGCCCATGGGCCTCTTGTTAAAGTTATTTTTGCAATAGATACAACCTCAGTAAATATTGCATGAATCTAAAATTTGACCTTGTTTTCTTCAAGGAGAACTCTGTAAGTTCATCAGAAATGGCTTTTAGACTCTATTTTATGAATCAACTATTGTTTAAGATACATGTTTATATGGTATCGTACAAGACATTTGCAAAAGCCAATTAGATTATCAGAAGTAAATGCCATTTAGATCCATAAAAAGTTGGGGGTTTTTTAGTGTCAAGATGGCAAAAGATTCTCTGATTTGAACCTTGTACAAAATACATACTCTGACTTATTAAAGATAAATCTATTTGATTGGAATTGCTATTCTGTAGGTGTGAAGGTGTTTGAAAGGGTGTCCGTTGAAAATGTGGTTGCTAAGAGGAGAGTTGTCTCCCATGTAGAAACTTCTGCTGGCAAGATTGAATGTGAATATTTTGTTAACTGTGCAGGAATGGTGAGTATTTGAAGTTGGTTAAATGTGAAAACTTTGTTTTATTGAAGAGTACTTGATGCTGATAATGATTCTAATACATGAAGCAATTATTGATGTTTGTGAAGTGGATATTGTAGTGAAATTAATGCCTGTAAAGAGAGATATTCTTTGAAAAATTAATGAATATTTGTGAGATGTATATTGCAATGATGATTTTGAATGGCTTATTAGTGGGCTCATAGTCTTGGAAAGCTGTCCAAACCACAAGTCAGAGTTCCTCTTCATCCCTGTGAGCACTTCTACATCACAACCAAAGCTATAGATGGCATTGATCCTATGATGCCAGGTATCGGTTTTCTTTTTAGGTCACCTCAATCACTCTACAGGTGACATATTGCTATCCGTGCCTGGTCGTGCGTCATTAACTTTTGAAGTTTATTACTTTTTCTCGGAAACTGCATCACCAAAATTACTATGGAACAGCTCTTAAGGTTGGGAAATTTATGGTTCCTGTCTTTCTTTTTTTTTGGGGGGGGGGGGGGGGCTGTAGGAATAGGTCAGATACCTCTGGTAATAGTATATTCTTTAAGAAAAATCTTCTGTACTTCTGGGCATATGGTATAAAAACCTTTTGTTTAGTTATAATGTACTCGAATTGGGTTGTCAGACTCAGGAATGGGACTACTAGTATATGAATCATACAGTGAAAATGTAGTTGTATACATCTCTAAAATTCTCTTTACTTTTCACTGTCGAGCACAAGAACTGAGTGTTTAGTGATGATGATGAAGGAGGCCTCCACCAAAATTGTGAAACTCATGACCCTAGGTAGAAGGGTTCAGGCCCTAGGGAAGATGACATAGTGAGAATGTATTAATTAGATTTTTGAATTTTTTTCCAATTTTGAACCTCTACATGTAGCACAAAAAATGAGTGCATAGTTATGATGAGGATGAGGCCTCTGCCAAAGGACTATATATGATAGGTGTCTAATTGTCCTCCAAAACCAAGATTTGTGGTATTGTTTCAAATGAAGTATAATTCAAGCAAGAATTTCACTGCAAGTCAATTGTTATTTTCAATTTGATAAAAAGAAAGAATGACTTAGAATTCAAAATATGACATCATAAACATAAAATTGTGCTGTATTAAAGTATTTTGACATAAAGTGATTATACATTGATTTTGTTCAAGCAGTTTTTTCTTCCAGGAAACTGAGCACAGGCATGAACAAACTTTATATTTATACCATAGCATTAGACAGAAAAATTGTGTACATCCATATCTGTGCTCTATTTCCTGAAATAGAAATATCCACAAAAATCAGAGTTTTAACTAAATTTCACTAAAATTGAAAAAATGTGTTATTTTTTTATGTTATTACTTCAGCTAGTTGTAAATGGCAGACATATTATGTAAACTGTATTGGATATGGTCTATGTCTTTGAAGCTTTAAATTTTTGTGTTTTATAGGGGCTCAGAGAGGTTGTTATTATACAAAGTCCTTTGTGATGTACATATATATTTACATGTACATGTATATTGTCAATGAATATATATTATTTTTCAGTGATAAGAGATTATGATGGCCTGGCTTACTTTAGGGAGTGGGGAGGAGGCATTTTAGCTGGAGGATTTGAGCCCAAAGCTAAGCCAGCATTTTTGCAGGGCATTCCTAAAGATTTCCAGTTTGGTTTACTACCTGATGACTGGGATCATTTCCGTGAGTATCTTTTCAATATTTAAATGCAGACTTTGAAACCATTGTGTCAATATCCAGAAACTTTGTGCCCCTATTGTGACCCCAATCTGAGTCTTTAAACTATATGAACTGTTATTTTTCTTCCAAAACATAAAAGATTCTTTCAGTGCAGCTGAAGTGGTTGAAAAGGTTAATCAAGTTCTATGCCTGATAACATTTGCATTTAAAAGATGATTGAAATATTATTTGAAAAAATAAATATAGTGAATTAACACTATAAATACACTTGTTGATGATGTTGGGAATTCTACGTATGCACATCACTTTGATGTAAATAGTGAGGCATATAGTCAAGAAAGAGAAAATGTGGTCATTCACGTCAGGATTAATCATCAAGGATTTACACTTTGTACAAGAGCATGCAGTATGAAGCACATAAGTGTTCTTGCTTCATTAACCATGTTTGTTGAGATTTGAAATGTCACATGAGTTGCATTAATGATGACCAAGTGATGAGTACATTTATTTGTAAACAGTGTAAATGATTTAAAACCCAAATACTTCTGGATAAAACAGCTGTAATGATATAAGGCATATTGGATATCCTTATAGATATAATGTGACAAGACGACAATATTTTTATCAAGTGGACCATACAGCTTTCAGAACTAACTTCAGTGAAGAATGTGAGAATACTTGTGTACTAGTAAACAGTATACAAAACTCCTATATGAGCCAGTGTATGAGAAAAGGGGTCTTATGACACAAAAATCACAAAATCATGTTTTGATTGATTCTTACAGAGAAAAATATGAGGAATCAGAAATACCAATACTATTTTTCTGTCTTACTGATTTATACTTAAAGTTCAATGTTGAAAATATGTCTTTCATGACAACAGCAAAATTTTGTGCATTTTTGTTTTGACATCCAAAAATTGTATGTCAAAACTGTAAAGCTACAGCAATAATGTAGAATTAAATACAACAAAACTGCATATCATAGTATTGATTTTACATTTATTTGTAATTAACTAATTTTTAGTTATGTTTTAATAGTGAATAATGTTTTGAAAGGAGACATTTTCATGAAATCAAACAAGCTTAAGCTTTGGAAATTTCAAATTGTAGTGGTTTAAATTCCTTTCCAGTAAAAGGAGATCAAACAATACTAACAGAGCATGATGTATAAATCTTTCATATCTTTTCCCCATATCTCTTTATAGCATTAAACTTTTATACATGATTCAGAATTACTGAATCCTCAAACTTTGAAAAACATTGCTGTTTGTATTACAGTTTTTTTTTAATGCCATTCAGGTTTGATGAAGTGTCATTCTCACTTTCACATTTTGAATGATATCAGTTATAGCTTATATTATGCTTGAATGATATTAGATAATATCAGATCATGTCATTGAATCTCGCTATTCTATACTTTACCCGTCTCTGTAGCTTTAACATATTGATGATATCTTTAGGTGTAGTAACATACCGGCTAGATTTGAAGTAGTTTTAATTTGAAGTAATTTGGTATGAAATCTAACTATCAATTCAATATCTCCCTCCCTCTTTCTGCAAAAAAGTTCCTCTTTTAACTCAATGCTGTATTATTTTTTTTTATTTTTTTTTTCACTTTCATATTGTCAAAATAGTGAAATAATAAATGATATGAAAGTTGTTTATGGAACATCTTGCTCTACATTTGTCATTTGGTGGCATTACATTCACAGTCAGGATAGCATATTAGTCTAATTACCTTGCCCATCATCTAGTAATCAAACCTTCATATGAATGAATGCATGAAATTGCACAGTCATAATGGGATACAAGACCCCTGAGATCACCCAGAGTCAATATTGAACAATTCATTTATAACATCAAAAGTTTTATACACTCTTTTGTAAACAAGTGAAAAGGTATATCGTTTTGTATAAATACTATGTACTACTATTTCTTTTTATGATATAGTATTGTATTGATTAGTTGCGATATTTATTACAGGTACGTAAATTGGGGATGGGGGTACACTTTATTTTCCATTATTTACAATTACATGTAAATAAAGCTATATATTGGGTGACTCCCACTGTTGTTTTTGATAGTAGTGGTGAAGTGGGAAGAATTTAAGCTCAAAGTTATGAATATACTGACCCATGTGTGAAGGAAAGAGCTCCCAACCCCTTCCACAGTCATTTGGGAATTTTTAAGATTTGTGAAAATTATGTATTGCTTACATGTCAAGAATTCTAAAACAAGTTAATTTCTGTTCCAGCTATCCCCTTTTGAAAATTGATTCGATGTGCCCATAATTTACTAAATCGAATTTCAAAATAGTTATCCACCCCCCCCCCCCCCCCCCCCCCCCCCCCCACACACACACACACACTTTTCAAGGAGTAGATTCACTGACCTGATTTTCTCCATAGCGACTGCTAGTAAAATAAAACACTAAGTAAAATATAACACTAGAACATGCTTCACAGAAATGGAGCATTAATGAAAATGCAGACATCACAGTGTTCCTGACATTTGTGACATTTTGTACGTATTGTGACATTATGTCATGAGACCCCATTTCTCATACACTGGCTCATATGTATTGTTATACCTATAAGTTGTGGGAAGTATACTGGAATCTGATTGTCTGTCTGTGTGTCTGTAGATGCAGTGGTTTCAGGGCTCTAAAGTGTTATCATTTTCACCTAGAGTCAACATACCATACATGGGACAAAGATGATCCCTATTGATTTTGGGGTCAAAGGTCAATTGTACTGGACATTGAAATAGCAAAATGGTTTACGGACTCTTACGTGTTATCCTTTTCACATAAGTTTGGGATGAGCAGGGGATATTCTTAATGATCAGTTCTCAAGGTACCTCTTGTTATACCTGTATTATTACAGAGGTATTATTGGATCGTGGATTGTGAGATCTGTTTACAGAGGTATTACTGGATCCTGGATTTTTATATCTGCACTTTTACAGAGGTATTATTGGATCCCATCCTCCACAGAATGCCAGTGATGGAGACTGCACACATCCACAAGATGTTCAATGGTCCAGAGAGCTTCACACCAGATGGCCACTGGAACCTTGGGGCAGCCAGTGAGGTGTGAACACAGCATTACAAGTCAACAATAATGTCTCTTTGTATACATGTACATGCATGATATAAAATGTTTGCAGAGCTAAGAATCTGTTAATTTTGAACATCTTCACTTGCAAAGGGTGATGATCCCCTGTGTTTCTCTAATCACTGTTGACAGATTTAATAGCTTTCAAAAGAATGTGCCAGCCCCTGAGATTCCAGAGCATCCAATGAAATTGTGGCTTACAAATAGCATGTAAACAGTAATGATGGCTCTCATAATTGAAATCTACTTTTTCTTTTCATGTGTGATTCTATGTTTTGAAAATAAATTTTTATGTACTTTAATACATTGCACAGCTCGACCTGCATTGCAATTACGTAGCATTAAGGGATGGAGGTGAGGACTATCCCCACACTTTTTTTGACATACTTTTTCTGCTATTATTACAGGCAAAGTTGGAAGTAAAATCCTGATACTCAATATTGTACCCAAGGAGATTTTTGCCACTGGATACTGACATGCATTGAAATATGATTTTATCTCATAATAGTTTTTTAAATTTGCAGAAAGTTGATTTTTGCTACATATAGTTAAGAATCAAAATGCATGGACAGATAGGTTTAGTTATTCCTTTTCCTAACATGTTGCAAAATATTTAACTATTTTATTTATTCTATTGCACCAATTTTACTAACATATGCAGATTTTACTGTGAGTATAAGTGCTAATATATTGTACTTTCACAGATAAGCAACATATGCATTTTAAAACCATCAAATCTTTGCTAACCAAGGGTGACAATTTACTGTGTTTCTCTAATCACCTTTGGCAGATTTAGTCACTTGAACTGCTTGACCTATTGGTTTTTGAAAATCATGTCCCTTAGCTCTACTTAATATTTATCCAGTGACAATACATCTTACTCAATAATGAACATGGTGACCTACATCAAACAAGATGTTAACAGAGAATCTGAAATTTGTAATCAATTTGTTGGAGACCCAGAATGAAAGCTGAAGAAGATCACTCTGCCTTTTTTTATAATTATTATTATTTTTATTTGGTAAAATGCTGTGACATAACCCTTCAATTAATATGTAGTTCAATTATTAGGCACTATGAATTGAGGACCGTAACATGTTGTTTCCCTCCTATTTTCAGGGTGAAATAACTCATGCTGCATTGTGAAAAATATATCCCATTATCTACAAATTATATTGTGAGATTCTTTTGTGTATTAAAATGTGCCTGGGTATTTTCAGATCAGAAATTATTATGTAGCAGCAGGGATGACTTCAATGGGTATAGCAGGGTGTGCAGGCATAGGGAAGTACCTGACTGAATGGATTATCGATGGAATGCCAAGCATTGACCTGTCTTCCCATGATATCCTCAGACATGTTCCTCATCACAATAACTCCAAGTTTCTGGCAGAACGGGTCAAAGAAACTTTGGGTAACATTTTCATAAGGAAGAAAAATTAAAATTGCTAATCAATGAGTTGATCAATTAATTTTGTCATCATCTATTTCACGTATTTGTTTGTGGCATGCATGTTTACATATACTATGAAGATAAGATTACAGTGAACAAAATAAGGAAATGTCACTATGGAGTATCACTCCTATGGTTTAGTAAATTTTTGTGGGCATCATATTTTGTGGATTTTCCAAATAGACTGTTTCGTTGATACATAATTTTATATAAAGCTTTTCTGTGATCTTGTCCTCATGAGCCAAAAAATTGTTCTTTGTTGATCATCTGATTTCATGCTATTGCACAACCATGAACAATAATGTTCAGCCAGAAATGTCACAGTGTTAGTAGAAATATCCTTCATTTTGTGTAAGTGCTTTGGTTTGCATTTCAAAGGAGATAATTATTCTGTATAACAGGTATGTACACTCTGAGATACCCAAATGAGCAGCGTTATAGAGGTAGGAAACTGAGAACTTCTCCACTACACACAAGGCTAGAGGTACAAGGAGCCTGCTTTGGAGAAACCAATGCTTATGAAAGACCAGTGTGGTTTGGAAATTCAAATGGTAAGAGTTTCACAAATTGAAATTACCAAAACTTATATGAAAATACACACACTTATATTTTGTTTGAAGAAATAATTTCCAAATTTTGATGCAAATTACAATCCATGCACTTAATGATGAAGGAGTAAAAATGTGTAGAATCATCAATTTGAATACATTCTTAAATTTCAGATGACTACTTGCACGATCAGTACAACATTGAAAAAGGAAGAGGGACGTTTGGGAAGCCATCTTTTTTTGACAATGTGAAAGAAGAGTACTGGGCATGTAAAGAACATGTCTGTTTGATTGACATGTCATCCTTCACTAAAACGGAGGTCAGGGTAAGATCAGCAAGATGGTGGTCCTGTGCATCACAGTGGTCATAACTACAGCACGGGTAGTTAATATAGAAGGGAAAATGTAAAGAATAGTGTCATTTATAAACATGTTTATGGGATTCACAAGTCTAATTAAAAAAGAAAAATTATCAGATTATCATGTTTATTGGAAATGTGGAAATATTTCAAAATTATTGCAGTGAAAAACTATTAAGAAAATTAATCTCCATGCTATTAGATTGAGCATGTAGTTCTAACATTTTGTTTCAGTCAGTGTACATTTTTTGATTCTGCTAAAATTACTCCCATATGAATGGTTTGGTATATAGATTCACAAAATGTATCGCTGCAAAATGTCATTCTGTTTTACATTTACAGTCAAAGGGACCTGAGGCACTAGAATTTTTGCAATACTTAAGCTCAAATGACATTGAACAACCTATTGGTTCCATTATCCACACTGGTATGCAAAATAAGTTTGGAGGATATGAAAACGACTGTACCATTGTCCCAATGGAGAACAATACGTAAGATTGTGTGTTATATTCCTAGAGGTCATGGCTGCCAACCTTCAGCAGTCATAAAGTGGGTGATTAATTTGCAAAAAGTGATTGGTGTGGAATTTCATAAGTGAATGTATAAGAATATCCTAACTTTTGAGTCATTTATTATAGGAAAATAACTCAAACATAAATGATAAAATTTTGAGGGTGTCACCCTTCAGTGGCAACTATGATTGTTTTGTTTCACCAGTTTAACTTTATGCAAAAGAATGTTTTGTTAATGATAGGGTCGAAGATACATACTGTATGTGGTTAAAAAAAGGTAACCAATAATACAAAAGGAAAGCTTGGAGGGTATTGCTACATTTCTATAGACAAGGGGTGTAACTCTTGCTAATCATGCTAATATATTTATTCTTTGAGCCAAAAATGTTTACTGCAGTTATCCTAAACATGTAGTTAATATTTGTTTTGAGTTATCACCCTTCTCAGTGTAGCAATGTGAGCCTGCTAGATGTTGCCGAAGAACCAAAATATCTTTTTAGTTTAGCCTTATCTGTAGAATAGAGTTACAGAAATACTTCACTTTTCAGTACTTCAGTGTAAAAAGAAGGTGATTTTATCAGTATTATTTATAACATTTTCTGAGAAAATAACAGAACAGTTTCATTTACAACTAGTTTAAGGTCAGTGCAGATGTTTTACTAGATTGACTGGAATAATTTTGCATTGTATATATTGCTAGTTTGGTGGAATACTATTATTTACATTCAATTATGAGATTATATTTAAGATTTATTTTGTTATCTTAAATCAGGTTCTTTATGATCTCACCAACATCACAGCAGACAAGATCCCTGAATTGGTTGCTAAAACATCGACCACTAGATGGCTCTGTAGAGATACGTGATGTCACCTCTGCTTATGCAGGGATCAATGTGATTGGTCCTCATGCTCCTCAACTGCTGAATGATGTGTCAGGGGTGAAAACTTCACGACAGGAATTCAAACAGATGACCTGTAAGGTAAATTTCTTTCTGTCTGTTCTGGAACAATTTGAATTCTAGGTATTGTCTCTGGAAAGTATCACTGATGCAAAATTTATAAATGGATCATTGAATTATATTGGTACACAGTATTTATTGTCTATTGGAATAAAACATCAATTTATGATTTTATTGTATGTATAACAATATTTAGATGATAAATAATTGTTTTATTGTTGATTTTAATTTTTAGAGATAGATATTGGTACATGTATTTTAGATGATTAGATGTTGGTTATGATGGTAGATGTTGGTTATGATTTTCGGTGATAGATGTTGATTATCATTTTAGGTGATAGATGTTGGTTATGCTAGCAACATCATTGCCATGAGACTTACTCATTCTGGAGAAGATGGCTTTGTTCTTTATGTTCCATCAGAGGTTTGTATTTTTAATCAACCTTTGTGATGTTAATAAATGTATCAATATTTCCTTCAAGTTTTGTCATTTCATATGGATTTAAAAAATTTTAGGGAAAATATTTGATCAACTTTTTATTTTCCAAAATAATAGTGAAACAGAATCTTGGTAGGGTCATTAAAGGTTTGTTTTCCCCATATGCATAATTAGATGACCTCTATACTTATTGTCGCAAGCCACGACATTTCAATGTACACTACTCTCCCTTTTCACCTGTGACTCTGCATAAAAATTTTCTCATTACTCATAAATATGCATGACAAGAATGATGTAATTCGTTGAACTATAGAATTCACGCTTAACCTAAAACTGAAGATCTGATTTAGGGTAGCCACATTTACATTAATAATGGCATTAGTCATGAAAACTTGTGCTTTATGCAATGAGACTATATTTGGCAAGAAATCATATACCCCCAACACATCTATTTGTCCATTTTGTTAACTGTTCAATGTCAATATCTTTATACATATGGGTTCTATTTTGGTAATTTACCAAATAAATGGAAGATTAAAAGTTCCAACTGGTGAAGAGTAATTTGTTCACATTCAATAAACAGTTTAAATCTCCGACTAACCTTTGCTTAGAAGCTCAGTGATTGGCCAAATTGCATCATGCATATTTATGAGAAACAAGAAAATTTTTCGCAGAGGCACAGGTGAAAAGGGAGGGGATTGTACATTTCAGCCATGGCTTGCAACGATGCCTTATACTGGACTGTAAATATTGTGCAAATTTTTATTTGATATCCCTTCTTTTTTAGCTCAACTGATCTGAAAGCTAAAGTGAGCTTTTTGATCACTTGTTGTCTGTCATCTGGCTGGCGTACTGTCCGTCTGTCTGAAAAATTTTTGGTCAGATTGCACAACATGCATTCGGCTTATAGCATGATGAATGCCGGGCAGGCGTCCTCTTATAGGGTACCTATATTATGTAATAAACTCCTCACTCACCGCTAGACTCATGTTCCCCAGACTTTGCAAAGTTGGTATATGCATGTGATGGTTTGGAAGTGCTCAAACATTTTTCGAAAAATTTACATGTACTTCATGTTTTGGGGGTTTTTTTCAGCATCTTTTAAGTACCATATAATGGATATTTTCTGTGGGTGGAAATTTTTGTAATTCAATCCTTCAAAGGTAGCAAATATTCTGCGTTTTCAGTTTCTACGGTTGCATTATACTTATCTATACGTATATGTATCAATATATTTTTTGCAATTGTATTTTTTTGTGGATTTTTGACTGGCTCTTACAGAACTTGTGCAGTTGTAAGAGACACATTGAAGATGTGCAAACAACTTATTGAATTTACTCAAACTTTGTAAAAGAAAAATTACAAATAGTTGAACTTTGTTATTTTGCCTGCATACTATGGATAGATTGAACCTACTTTGTGTATTTAACACCTCTCAGAGGTTTCCCAATAGACATTCCTCAAAATTCAACATGGTAACAAATGAGTGATAGTACTGTCTTTATCATAAATGGCATATTTTAAAGCAACCTGGTCATTTCCATTCTTGAATTGATTTTCAAATTTTTGACTTCTTCTCCAAAATCACTGGGCCAATTTGAACCAAATTTGGCAGAAAGCATCCTTGGGTGAATGGATTTAAGTTTGTTCAAATGAAGAGCAATGTCTTTTTTCAAGGAGAGATAATAGCAAAATAACATAAATATAAACATCTTTTTCTCCAGAACCACAGGGCTGATTTCAATCAAACTTCATATAAATCACCCTTGGGTAAAGGGAATTCAAGTCTGTTGAAATGAAGGGCCATGCCCCATTCAAAGAGGAGATAATCACAATAAAGCAAAACTAGGGGGGGGGGGGGGGGGGGGGGGCGGCATTTAAAAATCTTCTCACTAACCATTTGGCCAGAAAGTTCAAATTTACATGGAAGCCTCCTGTTATTGTGCAGATTCAAGTTTGATAAAATCATGGCCCCGGGGTAGGGTGGAGCTACAATAGGGGATCAAATTTTTACATGCGAAAATATAGGAAAAAATCTTCTTCTCAAGAACCACTAAGCCAGAAACGTTTAAATTTACATGGCAGCTTTCTGGCATAGTGCAGATTCGATATTATAAAAATCATGACCTATGGAGGGGGGGGGGGGGGGGGGGGGGGGGGCACAGTAGGGAATCAGTTTTACATACACATATAAAGGAAAAATCTTGAAACATGGACCAAGATGACTCAGGTGAGTGATGTGGCCCATGGTCCTCTTGTTTTCTCAACTTGTTGACTTCATTTGTCTAGAAATCTGTAAAACTACTGATTGATCATTAATGCACAAAACTGTCCATCATAGGTCATCAGATATTTAAAGTTAAAATATGTATTTCTGTTTGTAAAATCTATCTGTAGTATGGCTTACATGTGTACGAGACACTGGTGAAGGCAGGGAAGGATTATGGAATACGTGATGCTGGCTACTATGCACTCCGTGAATTGCGTATTGAAAAGTTTTATGCATTTTGGGGATCTGATCTTACAACTCATACCACCCCATTGGAAAGTGGAAGAGATTTCAGAGTCAATTTTGAGGTAATTGGTATTTGTGATACTGACTAGGTAATGTATCTCTTTCACTGTGTAATATACTCCAAAGACATTCCTCATTGCACAAAACCTTAGAAATATACATTATATATGCTTTTATTCCTGTTAATTTGTAGAATTGATGTCTCATGTAGTACATGTTAGTCAAATTATCACAGGTGATAAATGCACCATTTCTGATAATACACAAAAAATTTCAGCTATCTTTTCCAAAGATTACAATAATGTGTATTTAGGTCTTACAGGATATGTACAGTAACACAAGGTTTTATTTTGGTGCAGTTTAATTCAAAACTATGACATATGTTGAAATGTTCCCCTGAGATGTAAGAATAATATTTTTTCAGACAAATCATATTTGAAAAAAGAAATGAAAATATTTGCTTAGATTTTATCCCAGTACTTGTCTTTGTTATTTGATTATGAAATACAAAGAACTGTATGGTCCACTGTATCAATGGACTCATTCTATCCTGCAGTCATTTAGTATTTCTTTACTGAAATAAATAAAGTACAATGCTCATAGCTTGGAAACATTTTTCATGTTTTGGGTATGATCTTTTTTTTTTTAATTCAAGAAGTTTTAATTAATTCATGTGCATAATATCTAGGCACTGTCTTGTGCACCAGGATACTCTTAAAATAGCTAGAAATTGAAAATTCATGTATGGGTTTGTAATATATCAATAGCTGATAATCTAGCAATTCACTTGCACTGTAAATTTTGTTTTGTGGAATAGGGTGATACAGCCCAGTGTATTTAATCCTGTAAAAAATTTATTTCATTACATATATACATTTAGCATAAATGTTCTACTTACATGTATGTGTATACCTACAAATGATGCATCAAATACATGTATCTATGAAAATGTGGTGAATATGATTTACATCAAATATCACACTAGACACAATTACTAAAATAAAGCAGGGCAACTCTTGTTTATGTATGTATTGCCCAACTAAAACCAAAAAGAAATATTTTTATTTGTGATATAATTATATATTCCATTATGTAA
The DNA here is from genome assembly GCA_024699665.1 of Ostrea denselamellosa. NCBI lineage: Eukaryota > Metazoa > Mollusca > Bivalvia > Ostreida > Ostreidae > Ostrea > Ostrea denselamellosa. The sequence continues at coordinate 17,894,745 of JAMZEH010000005.1, forward strand.
ACTTGTGGTTGTAAAAGTTATTGATACACTGTTTGACTATAACTCTGATCTTTCTTAATTTTATACTTATCATTTTAATAACTGAAAACCTTTTCTTACAGAAAGGGGATTTCATAGGCAAGGATGCTCTACTGAAGCAGAGAGAAAATGGGATTAGTCAGAGATTTGCTCAATTTTTCTTGAATGATTTTGATCATGAAACGGATGTGTGGCCTTGGGGTGGGGAACCAATATATCGCAATGGAAAGTACTGTGGAACCATCACATCCACAGGTTATGCTCACACACTGGAGTGCATGACTTGCCTGGGCTTTGTCGTAGATTATGACAGTGAAGGGAATAGGGTATTACACAAAGACATACAAGATTTTATCCTTGACAAGGCAGCAAAATATGAAATTGCCATTGCTGGAAAAAAATTTCCTGCAGAGGTCAATTTGTACACCAAGCACAAGGTGTATCAGCATGGAGAACCAGTCTTTATTCCTGCACCAAAGCGATGAATATTTATCAGAAATCATTATTGCAATAAAATAATTCCTGATGATTAAACAATTGTGATACCTCATTTATTTCTAAATTTCCAAGGACATCATTTTGCTGACTAATGTTTGTGATAAAAATGATTCCATTATGTATAGAAGTATATGTGGTTGTGATAATTTTTGATACACTGCAGAGACAAATGTAATCTAGAATAAAATATGTATTGTTTCAAGATTTATTTGTACAAAAGTACATATGTACTGCCAAAGTCAATATACATGTATGTTGAACATAGTTCATTTCAAAAAAAAAAAATTTAACCATGATTAATAAAATCACTGGATTTATGGTATTCTTTTGTGTATTGGAGTGACTTCACTAGATTAATGTAATTGTTTTGTGTATTGGACTGATGTTATTGTTTTGTGTGTTGGATTGATGTTACTATTTTTGTATTGGAGTGGCTACAGTGGATTAATCAGCCAGCCAGCCCCTGAGCTCATTTCATGGATTGTGAAATTTTGGTCCAGAAATCTCGAGTACAATCAAGTTAATCCCAATTCAGTTTTACATGCTCCAATATACCTTCTGTTATTTTGGCATTAATTCAAGTGATAATATATTTTGGTTTAAATTTAACTTGTTGAAAATTTGAATTGAAGTCGCATTCAGACACGCAACACCCCCATATCTCTATCCCCACCTCTTTTTTTCTCCTATTAAATTTCTCTGACAGTTATCTCTCTTTGCATCTTCAAAAAATTTAGCATGAAGGAAACATAACCCAGCATTGAAAGAAATGAATACTAAAGTATATGTAGTCATATAATCTATAAAATTATATGATCGTGGAACTCAGTTATTTTTAGCTCACCTGAATTGAAAATTCAAGTGAAATTTTCTGATTGAGGTTTGTTCTGGAGTGAAGGGGATTCATGTTTGTTCGAATGAAGAATCACAAGATAGTTAGAAATAATGAATAATTTTTAGAAAATCTTTCAAATCACTACCATAAAAAACCCAAACTTGCTTAATATTTTGCTTATATAATGAAAATTCAAGGTTGTTTACTTATCACTATGCAAGCATCTTCATTTACTGTAGATTCATGTTTGTTCAAATTTTGACCCCTAGCTTTAAGGTAAGTCCACAGTAGACATTCAAAGTTTTTAACAATGGTATATACATGTAGAAGAAAATTCAGTGAAAATCTTTTCAAGAACATGTCACATCAATAATGAAAATGCAAGAGTCCTTAGAAAGCTGATTCAAGTTTGGTTTGGAAAAATAAAATTTGAAAATTTTTGGTTCAAATTGTGTCCATTCCTCTTTTATGTTTTTTTTTTTTTTTAAAGAATCCAGAACTATGCATCTTCAGTGTTGGGGTTTTTTTTTTAAAAGAATCCAAAACTATGTATCTCCAAAATTTAATTCTTCTCTTCCATTAAAGAGTACAGTTCTTTGCCAAAATGTTGATATCATTAAGCCAAAGAGTTGTGTATGAGATGACATTCCTCACAACCTTTTTGGATTTTGAATATAAAATCCAGATATAGTAAGCAACACATTCCTAACTATTAAAACGGGACTCATCTGTGAACAGTATCAGCTCTCAGCATCATCTGTCCCAATTCACATGTTGACTTGCGAATTCCAAGCATGCTTGTCAATGACGTGGGAAAAGTCTGGGACACACTACTGGCCTGTAAGCCATGAGATTAGTAGCGTGAAGTCTATTTCTCAAAGTCTTGGATGTAATGTGCAGGCCTGTGGCAACATTAAACTGATGAGTTAGTCTTGGAGCAGGTTGAAAACACTGTCTCCAGGCCAACGTTACAACATACAGGTCTTGATGTTACATTGTGGCACAGGATGTGCCACTCCTAGGCCTCTCATTGACTGTACCAGTCCCCTGAAATTGTGTCCAGGGTCTAGAGATGACACTCTGGGACCACCAAACTGGATAGAAACATCTTGCTAGGTTTATTAAGCCTGCTTAATTATGCTCATTTGCCTTTAAATGACATCTTTGTTGTGACATACCTTTACTTAAGTCGCGTTCAATCGCTGTTCATATTATCAATAACATAGTGATGTCTGCTGACTGATTGTCTGTCTTGCACAACTACTCAAAGTGTACCACATTTTTATCATGTGGCTCATAGACACATGCAAATTGTGAAGAAGCATCCAGTGAACAAGATTCAAGTCATAAAATTTTTTCTCAACCCATATATCTGGTATATTTTCACTAAATATTTCTCCCAAAAACTATATCAACCAAAATGCCCACAATCCCTAACATTTTTTGTCTAGTATATTAAAATTTAGCTTAGATATGCAAAACAGGAAATTCTTAGATTCCATAGCCCTTGGGACTAATGATGCTTTTTACCAAGTACGTTGGTGACCGATAAGGCCTTTTGTTATTACAGATATCCGGTTGTAAAGAAACAGATTTTTGAAAATGGGTTGATTTTCTGGCAGTTTTTGCCCAACCCATAAGGCTTCGGAGTCCTGAAATTTATAATGCATGTCCCAAAGATGCTTCATATCAAATTTGAAAAGAAGTGGAGTGGTAGTTATCAAGAAGTTAAAAATGTTGCAATGTACAGCAGATGCTGACCCATAGCAATAGGTCACTTTAGTGGCTCCTGTGACATTTTACTGAATTCTAAATTGTGACAAGGAAAGACAGAGTACAAACTTCAGTAGTCCCCTTTGGCTCTGCTCAGGACTAAAAACAAATTCTTGTTATCCAGCTTTGTTATCATATATGTCGGGTAAATGTACCATTAGATAAGAAAAACACACTCTCTCTGGTATACTATGTAGGAAAGAGATTATTGATAAGTATGTAATGGAGATCAGTACATGCAAATGCCTCTGCTGAGGACCAAGTTCAGGACTTAAGGCACAACAGTGTTGTACAATCAAGCGAAAGGGCTAAACCACTAACCAAAGCGAGTAGGAAGGCCATGTATCATAAACTACTCTCCTCCCTGACAAGAGAGAGGCATCCTGACTCTAGCTCCCACAGTACCAGCACCTGTTGGGTGAAGTTCTAGGAGCAATCACTTTCACTTCTCAGAGTTTAACTGGATCACAATTTTGCCAAATGTAACACACACAAGCATAAGTTCTCTAATGAGGATTTATCCTGTGACCTCTGGCACAACAGTTTAGTTCTACACAAACTGAGAATTAACCAACTAGCCAGAGCTAGTAGGAAGGCCAGTATCTAAATACCACAAGTATAATTTTCATATTTATATCAGTATTTCTGTATACATTGTATTGGCCAATGAAATCTTGAGGCACAGGTTAAGGGCTTGAGGAAATCTTGAGGCACAGGTTAAGGGCTTGAGGAAATCTTGAGGCACAGTTTAAGGGCTTGAGGAAATGCCCCCCAACATTTGGCAAACATTCTGTGTGGAAAGTCTGAGTCAGTAATAAAACTTGAGGTACATATCCTCCTGTGCATATTTCTTTCCAAGGATGTGTTTTAGTCTGGTCCGATTTCAGCTAAAAAGAACTTCTAACGGCAAATTATTATTATTTGGTTCAACATAACTTTTTAACCTAATTTGAGTATGCTGAATCTGAAAAAATATGTTGAACTTCATGAAAATGGCGTTAAATAGGTCAAAATGGCGATTCAAAATGGCGGACAGTAATTTTTTTCAAATCGTTTTGAAACGCGCATGTAGAAAAAAAAATGTAAAAACTATGATTACAAAATACAATAGCATCGAGAAAAAGATAGAAATAAGCATGCGACCCTAAAAAAGCCATTGCACGAAAGAAAACCCGAATTTTCTCTGTTTTTCCTCAAAATTCAACGTATACTGTTCCTACATTGTTCTTTGCTTGTGACTTTGCACTTACAAAGGTCCATGCACAGCAAATTGTTACGCTTGCACCCACACCTCAATGTTTTACAACCTGTTGTGCAACTACATGCAATCAAGTCTAAACAAGATTCTGGAATTGGGTCTAAAGTCATCAGAATAGGCACTAGAATACCTTCATTCAACTTCCATCCCATCTCAGTTGGAGATGGTAATGTGGGGTTACTTATATTTGCTTGTCTCCATACCAGCGCTTGATAATGTGCACGTTTAATGTGCAGATGCAAGGCATCGCTAGTGGGGGGCATGTTTTCGGGGCTCTTGGATTTTCCGAATAAAATGTTCCTAACCGAGTCAGTTGACGACACTGTGCCCTGGTTATACAGCTTGCATACGAACTTTTCACAGTCGACTATTTTCTGTTCAGTTAAATTGCCCTCTCCAAAACCCCCAAGAAGCCCAACATTGTCTTTGTAAACCTTAAATCCAGTTTTTTTTGGATATCCCAAAGAAAAAAGAAGTTGTGTCACATCCAGTCAGAGCATGGAATGCTAACAGATTCGTGCACATTTCTGGAGAGGTAAAGGTTTTCTCTACAACAGCATGAATAGGAATGTTCTTGGGCTTTGCAGATGTTCCAGCAACCATCCACAACTGTATATTTATTTCTGAAAAGAAAGATACAAGTAGCAGTAAAACATCAGTATCAGATGCTAGTACAACAACTGAACTGCAAGTGGATTCTTTCGCACAATGTATGGCATGAAGAACTATTCTAGTATCTGCCTCTTCATGTGACGCATGTAGGGCAGATATATCGAGGAATTCGTCATTGCATTTAACGCTATTCTCATCGAGAAACCCACCAGCAGTAACAACAGTTTTCTCTGTGGGTGCATGAAGAATTATCTGCTCAGATAAAAAGGCAGCTAGGTCTTTCTTGTTGTCATTCAAAGACAAAAAAGCTGAAAAGTTATTCGGGAGTGGCACATCCTTATTTTCAATAACCCTTCTAACTGGCTGCTGCCCTTTTGCCCTACGAGAACGAGTGCCCGATTTTATAGATTGTTCCCTGTAACGGTCGAACAGAACATCAACTCTTGAATACATGGCCCCTTTTCTCACCACAGTGGAAACAAACTCATCTGCAAAGTCTCCAAATGTTTTCATGCCATGTGTTTTCATGCTCTGAACTAAAGCCTGGCCATCTATGATCAAAGCTGGTGATTCGCCTACATTTTCGACTCGCGCCCTTACATCAACATCTTGAAGTATGTCTTCTAAAACAACAGATTTGTTTCCAGACTTTAGTGCACCGCTGGTATCCGCTATAGATATCGGCACAGGAAGGAGCTCGTGTTTCAAAATCTGCTCTAAATCAACCTCTCGTCCGGCCTTATATGCAATGATAAGTCTCTGCAGTATGTTCCGATCTGCCTTTAGAATTTTTTTCTTTTCCACAGCTTTTGGTACAACTTGTACCTTGTATAAGGAGTCAAATGTTAATGAGCAGCTTTTTTTCAGAACACTTCTCAAAGGAACTTGTAAACTACTTGTTTCTATGTTTGGTATCAGACGATCTTTTACGAAATTCTCTAATGATATCTGTCCCAAATTTGCTGCAGAAAGTAAGGACTCCTTGATCATATCTGTAGCTTTGTCTTTTGTAACTATATTGATCAGTTGATCTCTTTCGTACAAAAGGTCAAATACTCTAAACCTTTTCATTGCATCAACGAGCGAATCCTCATACACTGCATCAGTAACTTGTCGACTCTTTGATGCGTCCTTGTGTGTGAGAATGTCATCTGGATTCACATCGTACATCACCTTTGTAAGAAGACTTATATGAGATCTCAGATTGTAGGAAAGGGACCACCTACTGAGAGCAGATGGAGTCCTAGTAATTCCTACAATTCCACCACCTTTCTTACCCGTGGCGTTTAGCCATTCTTGACTTTGGTCTGGATCAACTTGATTGAAAGTTCCAGCACTTCTCTTGACGACAAAATTTCCATCCTGAAACTCTGATAGTACTTCAATAGGCAATTTTTACTACTGACAGACTGATTATGTCCTGACCAACTAGCTGGGACTTTCTGCTTATGTCTGTGCAAATGAAACGCCAATTCATTAGCAAACTCTTGAGAGGACAATTGATTCTCTGAGTCAGAAGGTTGGAAGATATCTAACGTAACTGGTCTGGGATAGTGAGGTTGTGATTTTCCTTCTACTATTGGGGAAATGACAATACTGTCCATCTGAGGAGGTACCTTCAATGTCTCATTTGAAGATGGACTTATGTGCTGAAGGTTAATGTCATTTCCCGACCCTCGTTGCCAACATGCTATCTGCGTTGCATGGAATGTTTCCTTGCCATCCAGTGTTGAATCACTAATATCAATATTGTCAGCTGTAAAGTGTGTGAAAACGCTTGGCTTTAAATTCGAGGGAAGGAAATGTCCAGTCCTTTCGTCCATAGACTGAAGGCTTTCCTCTGCAAGCCCAGTGTCAACACGCAGAACATCTTTATAACTCAGGGTGTGACCAGCACTATTAAACAAGTTTAACAGCTGTTTTGACCTTGTCATTTGATGCAAGGTGCATGCAAGGCCAATATGCTTTGGAGTCCACTTTTTTCCATTACTTACCCCATACACAATATCCTGAGCTACGCTCACTATTTTCTTCTGTCTGCTGCAATCTGGATTGTCATTGCCATCAGTACAATCAAAGACCTCTTGTCCGCCATAAAGAAGATTCAGAAACATGAGGATACTATCTAAGACACAACTTACGGCATCAGCCTCACAAACATTCAAACCCATGTGACCAGGTCTATCTTGCAGGTCTGATCTTAATCTTAGTGCAACATGTACCAGTTCATGAAATGAGTTGTGTGGAGGTTTATAACATGGCATAGTGAGTAATTCGTCATCCATGGTATCTTGGTCATCATGAAACATATCTCCAAAATGAGATTTAGAAAGAATATGGGGCACTAAAAGAGTTTCGCGTTCAGATACTGCTCTATCGAGGGGACGAAGAAACTGGAAGATATTCTGCACCTTGGCTTGCAGATTTTCTTTAAACGTTGATCTACGAGTGATAAAAGACTGTGGCATTTCAGATCCTACCTCTTCTACCAACTTGGAGTACCTGTTCCATGTATCAGAGAGCTGTAAGATTTGGCACTTGCTGGCTGCGTACTCCAGTTCTCGAACAAGAAATATCATGGCCAGATCTTCACATTTTGACTCCTTTTCTGTTTTTTGTGTATCATACTTAAAAGCATTCATGCATTTTAGATGGTACTTACCCTCTGCAGCTATCAAATCGCTAACGTTTCCTAACTTAACACGAAGTATGTTGTCATACTTTGCATTTTTAAGAACCATGTCGCTAACAGAAAATGTTGTAATGTTGAATAACTTCTGTTTAATTTGTTGTTGACAAAATATGCATAACTCCCAATCTATTGGTGTAGATGCATTTCGCAAAGTTCGGGATGCTGCTGCAGAAGGGTGTGAGCAAGATGACGTAGACGGTACATCATCCTCTGTATCGACGTTGATTGTATCAGATGTGTTTGTAAGCAAACATGCTTTTCTTTCCATTAACTGAATTGGTCTGGGGTGAGTAAATGCACTATAGCATTTCCTATGACATAGAACTCTATCATTCGGACTTAATTTTTCTATTCTGTCAATGGCATCATAGTTCCTGGCATCTTTAACTTTCTTACGACGAGATGCCCTCTCGGTCAACGTTTCGATAGACTTTTTGCTTTTTAATTCTAACGTGTCTGTCTTTTTTTCCTGACATATAACACACAAATCTGTATCTATTTGATAACTTCGCTTAAGTGATCGTTCAGTCATGATTTCTAATCAATGAGTGGTGAGATATGACAAGCCTATAACCTCGGCCATCAGTTTTATACCTTATGTTAGAATCATTTGTTAATTCGATCCTCGATTGTGTCGGTCGCGCTATTGTGAAAACCATTGAACACTGTGTTGAATTTCAAGTGCATTTATATCATAAAGTATGCAATACGTTAACTGAATAATTTGCACAATTAGAAGGAAATAAGCATTAAATATCATATCAAAATGCATATATATACTGTGCGTCAATATGCGGTTGCGAAAAAATGAGTTAATTGGGATCTAATCGTTTTTTTCACAATTTTAATTGTTTAACGAACATTGAACAATTTATTCTATTTTTCAGACACATATAAGTTTAGTACAAGCCTTTAAATTGCTTTAATTTGCAATAAACTTTTTTAAAATAAAGCCATATAGATAATTTTGCAAATTTCAACACCGCCATTTTGAATCGCCATTTTGACCTATTTAACGCCATTTTCATGAAGTTCAACATATTTTTTCGGATTCAGCATACGCAAATTAGGTTAAAAAGTTATGTTGGACCAAATAATAATAATTTGCCGTTAGAACCCATTTCTAGCCTCTTTTTTCAAAATCTGGACCAGACTATTTCTTGTCTGCAATAAACCTCTCCAAGTGCTTACTTTAACTGCACATTTAAACATAAAATAAAGTACATGTAAGGTTTTAGATAATTTATTCTTTTTTGAGGTTTTTCTCCTTCCATTTCTACATGTACATAACAGAGACAGGCAATATTTCCTCTAATAACAAACCTACCTATTATTAACATCAATTTCTGAACTCATTAAAACTATACTTAATTAATATCTTTATAGTTCCCCCAAACAATATCGTTCTTGCATTTAAATAGCTATATTCAAATACAATTTTAAAAATGAAAGCAGATTATGTGTCCATTTTGATGTTATGAGTACATATTTGACTTCCTAAAAGCACACCAGTCATACTAGCACATCTGTTAAAAGTGAAAATAAAAATAGGCAAGAAATAAAAATTCCAGGCAGTTCCACAATCAATGGCAGTCAGCAATGACTTTGGTGATAAAGTTCTCTTTGAAAAAGCATAAATCATATCTTTGATGATTAAAATAGTCAAAAATAACTATAACATAATGATGGAAATGTAACATAGGGAGAGCAGAGCATATAAATTTAGAAGTCACTTCAGTTTACATAAATTGATAAAATCACCACCAATCTAAACAGGAAGAAGTTTTTATGCAACTTTCACAAAAGGAAATGTTTTCCAGAAAGATATACCATAAAAATATGATTTTGAAGTTTGATAAATTAATTAATAGCACAGTCATTTACCTCATTTTTCTAATTAACAACACAGTCAGTTACTTCATTTTTTTCATGAAAGTCTACAATTATATTTACATATTGCCTTCAAACATCTACATACAAAATATATATAATGCCATTCTGTCAGTCTTCTAGACTCGTGCATATAGCAACAACCATTCACACAATATACCTCGAGATGAAATTGACTTTTTCATAAAAATATACACTTTCAAACATTAAATCAATATTCAAATGCTCAATGTAATTTACAACCATACTGTAAAGTGTTTGATATAAGGATATCATGACACTGTTCCTGATAAACATATCAATTAATTGCTGGAGTGAAATGGTTTTCAAATGAATACAGCATTGACTGCAGTAAAAGACAATGTACCAGGGAAAGTTTTATTTCATCAATAGGTTATGAAGCTCGAAAATGAGAATACAGTGTGTGTTTACAAAGTGCACATACTAAATACATATCAATAACATATTAATTGTAACCTTGATCTTTTAAAAATACCATTCTTTCAATATCCATATTGCAATAAAATAGTAATGTAAGATACTATTGTATACATGTATATAATCAATGGCAGTATACCCTGTATAAGAGAAAGAGAACTTTAAGACTTGGGACTAAAGTCTTTTAAAATTGAAATATGTATAATAATCATATTTATAATATTGGCAACTATAATGTTACCTTCAACAGGACTTCTTAACTTTTATAAAAATTCTTTTTGGACAGGGAAAAAAAGAAGAAACAATGCAGGAAGTTCAAAAGAACAACCTGTGAGGTACAAAAGAAAGAACAGCATAATACAAAGAGAACATATGGAGTACAGATAATTCCATATATATGTGGTAAAGTACAGAAAATGTGTAATAACTTGCATTCTGATCCACTTTTTAAAGTATTTCACTTGATACTGAGGTAGTATATCATACAGAGGTTCTATACCCCTCACCTGCCCCGCACCAAACATCCTGCTCCTAAATAAGCTCACAAAGTCCTAGAGCAAAAGCTTAATATCCCTCACGACATTTGAATAAGTCAAATAATCCGTTAGCTGAAATGGTAATCCCTCCTACATTGCATGATTAGTGATTCACCTGAATAAACCATGGAACTGTCAACAAGTGAAGCTCATAATGGAGATATTGAGACAAAGTATTTTAAAATCTATATACACAAAATTCATAATTCACAATATAAAAATATGTAATAATTAAAATATGTTGTTCGTATATGTGTAATTTTCTGTGTAGTTACAAATATGGACAAAATGATTGACTTAATGAATACGGCAAAAGGATGACTTCAACATGAGAAAGTAATGAAAATGAACATTTTTTATATGCACACATCCCGGATAAAATTTAACATGATAAAATCACAAATTAAATAGTATTGCATTGATCTGGCAGTTTTTCCCCTCACAGCAATATTCTCATATCACAGGCTTTTCCTCTGTTGCTCTATTTTGACTGTTACCTATTGGCTGCCATGACAATTGTGGGGAGAAATACACCCTGTACAGTGCTTATAGTAGTCCGACACACAGGGCATTCTTCAAGTCTCTCAGCACATTGATTACAGCAGACCATGTGACCACAGGGGCACAGGGCTGTCGAAATGTCCTTGTCCATGCACACTCGACAAATGAATGATTCCTGAATCTTCTCCAACTGACTCTTGTATTCCTAGGAAATGAAATAAAACTATTTTAAATGAATCTAAGCATTATTTTATTTTTGAACACTTTACACTGGGATATGGCTCTACTGAAGTCCCTGCTCTCCATAATTCCCCAGTCAATTTTCCTCAAATTTCAGATGTAATGCACTTAACTGATAATGGTATCTCAGTCAGTAAAAGCTCCAAAATTAGGCACATGTGCAAACACTGCTAAGCTTTTGTTTGGTTTTTTTACTGTGTCTTAAAATGCAAATATTACCATGGTGGTTTATGTTCTTTGAGTGCACTGTAACATGTACATGTAAGATGACTTTGGCAAATATGTATTGTAGACTTTGAACCTCCTGCTTCACAATTGTCCCCACTTCGAAATAACCCAATTTAGTAACTGATGCAATGTACTATTGTCTTACTGTCTCTATTATGATAGACTTTGACCTGTGGTAAGTGATGAATCATATTTAAATCAAGTGGAGTTTTTCCTTTGTACAAAGGTCAACTAAAATAAGAAATCTTCTATAGTACTTTTGCCTTCGCTGCAATTATTCAAGTCTGCATCATGTAGAATACTGAGTATTATTATTGAGTAAATATCCTAAACCTTGCATGTACTTTCATTCCTCAATAAACCTATTTTTGTTTTCAGTTTACGTATACATGATCCTTATCATTACATCAATTACGTTCATTCTGAACAAATTCTGTCCTTAAGGCATGATAGAAGATACAGAAGACGTAATAAATAACAATTTACAGTGTATGTCTCAAATATCAAAACATCCTTTTATGACCTAAATTTAACATGGATTCCAAGGGAATTTCCATCAAATGATGTCACATTACAAACCTTTGTTGTATTTTCTAAGGTATCTCTATTCATGATACATTCTTGTATTGTTTGGGTTTATTCAACATAAACCAAGGTTAAGATCACCCCACAATTTATAAAAATGTAATTCTCATAAAACGGTTCCTAAAATAGCAAATGATGTAATGATTGTTTACATTAAACTTTAGCATGATATAAAATGCACCAGCTACACTTTAGCACTAAGACTTAATTTTCCAATAATAAGCTCTAGCAAAAGCAACATCCGGGATAAACTGCAGTGTTATTATTGGACTGAGAAACTGTACAAGAATGATAACAAAATTCATAGTTCACAACATAATAAATGTAATCATTACTATATGCTTTTGTATGTGAAATTTAGTGTGTAGTTACAAATATAGACAAAATGGAGTCCCGTTTTGTTTTTTGTTTGTTTTTTTTTTTGGTTTTTTTTTCGTTTTAAATATGATACCAGTAAATATTTTTAATGGCTTTCCTCATTTTATTTCATTACTTCATAGCAATACATTATTGATTTTCTTCCATACCATTAGCATTTAAAGTACCTAAATAACCTACTTTACCATCTACACAGAGTAAATTTTTTTCTGTCCCTCTAGTTCTTCATTCATATGTTAATTTCTTAACAAAACCAAAGTTCATAGTAGTGTTTGTTGGTTATTTAAAGAAATAGCAAAACTATTACGTGTATGTCAGTGTTACACATGTACACGGAGAATGAAAAATACTTAGTTATTACTGTCTAGTTCATGATGAACTTTGCTTTAAACATGTCTATAATGATTTATTCAGTGAATGATAACACACACATAAGTGTATAGCTGCAGATGGTAACTCTCTGGGGAAAATATTAGGATAGACCAGAGTTACAGATCCAGCCATTAAGAAAACCTTTGATTTACAACATCTTTGCACATGATATAGGTCTTATATTTGTATTTTTACATTGTTGCCTCAAAATTTTGATATAAAAAATTTCTAACATATTTGCTCACTATACTTGTATTAAGACATACCTTCAAACATCTATCAAAACCCCAGTCAGACTGAAAACTCACAACTTCAACAGAGTTTGCTCGTTTATGTTAAAGTGACTGGCACCCAAACATGCTACTTTTATAAATAGTTCAAATGTTGACCCAAAATATCTAAAACCCCGCACTAATCAGTACCATGCCTCTATGTAATAATTTTCTACATATTTTTTTTGGGGGGGGGGGGGGGGGGGTGTTAGGGGGTTACACATAGGGTGTGGATTATGTGAATCAAGTATACAGAAATTGAATTTTTTTTATATCGATTACTTCAATGGTTTGTTTTGTTAACATACCTCACAATCTGAGATTTCTTTGCAGTCACAGGTTGCATCCATTTCTGATTCCGAATGACCTTGACTTTGATCATCCAAGCTTTGTTGTGACATAAACATCTTCCTCTTTGTGCTGTCATAGACTTCTCTAAAGGTGTGTTGCACATCGAAAACATAATTCATGCCTGTAAATCAACACAGAATTTAAAATACTTGATTAAGGACATGACACATTTAAAATACAACATTCTTGAGCAAAAAAAAAGACTCATAGACTGCTGGGTTATACATGTCAAAAATATTTTACAGAGAAATGCAGAAGACAATTTTTTTTTGTTCATACTGAAATTATGTTTTCCTTGTTCAACTTAAATGAATTCATTACAGTTCTCTAAGAAACTGAAAAACTACTTACCAACAGAATTACTCTCCTTCAGGAATATGGAGGCCAGGACATCCTTCAAATTCTGACTGACCTGAGAAAAAACCTCAGAGTCCATGTTGATGGTGTCACACCTGAAGAATGTATGCATCTCTGTGATGCTCCTGTATAAAGCAATAGCAGCCTTACAACTGACCATCTTAAACTCTTCATGTGTTGTCTCGCCATCCTCTGTAAAAACGTACAGCAAGCACTTTTTGCTGTTATGGATGGCCTTTTGGACAATTGGGTAAGGGAACCTAGAAAGTACAAAAACAAGTCTTTAAATAAAACACATTTTTAAAAATGTTGATTTATTTCAGTTAATGCATATTTATGGCCATTCTGTCCAAAAGTTTTACAACTGAAGCGTCTACCCAGTGTTTTAAATTCATATACTTACCTGGAAATATCTGTCATGTTGGTATCATAGATGAGCACACCCTCTGGCCCAACACCCACAACAATATCCTCATTAGCCACATTCTTGGCCTCATGATATTCCATTCCATAACCAGGCAATATGGATGCCTCTTGGACAACCCTGTATTCTGCTGATCGTCTGGGCATACCTCTGTATTTCGAATGCTCATATGCTAGATTGGTAATGATCTCATCAGAACAAAAGGCAATTCCTTGGATGAGGTTTTGATATGAAAGGATCTGCTGCTCACTGTTTGCTTGGTTGCCATGTTCTACCTGAGATATCAGAGCCATGATTTTGACTAACTGCTCTTCATCCGACACCAACAATTTCTTAGTCTTTAATTCATGGTATACTTGAAGGTAAAACTGATGTCTGTAAATGAAATTTAAATAAACACTTATATGACATGATTAATATTTGCCTACAGATCCAAGCATATCTAAAAATGCAAGTACATGCCTATGCCTACAAATCTGAACATCATTTAACAAATGTGAAATTCTTCAACAGATATGAGTGCTAATGGCCCCAAAAAAGTCTCCACCTGTAAATATATGTTTGGTCTTTATCAATTGGTATTTTACGTCACTTCAAGTAAATTGTCTACGGAAAAAAAATTATTTCAAATGATTCTAAAATTCTGATGTGGGGTCTAAGCAATCATAGTCATTCTAATACATCTAATAGGCATTAAAGATCACTCAAGATCAATTTCACAATCATCATAAAGTTGAAAGACCTTTCGGTTATTGTCGGATAAAACAAAGGCACACACAAAGACTTGAATCCACATGTCAAAGAAGTATAGCATATGGACAACGCAAGCAATCAATGGCCCTTATTGAGGAAGTGTTACCTAAAAGATTTACCGCGCACATATAGATCTATAAATATGTAAATTTAAACACCTTACATTCATTTTACTCATGCATATCCTACACAACTGTACAATCACAAAATTAGTCAGAGATTTTACTTTGTGGTTAAGAATGCACTCTTCAGCAATATCACTACTTCAAATTAATCCAGCCATGGAACCAGACCTTGGCCTGAATAATGTGCCACAAATCTGACCACATTACACTATCCAGTTATTGCATTGCTAGTCAACACATATATTTACTTCACAGAAAATCTCAGGGAAAGGATTTGATATATATCAAATGCAAGGACTTCTATTTCCCCAGAAATCTAAACATTTTTTTTTAAAGATAGCACTTAATTAAACTGATATTAAATGTAAACATGTTGTCAATCACTGACAACCTTTTGCTTGGATCTCAGATAACTGTGCACAATATCAAAGACCAGATACATCTACACTTAGTTCATAATGTATGAAGTTTACATTATTTTTCCCCTCTAAATTGTAATGCCATTGCTCCCATCTGCCTTGTTTCTATAAATAATTCTGAGCAACCTTAACCTTAAAATGACCACATTAAAGCACTTTGTCTAAATCTGGCACTCTTAAAATACTCCTAATCTCTTATTTTTTTTTAAATTCAAGATGGTCTACATGCAAACCCTATATCAGATATCACATTTTACACACTTGGTAAATCAAGCATTCGTGACACACTTTTTACTCTTAATACAATTTAGAATATGGAAAAAAGGTCAGCATTTCTTTTATCTATCTCATCACATTGACCTGATTAACAGCTATAAACTTATATACTGGGATCATATTACTTTTACTGTTTGTTTTCTCAAGTTAAATGACCACTGGTGAACTTTTTGTGCTAACAGTAACACAGAAATATACACAGCCTGCAGGTCACATTTATCAGCAGCCATAACAAAGATAATAAACAAGTCATCTGGTACAACAGGAAAATGCAAGAAAACAACCCTGTAATCCCTAACGTAAATGTTATTTTCCATGAGCGTTTATTGACAAACCCAACATTAACATTTTAATTATATTATTTTCCACTTCATGGGAGTGTAAGAGTAATAATTTCCAAAACTGGGAATTCGCTTCTCAGTAAATAACGAAATCCTCAGCTACTAAATATGCAAGCCTACTAAATTCAAACCATTTAATAGTCTACGAACTGCATAATCTATAAATGTGATGTTTTAAAATCTGAAAATTAAAATGTATAACATCACATATTTTTACCCTTAACTTGGCCAGTGTCTAATAATGAAAATATTTCAAACTATTCCAGGGACTTGAAAATATAGTACTGTAACTTTAGAACTTTTATGAAAAATATCACTGCATATTTCAAAACATAATTGGAATTATTAATGCCATATTTTGATTAAGATGTTATTATCAAATTACTGCATGCAACACTGAATAGATTTTCACTGACAACAAAAGCTCCAACTATCAGGTGTATTTAAAGGGAAAACCCAGTCACCTACAGTATGATGCAAGATATATATATATATTCCTATATTATATTTCATAGAAATCATGTTTTCGAAAAACAGTATTGTTACTTTTTTAGAACATAACTTTTCTTATACGCAACATACCAATGTAATATGAAGGCTTCAATAAATGTAATTGTCACAGATTCTCACTGAGGTTTTTTTCCTCACAAATAACTGAAATCAGGCAAAAAATAGGTGAGATGTATTCTATTGAATTGCACATACAGAAAAAGTTTATTGAACTTATTACTCAACAGTTAACTGGTCATCATTTCTAAATCATTAGAACATACCAGTATGTCACAGTAAGTGCAATGGTAATGTTTCAAAACTCATTCTGCATGAAATGGTAGTAAATTGAATAAAATGTAATCTTATGTAAAACCACGACAGAGCTTAAAAAAAAAAGTGTTTTTGTCTGACACACATAGTAGACAACAAAAGTGTATTAATACATATTGCATCATGTACCTTTAATCTATTTTCAACTTTCTTTCAAAACTTTGGTGACTGAATCACTCTGGACACACACACAAACATTAACCTTTAAACAGTTAACCATTCTAGCTAAGATTACTAGATCTAGAACAGTTTGTATAGTACATCTTCAAAGTTGATCAATGTACATCTATCAACTTCAATATTTGGTGTACAAGGACTATCTGCACAACTATCAAGAATGATAGTTACAATAAGCATGGTTATAATGAATTTAATGCAGTGCTGCTTTTACTAATTTGAATATAATTCTCCATAACTAAAGAAAATTGTAGGAAAAGTATGAATGATGAAAAAAAAGGCTTTAAACCTGTCCAAAGGAAATGAAAAGAAAACTGTGTTTTACTGTAAGTGCAAACTAATTGTTTAAAAATGGTCGAGTCACCTGTGCACAAGCATGCTATGTTTTATGTAAAACTGCCTTACCTGGTTGTATCTTGTAACAGCATGTGAGGCTGGACAAAGAATTTTACTCTCAGCTGAAACCGGAAAGGCTGTGGACCAGACAACTGTCTGTCAATTCGGTTCCTCATGTTCAGCCATAAGTTTTCTCCCTTGTTCCCTCTGTATTGTAGGCCAAAGTAATCTTTTTCTGAATGATCTATACAAAGCTTTTCACAGACCTGCAAAGAAAATTTATTGATATGACAACCTGAGTATTTAATTGGTAACTATAAACTTAAATACATCAGATTCAAAAGAGGAAAAAAAAAAACTTAAAAAGTTTCATTGATTATTCAGTTTGAGCTGCTAGCTGTTATTCAAAGAGTACCCTTCATCCTGCAGCTCATGCAGTAACAAAAGGCATTTCGTGATAAAAATAGCACTAGATATATTGATTTGTTTACGTGAACAGCTGACTTCTGCGCATTCTTGGATTTGCTTTGACAGAGTATTTACTTCAAAATTCACACATGCTCTATATGATATCAATTTATTAAGGTCCATTTCAATTCATAGAGATGACTAATATTCAAATCGCTGGAGTATTGCACTTTGTTTGTCGATTTGGACTTTGGACCCAAGTTGAAAAAAAAATGGCGACCTGCTGTCATCCATGCGATACACTTTGTTTTTCAGAAGGGGAGTTAACAACCACAATGATTACCAGATAAATTACACTTATTAAACCAAAGAGCGATGACACGAAAATATGTTAAATAAAATTAAATTTAAAAAAAAGATTAAAAGCCTAATCACAAATAACGATACCTTTTCTAAGCATTCTTGTCCATTGGCTCGCTGATCCACTTCAACATCCAGAACAACGGAATTAGGTTGTGAGACAAGGCACCACATCTTTGGTGTTGACATTGTTGTCTATTTTATGTATTCTTCTTCACCGAAAAACATGGAAACATCAAAACGATATCGCATTGCAACGAACGTCTGTACGTGCACATCCAAATGTACCTAATACACAATAGCAAGGAAAAAATCACATGCATTGTGATATCATAACCTGTTGACCAATCAAAATTTTCCATCTAATTTACAACCAATGAAGCCACAACAGAGGCGGGACTTCAAAACAAATATAAACAGAGGCACGTGTTTATATCGATAATTGCATCTTTATTTAGAAAATGATGTAAAGTAACATTTTTTTTTAAGTTGATCAGTTTATGAAACGTATACAATAACACAACAGAAGAATGCATAGATCAGAATAGAATACATTTATTCCTAATTTTGATCCCAAACAAGGCATAAGGAGAATTACATGCATAAGGAAAGAAAACCAAAAGACAAAGTTAACATGAATTGAAACACAGTCATACACATACATGAGTTTGAGACAAAATTACATTGGACAAGAGGGAATGAGTCATTGCACTTCATAGTGTTATATGCATAAATCATTTTCAAATCAAAAGTAATATCTTTCTCAAGTTTCAACCATTTAAAATCTTTGTTGTTGTTTGTTAAATTCTTCACATGTTGTTTAATATGTTTATTAGAAAATATTACTAATTCTCCGAAATATCTATTATTAGAAGATGTATTTATGTATAAGTGAAAATTTCCACGGGTCTAACTAGGTTATGTGAATGACGTACACAATGTTATATAACCAATATAAAAAAAGAAAGAAGAGAAATTAAAAGGAAGTTTACGAAGGGAGGACACCCGAAGTTTTACTTAGAATTTGCAGCTATTGAGTACCGTGGGTGAGGCTGGTAGTGTTACCTCCATTTTTGGCATTCTTCTTTTGTTATTATTACATGCAACGTATTTCGTGCCACCCCGTGGGGGCCCGGGTTAGAATAGATCCTCAGCACCCCTTGCTTGTCGTAAGAGGCGACTAAATGGGGCGGTCCTTCGGATGAGATCGCAAAAACCGTGGTCCCGTGTCACAGCAGGTGTGACACGATAAAGATCCCTCCCTGCTCAAAGGCCCTAAGCGCTGAGCATAGGTCTAAATTTTGCAACCCTTCACCGGCAATGGTGATGTCTCCATATGAGTGAAAAATTCTCGAGCGGGACATTAAACAGTATATAATCAATCAATCAATATTTCGTGCAAAGTTCGATCCATAGGCTGCATGGCTGCTCTCCCTTCTGTTGTAGTGCATGTAGTAGTGAACTGTTGTTGAATTGTAAAATTCAACCGATGAATTTCACTGAAGGATCACCACCCCACCACCCTTCACACACACAGTTTATGATATATCTAAAGCTAGACATTTGTGAAGTCAATTTATTTTACGACTGACCCTCCCTTTAAGAACAATGAAGTGTGCCTAATTAATATTTTTTATTACTGCAAGCGCGGATCTAAAGGGGGAGGGAGGCGCTGCCCCCCCCCCCCCCCTGAAATTTCCAACTGACAGAAAATATAGTCATCTTTCACCCTAGCATCGCGTTTAATATTGCTTTATCAACTCCCTCGATCGACTTTTTTAGGTCACTGGGGACGATTTCAAAATTCAAGGTCATAATATAATATGAAAATTTCTGTACCGTAATTTTGGGCGCAGATTTTGCATAGTCTACTATCTGTAAAAACATGGAAATTTCGGATGCCTCGTCCTAAACCAGGTCCCAGATCCCAGGCCTTTTGGACCCCCCCCCCCCGGCCAATGAAAAAAGCTGGATCCGCGCCTGTTATTATTATTGCTGGATCCGTGCCTGTTGTTATTATCATTGTTATTACTATTATTATTACCGGTTTTCGTCGTACTTTTATATCCAGGTGTTTGGGGTATTTTTTACTCACCTAAACTTATATCTGAAATTCTCGGCATTAATTGTAACATAACTGAAAGACAGAAATAAACATCAAATACGTATGATTGATAAAAAAAAAGATAAAAAAAAAAAAGACGAAGAAGAAGAAAAGAAAGAAGAATGAAAGAAAAAAAGGAATCTAGACTACCTGAGGATGTCTGTCTATTAACACGATTAATCATGGCTTACACCTGTTCATAGGAAAAAAAAAAAAAAACAACAACCCCCCCCCCCCCAAAAAAAAACCCCCCACCTTTATTCTCACGAAAAACTTTGATCCCCTATAACAGTTTCTAGGGGAGTGAAATTTCATGTGAACAATTTTGAATTCCCTTTACCCAATGATGCTTTTTGGCAAATTAGGTTGAAACTGGTCCAGCGTTTCTGGAAACAAAGTCAGCTAGAGATGCTGTTATAAGACAGTATAGCTTGCCTTCAAATATACTCCCCGTCGTATATTTGTGTAACTAGCAAAGGAATCACGGTAGTTACCGTGTAGCATATCCTATTAAATATCAAATAAAGCCCAAACTAAAAAGAGTATCTCCAATACTACATACAAAAACGATAACGACAAGCCATCCCTATTTTACGACTTCTTCTACAAACAGTTTGAGTTATTGGAAGGAAATGCAAGTGCCCCCTCCCCAGTTGAATCTAAAGATCTACTCTCCGAATACTGTGAGTAATATTAATTTACAATGTGCGAATTAAAAAGAAAATGTCCTTGCACCTCTCAACGTAACGAAAGCTGCAGCTCCCACCCTAAATAACCCTATTTTACTAAACAGGCCCGTAAGAAGCAATTTCACTTTGGGGGGGGGGGGGGGGGGGGGGGCACCACACCAAAGTAATTTACGACAAAGAAGTGATTGATTGATTATATATTGTTTTACGTCCCGCTCGAGAATTTTCACTCATATGGAAACATCAACATCCTGCTTGAGAATCTTTCACTCAAATGGATACGTCACCATTGCTGGTGAAGGGTTGCAAAATTTAGGCCTATGCTCGGCGCTTATGGCCTTTGAGCAAGGAGGGATCTTTAACGTGTCACACTTGCTGCGATACGGGGCCTCGGTTTTTGCGGTCTCATCCGAAGGACCGCCCCATTTAGTCGACTCTTACGACAAGCAAGGGGTGCTGAGGATCTATTCTAACAACCCGGATCCTCACGGGGTCGACAAAGAAGTGATATTGACAAAACCATTCGTAAAAAAATAACTGCATAAATATGTGCAAGCATTATGTACATAGAATCTAATTAGTTTCCCAGAAAACCCCTCAACTTTAATTTTAAGTTTTGTTTTGGTTTTTTGTTTTTGGGGGTGGGGGGGGGGTGTTAAGGATTTTTTTTTATCTTTTTGTTTTTTGTATATGTTTTTATCATTTTGTTATCAATCATTTCTGAGTCATAAGGTATTTAGTACTCGGTAAACTTTCCAAAAATCGCCAGTCTGTTTTCACTTTCACTTACGAACTCCTCAACTATTTTTTTCTGGATTCAATTCATCAGTCTCATTTTTATGAACATGCAATAAAAGCAAATTGTTTGTTGGTATTTGGCTCATTGTTGATCTCAGTGATGTTTTCAATCTTTTCAAGGCGCTGAATGAGCGCTCACTGGTAAGTTAGTTGCTGGAAGTACCAAAATTTGTTTGAGAATTTTGAGGATCTCGACAAACAAACTTTTTTCATTTGAATGTCTGAAAAATTCAACCACATTTGGTATATCTGGCGTAAAGTCTTTTGGCAAAATAGTCTTTAACATTATAAGCTGGCAGTGAAGATCCTTTGGCTTCAAATCTGTATCATATAGGGTCGTGACAAATTCTTCTTCAAATGTTTGACCTTAATTACGAAGTTTTCAAGATTAACATAAGCTTTGTAACCTGGATGGTCAAATCTAGATTTTATGCCAGCTAAAGGCGGGTTTAATACCTCGTAGAAATCTTTCCTATACATATCTGCACACGATGAAAAAGTATGTGCTGCTGTCCCGTCATCAAGTTTACGAGGAATTTTGCGCTTTCTAGGAAGAACAGGATCATCGATGTTCATCTGTTTTGCTTTTTCAACAACTTCCTCGTAAAACTGAGTGAAAAGCGGAGACTTTGCAAAGCACCCATTGTTGTTGATGCCATTTTTTGACCATCACTCGCCGAGAGATTTGGAGCCTGCAGAGCCCTTGCCAAATTATCACTATAACGTAGAAGTTTTCACTCAGTAAACACCCAAAGAAGAAATCAAACCTGCACATATAATCAGCCACTCCCCTAATTCTGTTTCTAATTTCTACCTCATGCATGTATTGGAGGCTTTCATCCCAAACACGTAGAATTTCATAGTTTAACAAAATGCTCAAAATATGTCGGCTTTTATTGTAAAACCCTTATTCCCGATGACGTTTTCTCTAGATTTTGGGTATTTTTTCATGCATTGAAAATCATCTCCCTTCTGGGAGATTCTTTAATCAACTTTGCTATATCCGTTACAATGTCCAGGTGTCTCTAAGCAACTTACATCCCTTAATAGAATCACTGCAAGCTAGGTTAAGAGCATGACCATAACAGTGTATGTAAAGGGTTCTGGGTTCAAGTGCAAAAATTTGTGTTGTAACACTTGTCTTTGAACCAGCCATGCCATAACACTGACCTCGTACTTTCTTGATTGGCAGATCGAACCTCAAAAGGGCATCTTTAATGGCTAGGGTAATTGAATTAGCCCCTGTCAGAAAGACAGTACATCCCTAATAAATCTTCATGGGCGGTAAAATTTTGATCAACCCATCGAATGCATAAAAAACCTGCAACTCCATCACCTACAAAATTTCATTTTGTATATCTGGAGCAACATACTTATTTGTCTTGCGTCGTAGCCATTCCTGAAGCTGGGGATCGCGTTTAGCCTCTAGCATGAGAAGTTGATTAAAGTTCAAGTTTTTCTCGTCTTTGTCACCCCGAAGAGCGATTCCTTGTTGAGGAAGAAACTTCAAAATGTTTGCGATTTTAAGCAAATTCTCTCTGTTATACTTCTTCTCGACTTCGTGCATCTTTGAAAGACATTCTCCAACATCTCCTCCTTTATCGTTAACTCCCTTTTCATTGCCTCTTTATGGCAATCACTTTTCTCGTGTGCGGCGAATTTTGTGGTTGCCTTTTTCTAGTTTTTAAAACCACTTGATATGAAAGCTTTTTCTTTCTTGTGACAACTGAGAATCTTCTTCTGAAATGATTTTATGCAAGGAAAACAGAATACAACATCTTTGATTTCTACATAATGTAACACCGATCAAACCAGGGGGCATTGAAAGATCTCATCGTTTTACCAAACTAGTTTGCTGGAAAGAAAATATTCCATGGCTGATTTGGGGTACTACCGATCTCTGGTGTATGCCATTTTTCATGTACAACCTGGGCCGTTTGAACTGGTATTTCTGAGATATCATCTTCTGAAGAAGAAGAATCAATAAAGGAAGCAACCTTAACATGTTTGTCTGTTTCTTTATTTGTAGTTTCCCCCAATTTACCTGTTTCAATAGACTCCTCATTTGTGTTAGACTCCAAGAGTGGAGAAGGACTATCTTGTGATTGTTTTGGTTCAAATGAGCGATGAGGTTCAGAATCCTCAAAGGATAACCTCGAACGCTTTGAAAGAGTTTCCTCATGCTTGTGAATACAGGCAACAAAATGATTAGGTGTCCAAACATCTATTTTTGTAGCAATTGTTTGAGTCCACATGATATGGATAGCATCCTGATATTCTGTAGCATCAGCAAGGTCAAGAGGTTTCTGCAAAACGTTAGAAGCTACGAACATATGTAAAAGGCTTGAATAGTAACCGTTCTGGGTTGTTTTTATTGTTTCCTTTTGTAACGAAGCAATCAAATCACCAGTAATTAAACACTCTTCTGACAGGGAACTTTCAAAGACATATTGAAGTGAACTTTTGTTTGTGGACATGGTCACAAAGGTGTTTTCATTTTTGTAGCGCTTCAGTTTTGAAACAAGTTCAAACACAATTCGTACCCTTATTTCCTTAAAATAGTCCTCATGTCCTTAAGGTCATATCCGAAATATCTTTGACTTTCACTCCTAGTGCCGGGCACTTGGCAAAGGAACAGTCACTACATATCATAGGCTTGACGCCAGAAGCGGAACTAGGAACGAGAACTGAGAATCATTACCTCATGATTACGACCTACTGGATGATACCCAAGAAATGTTAAGGCATTAAGTGCTTTCCATAACATTTTTTTTTATTTAAGCCGAAGGACAGTCACACTGACTTACTCCGAGTCTCATTGAATGAAAAGATCTTTCTGCTTAAAAATAATTATACATTACACTATAGGTGAATTTTGCTACATGATTTTTTTTTAAGAAAAATATTGGGCACGCCCCCCCCCCCCCCCCCCCCCCCCCCCCCCTTCCCCGGTTCCTACGTCCTTAACTAAAAGAAGCATCAAATGTCCCTTCAGAACTCGGGTTTTCCTAAACAATGAAAAAAAAGCAAATGCTATTCCTGTTCAGAAAAAGGATGTAAAAATAATAAATAAACACACAACTATTGACCCATATATCTTCTTTGTATCGTTGCTTAAGTAGTGGAATGCTGCGAACGTGAACATACCTACGATTTCAAGGATATAGATAACTTTTTCCCGTGAAAACCGTGTTTAATTGCTGGTAAATCAATTGTGAATCTACACGACGTCGGTAAACTCTAGATTCAGGGAAAGAAGTCCAAGATGTTTTCTGCGACATAATTACGGTTTTTTGACAGGGTTTGGCATAAAGGGTTATTATTTCAGTACCTAAGTTTTATAATAAATAGAAATTATACAAAAGAAAAACAACTAATAAATTGATACATATTCCCTATATTATTTGTGATAAAACTGAAATTATATTGTTTGGCGAAATTGTCGTTGCCGTTTATTCAAAGTTGCAATAAATGAAAATACTGACAGATATGGAAATATTGTCCAAGATATGGTACATGGAAAGATTGTCCCGACACCATACATGGACAGGTTCCAACATTATATATATATATATATATATATATATATATATATATATATATATATATATATATATATATATATATATACAAACACTCTAAAACACTTCTGAAATATTTCGACCGTGTTACCGGTCTTCGTCAGTCGTGTTTATTGATCATAGCAACATGTTTTTAAATATTGCTCCAACAAAAGAGACTTTATATATATATATATATATATATATATATATATATATATATATATATATATATGATGAAGATATAGAGCTCATGGCGGGTGTGACTGGTCGACAGGGGATGCTTACTCCTCCTAGACACCTGATCCCACCTCTGGTATGCCCAAAGGTCCGGGTTTGCCCATCTCTCTGATCTGTATTTTCTATAGGAATTACGAGATTGAATACTGTGTGTTATCTTGGCTTTTTCAAGGATAGATTGTCCCAACAAAATGATGCATGTGCATCAAAAGCAGACATGCTACATGTATAAACATACAAATAATGCGCCGATTGTTCAACATACAATTTTGGCAGCATAAATCAAATGTCAAATACACAATTATGAAATAAAATATTATCTTGATTCAATGAGCCTGGAAAAGACAGTACACACCGGAGACAATAACTTAATCAAAACTGTACATCCTAAATATCAGTCCACAGTTAATAATCACTGTCCACGAGATTTACTGGTCCAACCAAGCCGTCCTGTATCACATTCCAAGTAAGTTCCTAATGAGCAGACATCACCTTTCACAGCCATGACGCTGTAAAAGAAATTAAAAGACAACAGAATCCACAATTCAACCAGATGCAATTTATGGGATTGGGATGGATGGATAGTTTTTTGCCTGTCTGAAGCTGGGATTCTTTAGACGGAAAAGGAAGTAAATAACGTAATAAGGGGGGGGGGGGGGGGTGTTAACTAATCCTATCATTCGTAATAAAAAGGGGTGTGTGCACTTTACCTAAGAATTATGTCCTCTGCATTCCTGAAAATAACACGGTTTATCTATATGGTGATAAACCGCCATTATTTCAATACCAAACAAATAAACAGAAACAAAACAAAATAACGTACGGAACCGTTAGAGGTTCAAGAAGCTTCGTAACTATGGAGTGCCAAATTAACATAAACTCAAATAATAGACGATATCTTTAATTATTTAAAGATATTATCAATTCATTTCACGCAACATCTCTTCAAATAATTAATGATATCTTCCATTATGAATTATTACGCGTAAATAATTGCATTGATGATAGCATTAATTATTCTGCTGAATTGATGCGCGTTATGTAATTGAGTTGTTGCTCTCTTCAAATGAATTGATATCAACATTTGATTTGATGCGCGCTACAATTCAATTGAAGAGAGCAATAATTCAATTAATGCAAGCATCAATTCAATTAATGCCACCATACATGAATTATTGCTCTCTTCAAATGAATTAATGATATCATTAATTCATTTGAAGCTCGCAATAATTCATTTAGGGGAGGGCGTTCCAGGTTTTAAGAACTTCTGCCTAATCCTTTTGTTACATCTATGCAATAAAATATGTTCAAATCAATCCACTTAGAGGGAGAGAGAGAGAGAGAGAGAGAGAGAGAGAGAGGAGAGAGAGAGAGAGAGAGAGAGAGAGAGAGAGAGAGAGAGAGAGAGAGAGAGAGAGAGAGAGAGAGAGAGAGAGAGAGAGAGAGAGAGAGAAAGAGAGAGAGAGAGAGAGAGAAAGAGAGAGAGAGCAACTATATAACTAGAGATATCTTCAATTCACATATCCACAATTGAATTAATGATCTCTTTAATTGAATTATTGCTCTCTTTAAAAGAATTGATGCACGCACTAATTCCTTATACAAAAGAATTGTAAATTAATTAAATATAGCTTCAATTTAATTAAAGAGATCATCAAATCATTTATACCAAACTCTAAATTAATTTTTGCAATCAATATTTCCACCACATTGATGCTCTCATAATTGAATTGATGAGAACAATAAGTGAATTGATACACGCATCAAATCAAGTATTGCTCTCATCACTTCAATTAATGCGCTTATCAAATTAATTTTTGTTTTCATCAATTGAATTAATATGCATATTAATTCAATTAATAAAAGCAATAATTTATATGATGCACACTTCAATTCAATTATTGCACATAATAATTGAATTGATGATACATTTATCTTCAAATAAAAGATATCTTCAGATATTTGAGTTTATATCAATTTGGCACTCCATACCCGAGGACAGGTATAACATAGCATATACACTTCAACAAGAAGCTCAAAGGCCACATCACTCACCTGAATCACCTTGGCCCTGCCACTGTTCATTTGTTGTTATTTTTAAAATATTTTATTTCTTAATCTTTATTCCCATGAAAAATTTTCACCCCATAGGATCACAACATAATTTAAAATCACATAAGACAGAGATGCCTCAACACTAATATGACAACTACAATCTTGGATAAGACCAAAGTCATAGATCATGGTATGATATGAAAGACCTTGCCATAAGAAATACATATATACAAAATTTGAAAGTTCAATCTTAAATAGTCCAGGAGATTATTGAATAGGCCAAAGTTTGATTAAAAGTAGGTCAAAATTCAGGTCTGGTCACAAGATCACACATCCAAGTATATCAAGGTCTTGTCATAAAGAATCCATATACAAAATATAAAAGCTTTACCATAAATAGTCCAGGAGACATTAGGTCAGGTATTTTACAAAAGTAGGTCAAGGTCACAAAATCAAATACATTTATATCACAAGGTCTTGTGATAAAGAATCTATATACAAAATATGAAAGCCCTACCTTGAATAGTTCTGAAGATATTTAACAGGTTATGTTTTTTTTTTTATAAAGTAGGTCAAATTTCAAGGTTACAATGTCAAAGCTCATAGTAAATAAATTGTTTTGCAATCAAAAATCTATATAAAAATATGAAAGATTTGCCTTAGATAGTTCAGGAGGTATTGAATAAGTCAGATATTTAAAAGTATTTCAATTCTAAAGTCAGTCACAAGATCGAAATTCACGAAATGATACAGTCTTGCCATAAAGAACCTCTATACAAAATATGAAAGCCCTATCTTAAATATGTATCTGGATCTCTTTAATATGTTATGAAAGCCCCATCTTAAATGGTTCAAGAAATATTCTAAATGATTTTTTCCCTAAATATCAGCATATGACACTTTAATCCCCTATTGTGACTTCACCTTACCACTAGGGGTCACGATTTTAACAAACTTGAATCTGCACTATGTCAGGAAAATTTCATGTAAATTTAAACTGTTTTGGCCCAGTGGTTCTAGAGAGGATTTTTCCTATATAACTGCATATTGTGGCCCCATCTTACCTCTGGGGGCCATGATTTTAACAAATTTAAATCTAAAGTAAGTCAGAAAGCTTTCATGTAAACTTTTCTGGCCAAGTGGTGTTTGAGATTTTTTAAATGACCCCACCCTATTTTTTCCATTTTCATGATTATCTTCCCTTTGAAGAAATTATGGCTCTTCATTTGAACAAATTTAAATCCCCTTCACCCATAGATGATTTGTACCAAGTTCGATTGAAATTGACCCAGCATTTGTGGAGATGAAAATGTGAAAAGTTTATGGGCATACACACGGGCTGAACCCTACAAGGCACCTGCCTATAGGTGAGGCCCTAATAAAAACTCAACATAATAAAGAATTTGATAAAATAAGTGTGACAATAACTCTTAAACTGATAACTTGTACTATTTACATGAAGCTTACAACAGAAATGCCCCAAACTTCCACTGTAAGGCGAATTATTGCAAAAGAGTAGGTCATCTTTGTCAAGACATATATGTACTTCCCAGCCAAACCATATTTATGTAGCAATATTTCATTATCATCTGCATATTGTGTATATATCTCACAACTGATTCTATATGCAAGAGTTTATAATGCATATGACTAATTTTTTAAATTGAGGCAGGCTACTGACAAAAAAGTTGATGTTACAGGGATTTCTAATGTCTTGTCTAAAGTCAGCATTTCACAAATTCTATGGTCGTTATAATGATCTAGTTTGCCAGTACAACCTTCCATTACATCAAATGCTGTCTGACATATTTTGTACCAATCGTTAGGCCATTCCTGGCACACTGATTATGACTGCTGATTACCCCATTTACCTGATAGATATAGGGCTCATGTGACTGGTTGACATGGGATGCTTACTACCCTCCTAGACACCTGATCCCTCCTCTAGTATGGCCATGGGTCTGTGTTTGCCCATCTCTCATATTTGTGTTTTCTATACGAATTATGAAACTGAGTACTGTTCATTATCTTAGCCTTTTCATTGATCACTTTTTGTTATCGTAACCTTTTCACTGATAAGCCAATGTGACCTTGTATATGAGCCCAGCAAGTTCAAGGATGAGAAAACCTGAGAAAAGGGCAGCTCAATAACTGAAGAGATGTATACAAATCCAGATCCAGTGGTGTGGGTCTCCATTTCCTCACCTGTCTTTTTCACTGTTATTCACAAATATACACTTACAGAGTTATCACAGTTTTATTCTGGTATACCTGTCACATTTCATACACATTCGTACAGGAAAATGCAATCACAGACATGATTCATCAAAATTAATAATAACAGAATTCTATATAAGTTAAAACTTTCAGCTTCTTCAACAATGACTTACAGCATTACCAAATTCGGTCTTTACATAATATCTTTATTGCTAACAAGGTAATACTCCCATTATTTTTTGTTTCAAATTTTTTTTCTTCATTTAAGTAATTTATCCATATATAACACAGTTTATAGTTAACAGTGAGTGGGCGGATTGAATGGGACACAAGGTGAAATCTAGGAGGGGGCTGATACAAGCCCTGCTGGTCCCTGTCCAAGAGCTTGACCTCCCACAGTACTCTCCAGAGGTTTGAAGCCAAGTTCTTCTGTGGGGATTCCAAATTGTGTTAGTTTGGCCTCGTATGTCCTTAGCAGATCATTGTGTGCCTATAAACAATTATATATATATATATAATATATATATGCAATTCATTTGTTAAACATAAATCTCTTCTTAAATTTTCTACTTGAAAAAAAAAAAGAGTACTAGTTATAATCTTACTTTGCAAACTCTAGCCAGCTCATATTGTAGATCTTTGATGGCGCTATTCTTGGAATCAAGGACATCCTACAAAATATTTGAAAATCTATTGTGAAAAGTACTCAACACATTCTTTCAATAGTGAGAAATGACAAATACATGTATTGATTGATCTGTTGTTAATGCTTTTCCTTTAGAATACCCCATAAATAGAATTTCAGATCAATGGTATGTGCTTTATAACATACAACAAGCAAGAAGTAGTTTTCTCATACATACACAAAAAAAGCTCCAAAATATTAAACATATTTAAATATACCTCTAGTTTTCTGGTGACAACTGTAAGGGCTGTTGGATCAAGATTGGAGGCAGAGAGAACCTCATTGAGCTGGGCCTCCTTCTTCTCCAATGTATCAGCCAATGCCCCCAACTTCTTCTCCAGCAGGAGATTCTTGAAGTTACTCTTCTGCTGCACCTCATGGATGGCTTTCACAAACTTCCTGTACAAATCATCTCGTTCATCCTGAGTCTTTAATATAAGATACTTTTTTTTACACCACCATATTGCAAATTAAACATCAAAGTGCATCTGTGTAAAGAAATACACTTTGCTAATTCTATTTCTATGACAAAATTTCAAATTCTAAACACTCAAAGCAAAAGAAAATACCTTTCAATCTGAGGTACAGAAGGATCTTAAACAATAAAATCTTTATGAAATTAATTAAGAAATCCAAAATAAAGAAAGATATCATTCAAAGAATATTCTCACCTTTTCAAATCTTTGCTCCAAAACCTCATGCTCCCATTTGAGGGCTCTTTGCTCCTCTTCTGTCACTTTTAGTCTGGCCTTTGTCATCTATAAATATCATAGAATAATTAGCATGCAAATGTACAAATCTATGCTATACTACAGATTATCTCATAGACTGGTAAAATATATCAGTTGGTGCGCAAATGTATAGACATTATGTAACAGTTTTCAAAAACTTTTTAAGGCAATCAATCCTTTCCACTGACAGATAAAAATATTTACATTCCACCACGAATTTGTTATGGAAAACTTGAAAATACCTTAAGATTCACTAAACAATTATTTGCAATGGCATCACAATGCCACATATACTATAACATTGACATCACAAATTCACAATGTGAACTTTGAGGTTGAAGAAAGCACACATGGCTGTTCCAACTTATTGACATACAAGCATAAGGGGTGTGCTAATGTGCATTATTCAATTTGTCTATGCAAAGTTGTCATCAACACAACAGACTTAAAAAAAAAATACATAAATAAACATTTAATGCTGATCATAAATAGTCCAAAATGATGCTTGCCTTTTAATATATATATATATATGTGTGTGTGTGTGTGTGTGTGTGTGTGTGTGTGTGTGTTGTGTGTGTGCATGTAATCATGGTCACTTAATAAAATAGCAATAGCACTAATTGGATGACTAAAAAGACATGATTACAGTAATTGTGGATCAGAATTTCAATTTGTCAAAGACAATCCACTGTAGATCAGAATCTTCACACACTAAGGTAAAAAATATAAAAAATAATTATGGGAATATTGAGTATACATGTCTAGAAATCACCACAGGTGGAAAAAGCATATTGTCCTGTTACAAAAGCAGTGTAAAATTACAGGTACACTTAAGCTTATGTGATGTGAAGAATTACTGATCTGTGCCATCCTAACATTTCACAACTATAAGTGTAAATTGTAAAACAGTGATATGTCAAGGATAAAACACAGAGTTTCCCAGATACTCTGTCTAGAAACATTGTGATTGATTTGATACTTAACAATAAATGGACACAGATTTTTGCATTTTCAGCTTTTTTACAAAATATGTATTTCTAAAATGTCATAAAAAATATCTGAAATATGGACTTGATCGTATTCCAAACTTATTTCTGACATCAACCATTCTAATCAGTTTTCACCAATAGGACTTGATTTTTTGAAAATTCTTTATTTGCACTTTAAATGCATTCATTTATTTCACTGTAACTAAGAAATAGATATAGCAATTAAATGAAGTGCATAGTCATGATCAGTTATAGACCTAGCTTAAAGCAAGATATAGTACTTACTCGGAGAGTTTCTTTGTCTTTCTCATAGTTTGCTAGCTTTTTCCTCAGCAAGTCCACCTGTTCCTTGGCCTCTCGGAGTGGTTCCAACAATCGCTTGTTCTCAGCCATCACTTCAGCACGATCCTTCTCCATATGCTCATACTTTTTCTTTGATTCTTCAACTTGTTCCTATTCAAAGGAGACATTTTGGTAACTTGTTCTGGTATTATACATTATGGGATATTATACATGTGAATAATCAAATGACAAACTCTAGGCAGCTTAAGAGTGTTTGACAAGAGCATGCATAATAATAACCCAAACATGTTCACAACATCAGACTTCTGATTATCCCTGAATAATGCTATTACCTTCAGTGTATTGATGAGAGACAGATTATTTAAAGTGATATCATTGTAATAATTTTTGATGTCTGTAAAGGCCTTCTCATGTGTTTTCATAAGTTCATTGATCTGTCCATTCTTTCTCTCCTCAATTTCATGAATTTCTGTTTTGCGGCGTAAATCAAGTTCATCTCTCAATGTCCTCATCTTCTTTTCATATTTGGCCTCAATTTCTCTTGCCTGTCTTTCAAAGTCACTTCTTAACTGGGTAATTTGTTCATCATGTTTCTGAATAATAAATGAAGCAGTTGTCAAAAGATCCCTATATGTCATACTAATATATGTTACAAAATAATAATTTCTGCGACATCAAAAATCAAACCATTAAGAACATCACCACACAATATGGTAGCTGTCATAATAACATGAACACAAGTTAAAATGTTTGTTTTTGTATGTGAACCTTTTTCAGATTCTTGATGATGTCTTCATGGGAGAGTTCCTCCTCTTTCAGTGTAACTTTGAGGGCTCTCTTGTCCTTCCTTAATTTCTTTTCTTCATCCCTGTGATCCTCCTGAGCCAGTTTCAGGGCACATACATTGTCAGCCTTCAGATCCGATATGTTGTTCTGGTGCTCAAACAATAAGTGCTTTACTTTTTGTTTATACACCTGAAATTTTTCATAGAGAATGTAAATGAACTGTTGATTATACAGTTACATGTATTAGAATAGCTTACTAAATACATGTAGTGTGTAACAAAAACAATTACTTTGCATCATTCTTTCAAGAACATTCTGTAATGTGTTATCACTGTATGTAATACAGACAGGTTTTGGTTTCTGTGACCCTGTGGAAGTGTCTGCTCAATACCTTTATTTCTACTTGATGCCTTTCCTCAGCATCTTCCATCTCCCTGTCCTTGTTCCTGATTTCTGCCTTTCTTTCTTCTAGCTGTCGCTTGGTTATTTCCCAAAAAGTATTCACTTTGTCTCTTTCCAACTGAAAGTAATTTCGCTCCTCCCTCTCACGATCCAACTCTTCTCTCAAACGTACTACATGTTCCTCGAGCTAAACAAGGAAGAATGTTTGATATAAACTGCACAAAGCACTAAAAATAATCTAAATCTTAAAAGTTTTTAAAAGTATTAAATCCACATAACAGAAGCAAGGAGAAATATCTATTTTAAGTATTAAATTTCCAATGAAATAAAGCCCCTACCCACCCAAGTAATAAACCCATACATATAACTGTGTTGAAGGATGAAGTGCATGAAATTGGCAAATATACCAGTCCAGTGTGCTACATGTACTATTTATTTAGAACATGATGATTAAATAAAACATAAGGGGTTTGCTAAAGGTGGAATGATAATGTTCTAACTTCTGAAGGCAAAGGAACTCATAATATGTGGACAACATCTACCATTTATTACCTGTTCTTTGGTCATCTCCTCTGTAGGGATGCCATCAATGACAGTGGGGGTTTTTGCCTTTCCTGACTTTTTCCCCTTCTTCCCCTTTTTCCCACTTTTCTTTTTGGGTGGCTGGAATAGAAATTCAAAATATGGGTATAGATGCGTCTTAAATTAAACCATCATTTGCACTTCTAGAAGTATTATATCACTCTGTGAAGCAAGGTCTAAAGGAAACAAATATGTCAAAAAAAAATTTTGTGAGCTGTATGGGTGCCACATTCTTTAAATCTGACTGCCAAAAATACCAGAATCTGAATTGCAGCGTGTACTTCAAACACTCAAATTGTTCAAAATGAATGGTATAACTATTACTGAAATGGTTTTGAAGAAATCATTAAATAGTAAAACACAGTAATATGACTAAATAGTTAAATGGGTCCATGAATTTCTTTAAATCAAAATATATGGCATGTATATGCTTACTTTTTCACCAATTTAAAATTGTGGTTAACTTTATTTATTTTCTGCTTTATTTTAAATTGCAAACAGGATATATAGTTGTTGTTTATAATTTTTTCATTTGAAAAAAAAAATCAAAGAGTAATCCACTTTGCAGATTATACAGAGTCAACTCAGGTTATTCTTGTATAATTTGCCCCCCAAATTAGTCCTTCCTTTTACACTCCTCCTTTAATATTTCAATGTTATTTAGGGTTTAGAGCAAAGGGATTTCATAAATAACAAATATTTTCAACTGAATTATGATTATTGCTTGAGGCATGCAAAGGAACCATGTCAGGCTTTGCTTGGTCCAACAATCACACTGTATATACAAATTGCACTCTCAAACTGTTTGATAACACCAAACAAATCACGATAAATGTTGTAACAAATATATGGTTAACAATGTAAAATGTAGTGTTAAATCTAAAGCTAAGTACTTTAGTACACTGAAATTTTTTTTGTTTTTTGTTTTGTTTTTGTTTGTTTTTACATATATAACATTAATCAGTTTTCATTTCATAGTAGCATGGCTTAATCTAATAATGTTGTTAAGACATACTAACTAATCATATCTCAAAGCTGACAATTTATTCACATAACGTATTGCAATGGAAACATTGTTCTAAGATTCAACAAGTACAAGCATCATACTTCAGATGAGTGACAACTATTCCGAACTCTTTTTTTAGTGCAACTTGATTTATTTGAAAATTGATCCTAAAAAATACACTCAACTCAAGAGTACTGTTGAAGGAAAAAGTGCACTTTCGGGAAAAACTAAAATGACCATATATATATATATGTAAACATATAATCAACAGCAAATCTTATTTAACACACGTTTAAAAATCTTACCATGACTTTTGTAAGATGTATGAACAACTAACAACAAACAAAGATGGCGTCTGATGTTGTCCAGGCAACAGTACCCGGATGATAATATAAGATCGCTTATATACATAAGTGGTAATTTGTATTGAATAGTATAATTTGTAAATCATTGCCTCTTTTTAAAGAATGACTAAAATACGACTAATTGGAACGGGAAAATATTTACATAACCTATAATTTTTTGATAAATAAAATTTTATTTTTAACGAGCTAAGTAAAATATAAAACTAAAACCTATAACAATCCAAGATATATATCCGAAAAAATTAATCATTTTAATTAATAGGACAATACCAAATTACAGAAATACACATATAATCTAAAGGAGATAAAGTTTGCAATACAATTTTTAGATATCAGTAAATTTGATAAACAGGACATTGTAATGAGATTGCACCTTTTCGGAATTATTTTATCTGTTTTTATTTTTAAAGATATCAGTCGAAAGTCGATCTGACGTAACTCACGTAGTAATTTGTTTGTAGCCAACATTCAACATTGCGATTTTTTTGGAGGTATTTCACTATTTGTAGTCCAAATTTTTAACTTCAGGTGAGTTGTTAAAACCAACATTTTTTTAAGTTCAAAATTTAGGTATACCAGTCGCCAGGATATCTAAATATACCCGTATAGGCAAGACAAGGATGTTTTGATCTAAAATCTGAGTGGAAATAACTACTCGACGGATGCTACTTGAAATTACTATTTTTACGTTAAACACTGCTGTTCAAAATATAATTTTTAAGTTCTTGTATTCAAGGACTCAAAGTGATTGAAAAAATTGCTTTTGCTAGAGCCGACACTGAATGATGGGCATTTGTCCTATATGTTTTGATGGACTAAAATCCCCATCTTGCTGTGTGCCTTGTGGACATGTGTTTTGTAATGTGTGTATTCATCGATGGCGGACCACCACCCCCCGTCCTCTGGGAGACCTTCTCTTGAATTATCGTTATCAAGAATCCAGGAGCTGTCCACAGTGTAGATCTGATATTCATGCCATACAGAGAATTAGATTTGATGATGGAGATGGTGTTCAAGGTATTTCTGACGGTTGTATCAATAAATATGTAGATTTTATAATCAAATATGAATGTATTGTAATACATGGTACAAGAGAAAACACTTTCATTTCAAAGGCATGCATGTATATATACCTTACAAGAATAATTAAGCATATGCTGATTAGAGAAATTAGAGAAAGATTATTGTTAGAAGTCCAGCTGTTGTGAACCTGACTTATTTTCTGATTAATGTCCATGTATTTAATAGGTGGATGAGGAAGTATAGATTTGATCATGATTTAGTAATACATCTTTATAGAACTCTATAAAAGTTACAGGCTCATTCATTGTATGTTTTAAGGACAGACTGAAGCTTTCTTTGTGTGTGTTTTTGATTTTTCGTCAGAAAGCATTACTTTTAATTTCAGATATGGAGGAAGAAGAGGCAGATCCTTGGGAAGCCACTGATGATTATACCACAATTCTGAAATCTGTTCACAATATCTGGTCAAGAAGTGAACTACGCAAAGCTTGTGTATCTGCACAGAGTATGTTGATCATAAGTTCATATCAGCAATGCAGTCTTTGAAATAACACGGTAATCAGATGCCCCAGGCTTGGTAAAATTGGGAGCAGGCATTTAAAAATTTCATAAGCAGAACCTGCTTTCCATGTCTAATTTTGTGCAAGAAAATCACATTCATCAAACCTGTTTATTATAATGTCAATTCATAAAGGTGATCATTCTTGTTAAGAATGTTACATGGGCACTCCTGTTTCTTTTTTTTTGTCCTGTCAAGAAGTTTTCACTCATATTGAGAGGCCACCAATTGTAGGTAAAGTATCACAAATTTAGACCTATGTTTAGTGCCATAGCAGTGAGGGTTCCTTAATGTGCCAATGCCTGCCACAACATGGGACCTTCATTTTTAAGGTCATATCCAAAATACCCCTAATTCTCACTTTTAAATGCCAAGCATTTGGCAAAGGAGCAATCACTACCTATGTTTATGTCTTAGGTTTGATGCGGCCATGGCATGAGCGGGGCTTAAACTCATGACCTCCCGTTTACAAAGCAAATGCTCTACCACTGAGCTACTGCGAATGGTTTGAGCACTCCTGTGTAAGAATGCTTTTTAGTTATTATAATGCCAATTCATATAGCTGATCATTCTTGTTAAGTATGTTATAAGGCACTCTTGCATAAGAATACCTTCTAGTACATTTTAACATTTGATATATAAATCATAGATATGCAAACATTTTTTTAAAAATTGCCAGGACAAAGTATTAGTACTGAGAAAATGTGCTTCAATTCACAGGGGTGCAGCATTTATCTTTTTTTTGGGGGGGGAGGGGGGTGTTAATTTTTGTTCAGGCAGGTGAAATTGATAGAAATACATGCCCAAAGGGCATGCATTCAATAAAAACTGGCACTGACAAATTAAATCAAAATCTTTCATATAAAATTCATCCCAGTGCTAAATCATATGTGTCTACATTATCAGATGCACAATAAACAACTGATAATATCTCTTTACAGGTAGAATCTTTTCAGTTTCATGGATCCAGAAAATATGGGATGTTGGGAAAATGTGTGTTAACAAAACAGGCATGTTTGTATCAGAATTTAGGCAGATTGAAGGTAATGCAATCACAATCTTCTCATCTATTTAAAGTTGGTATGGTATGTAAATTAGAGCCGTATATTTCTGTAACTGGTATAACAGGGGCAGTAACTCAGGTGATTGAATGCCCCACACTGGCTCTAGATTAAGTTCAACCCAAAGGGATTTCCTGAACTATGGTCAACGCATTGGAAAGAAAACACCAGGTCATCCTTAAATGTTTGTTTGGGACTGCCACCTAGGGTAGAGAGGGGGGGGGGGGGGTTTCAGACCTAGGAGGGAGGGAGGGAATTTAATTTTGATTTAATTGCAGTTGGGTGGGATGTTATACAATATACAACCAACCATCATTGAAGTTGATTTTGAAATTAATAATAAAAATCACAATGTAAAATGGTGTACATATTTATTTTTCAGACTTTTCACCACTTGTTTCTGAAATAAACAAACCAAAAGAAAAGTAATAATAATGACAGTTCAAAACTTTATGATAAAACACTCATAACTTTGATGATGGTGATTGTTCTAATCTATAAGTTGCTCACTATTGTGAAGATCTCCTTCCACGTATTTTGAATTTTAAAACTGTAAATTTTGTTGCTGATTTTCACATCATTATCTATGCAACACACATAGGGATGAACACTTTCAAACATTGGTCTAACATTTTGGTGGCTGCTGCTTGTCAACAATAATCTTATAAATGCTTTATTACAGATAATTAAATATTAGAGAAAAAAAAGCGTTCTACTGATCTGACTGGTTAAATCAATGTGGATGTCAAACCCAATATTAAAAAGACGAGCAAATAAAATTACAAACTTTTTAACTTATGGAACATTAAAAAAAAATTGAATAATTTTTTAAATAAAATTTTCCAGTGGGAATAAATTTAATGAGGTGGGCAGCAGTTCCAAATTAAACTATAAATTTATTTTTTGCCCCAGTAAATAGTTTATCAATTATTAATGATATAAGGCTGATATATATTGTAATTGATAACAAAAAACAAGTTCTATCTATATAAAGTAAGTATAAAGTAGTATGGAAATTGAAATAAATCAACAAAAATGGAATATCCCAAGTTTGGAATATGAATTAAATGAGTAAATTAACAAAAAGAACTCAATAATATGAAAAATCTGTAAGGAAAGGTAAGGAATTGTGATAGAGTCAAAAGTGAAAAAATATAAATATGTCCATATTGGCTCTCCATAATACTGAAAACTTCCAAAAATAGAAAGGGAATGGTTACATCTTGACCTGCATAGAGTATGTCTTTTAAAGATAATCTATATAAAAATGATTGACCTTGAAAAATATACTATACTAAGTATAAAACCTACTACTATTATCTAAAACACCTTGAAACAGGACTTGGCAAACCTATTAAATCTACTAATACCCAATCAAAATAATACTAAATAACTGCTGTCAACCTTGAGGTTTTTAGTAGTTCCTAACTCCTATTCTAACAAAATCCATGCTTATTTTTTGCCTAACCAAATGAGTAAAAATTATCAAACACAGCCTTATACATTTTATATACCTTGAATTCTTAAGCCAGTCAAAACCAAAGAAACTATCCTGACTTATCCAATCAGAAAACAGTGAAAACAGAGTGCTTGTTCACAAGGAAAAGCATGACAATAGGGATGACACTTCCTGTTTAATATAAAAAAAGGTGGAATGTATCAACCATATCTAAACACAATAAATAAGAAGCTGATTTTACAATCAGGGTTTGAATTAAATGCAATTCTGTATAATATAAAAAAAAATCAGATCGGTCATACTTGAACGTGAATTTACATTTTCATATGTCATTCGACACATTGCGCAGAAGACTGAAATTTTTTATCCTTATTAGTATAATGATATAATTATATGTATTTTATCCCTAAACATATGTATGGAAAACTAAAATTTCAAGTTTTTTAAAGGTGGAGCAGAAGTACAGATAGAATGGTTAAAGATTCAAGCAAAACAAGCCTGTGTTACAGTTCAAAATAAAATACTCAGTCATCCTAAAGTTGGTAAGTTGTATTTTCTGACTGTATCTTTTT
Organism: Ostrea denselamellosa; assembly: GCA_024699665.1. NCBI lineage: Eukaryota > Metazoa > Mollusca > Bivalvia > Ostreida > Ostreidae > Ostrea > Ostrea denselamellosa. Next base: position 17,935,206 of record JAMZEH010000005.1, read on the forward strand.
ACATCACTTTACAAAAATCAGGTACACATCAAATAAATGTATCAAAATATTACACTGTACATTTACTGCAGTTGTAATTATTTACAAGGGGTCAACTTTTAAGGGTTTCAGAAAAAATAAGTTTTTAGTGTTCATACTGCACAAGCAATGAAAGTTACCCCTACCCCAATGTAAATTAATAATTTTACAAAATATTACAAGTTTAATCAGTTATTCTTTATTTCTCTTTGGGTTAAAAAGGGGTGCATGTGTTCTGAATTTCAGGTCATTTAATTAGAGTGTTAAGTTTTTGAAATAAGACAGCATTTTTGCATATTACCAATATTTTATTGTATTTTTTAAAGTTATATTTCACACTGTGGGAGGCTATTGTCTAATTGATTACATACACATGACAGAGTTTGATCCCTTTACAAGATTAAAAATGTTTGAGCTTTAGGAGTTCAATATTCTTGGGAAAGAAATTAAGAAATATGTATTTGAACCATTATTTTAATATCTATAGGTTTTCAATAGTTTTTAAATGGGGTTCTAAATATTTTATGTTATAAATATAAACACTGTACAAAAACATAATACAGTACATTCAAATTAATGCATTGTCATTGCAGAGAGTTTAAAAACACAGTGGAGCAATTTCAGTGAAGATAAGAAGAGAGCGATAATGTTTCTGATGGCCATTTTGTGTGTGCTGACCCTGGCTGATGTCCAGAGCTCTGCAGGCTTCATACAATCCGTTCTGCTCCCCATTTTTGAGGCTGCTTTGGCTATTATGTTTGAGATAGTATCTGTGCTGTGGTACTGCCTGACTAGACCGTTGATGTGCTCATTCCACTGTGTGCTGGCAGTGGTTATCATGGCTCTCGACATCATGGCTGCTATCTTGCGAACCCCAATTGTTATCTTGGAAATCTTGTTATGGCTGCCATACACCATAATTTTGGGACTGACTTTGTTTCTGTCGAATGCTATTGGTACTATTATTCGAACTTTTTTCCCTATTGCACTTGTGCTCTATGCATTTTTTCCAGGGGTACAACAGAGGGTTAGAGAAATCTTTGCTAGTTTACAGCGAAATTGAGGAGTATTATATTCCACTATATTTTTTGCAGTGCCAAATGAATGTTTTTTAAATTCATAATTAATTTCTTAGAAGTTTGATTGTTAAGTTTCATTACAGTTAGAATGTGGAAGGGGGTATTTGGTGCACTCCCAATATATTCTTGAAATATGTGATTTGTTGAAAATAAAAACTTACCTTTTTTAAAGAATGTATCGAAGAGTTGCACTTTCAGCAATTATTTGAAAACATGTAGCAACATGCTATGTTGTATTTATTTATTTTTGTTTATTTTTAGCAGTGTCCCTTCTATGTCAAAGTGGGCTTGCAGTGCTCACAATTATCATGTTGAATATATTGCTCCCACACTACACAGTTGGCAGAGATAAAGTAACATATATAGGTGGGTGAAAGAGTGCATGCATAACACCAATTTCAAATGCATCAGGTTGGGGGGTGGGGGTAATATATTTTTAGGTATGCTCTTTCAATTTCAAAATAGGTCTGTAGTGCTTGTAAGCTGTATGTTTTTTTTCCCATTCATTTGTTAGTGGTGTGTTACAATTCATTTCACTTACTTGCACTTATTCGGCATGTTTTTCAGATTGTTTTCTTTCTACTAGAGGTAGAATACATGATGAAGAAAATTATAACAGATTTCATATATGGATACATAATGATACACTCTGGGATGAAATACATACATGTAGATGTATTATTTATGTCAGATAAAAATGGAAACATTTATACATTGGTACAGTTCTTTTTTTTAAATGGTCTTTTTTGTTAGAATGTTAGTTTCACTTGATTTTGAATTGTCCATCATAGATATGTAGCAACTGAAGGTAATACAGTTATATCTACTTATCTCAAATTTTATTGTGCCAAGAAAAAACTTTAAGATATCCCAGAATTTGAGATATTGAGGTTAAAATACATTGAGAATTGGGACTTTCAGCTACTGCAACATATCTATGGTATTTAAGATACCGAAGTTCAACTGTATTTGATGTTTGCTAAGCACTGCCATTTTTATGAAATAGGGTAGATGTTTAGATTGAAAGTCTTTGAAAAACAATAACTGATATCACCATTCCTACAAGTATATTCCATTGTTCAATATGGAGATGTTGGTAATAGTCATCATTCAAAAAATATGCCACTAAAAACAGTATTCTGACCAGTATTCTGTCGCTGAATGCCATGATATGCAAATCCATGAACAAGTATTACTGAATATTTTAACTTATTAGGGTAAAAACTGCTTGTGAACAGATTTTGGTATTGTACATTTTGTATTAATCCATATTTTGTAAAATCTTGCAAAATCATTATCACCATCACACTTCAAACTGAAATTGTGATTTGTGAGATACAGATTTTAATCATATTTATAGTGATAATACTATATGATGTTCTTGGCAATAGTTTTGAAAACAAGATGTGTTTGTGAAACACAGATGTGCCCAAATTACAACAAAGTGGAACTGCAAGATTTGTAAATGTCACCAGGTTATAGATTTTGGGGTCAATGAAAAGGTCTTGCTACAAGGAATGCATATACCAAATATGAAAGGTCTACCTCTTATAGTGTGAAAGATATGACAAAGGTTAAGGTTTTTGGAAAATGTCTAAATCTAGGTCAAAGGTCAATGTCACAGGGTAAACAAAACTGGTATTGTTGGAAAGGTCTTCTCACAAGTAATACACATGCTAATTAAAAAGCAGTATAGCTTATAGTCAGATGTTCAAAAAGTCAATGTTAGGATCACCAGGTCAAAGATTTTTGTCAATGGAAAGGTCTTACCACAAGGACTGCACATACCAAATATGAAAGGTCTACCTCTTATGGTGTAATAAATATGATCAAGGTTGTCAAAGGTCAAGGTTACAAGGTCAACAAATCTGGTATCATTGGAATGGTCTTCTCACAAGAAATACACATGTTAAATATAAAAAGCAGTACCTTTTATGATTTGAAAGATCTGGGTTGGATTTCAATTTTCTAAAAGTAGGCCAAGAATCAATATTAGGTCACAAGGTCAAAACTTTTGGTGTCGATAGAAAGGTCTTGCCACAAGAAATACAAAAAATATAAAAGCTCTACCTCATATAAAAAGAAGAGCAAAGTTAAAATTTATTTTAAACTTCCAAAACTTGGTCACAAGGTTGACAAACCTAGTATAATTGGAAAGGTCTTCTCACAAGAAATGCACAAGTTGAATATGAAAGTAGTACCTCCTATCATTTGAAAAATAATGCTTATGCTGGATTTTTCTAAAAGTAGGTCAGAGGTCAGTGTTAAGGTCATCAGGTCGAAAATTTTGGTGTTGATTCCTGGGGGCATAAAAAAATTATTTCTAATCTAATACATTAATCAAAAGCATTGAGAGACCATGCACACCTTAGACCTGAGACCACCAATGCTTTCAAATCTCATCTGCTCGATCAGTCCTCTGTTATCTCTGTCTTTTTTACGGATAAACAGACTGAAAAATTCCTACTAACATAAAATCACACTCAAAAATGTAACCAGCTTTGCTAATCACTGAATCTATTTTTCATGGAAATTTGAATGAAATCCAAGCTGTAGTTATTATGGAAATTATACGATCTTTTGTACCTACACGAACAGGATGAAAGACATAATCTCCATTGGTGGAAGTAAATATGGAAGGTATAAAGAAACTAGTTTTATTTATCTATTATCTACCAACACTTTGTTATTCTGATTTATTCACTGTTAATTGAAATGTTAATTTAAATGAATCTGCTGCTATTAAAATGAATGTAAAGTTGAATAAAACAACAGTCTTTTTTTCCAACTTGTATGTATGTGTATCAAGAAGCATTAAAAAAAGTAAAAAAAAAAAAAACTGACAAACTTTAAAAAGCAATGTTGCATATAATGTACTTTAATGAATACAAAGATATCCATTTTTGATAAATGGATGTAATAGAAAAGCGCTTAGAGTAATATTTGTAATGTTAGATAATGCGCTATATAAATGCCTTGTAATAATAATAAAAAAATACTAGAATTTGTAAAATGGATATAAATAGCAAACAGTGTGAAATGGTAAGATATCCTTTTACACTTATACATGGAACAAGTCTTGAATGGCTTGTCATGTGGTATGCAACTTTTGCAGACGGCTGATTGCTCTAACTGTGAAAGGTTGAGGATGTAGAACGAGTCCTAAGTCATAAGAACGAGGATCAGCTTCTGGAAGCTGCTCAGAATTTCTTGACACAAATGTAAAATTCTGAAGCAGCACAGCCACAAATAAATACAGCCGGTTTTTGGCAAAGGTTTCTCCTAAACAGACTCTTCTGCCAGCACCAAATATGAGCAACCTGCCATGTATCAAACAAATTTGTTGGTGTATATTACAGTAGAAGCACTAATATGAAATGCTGATTCACTATTCACATTTTCTGCAAAACCTTGTCACATGTGAAATTAGTATTGACATTGAATACAAAAATCTAAAAGGGGATGACCATTTGATTCTGATGAGTGGGGTGTGGTTGTATGTTTTGAAAGTTGTTATTTTGTCTGTTGAAAATATACCAATTATCAAGCAGTGTTTAAAATTTTATTGAGTCTCCCAAACAAAGTTTGGAGACATTGTTTTTGCTTGTTTCTTATTCCTCTGCTTCTTTATTGCATTTATAAATGTCCGCATCCCTTCTCAATAACAGGTGATTAAAGTATAAGATATTCAAGAGTATGTTAAGCCAATGTATCTAATTGTGCAGAAATGTTTTTGTTTTCAGATTAAAAAGTGGTTAGGGTACAGTCTGGGGGTGGACTCGAACACAGAATTCTAATAGGAAAAAATTCAACAGCTATAACTTGACAAATATAATAGAGTCTTGGGGTCTTTGGAAATGAGAACAGAATGATGGAGCTTACACAGTGGTATTAAGGTTAAGTTGTTCCAGTGATCATAAACATTAATTTAATTTGGTATAATTTTACAACTGGAACTAATAGCAGCATAGGATCTTCAGAAATGATAAGAGGATGATGGAACTACAAACTAGTATCAAGATCAAGTGACCTCTGACCTTGAAACATAAAATAAGTATTACTTCAGAACCAAGTCTGATAGAGACATGAGATCTTCAGAAAGGATGATGGGGTCTACAAATTAGTATTAAGGTCAACTCTAGAAATGGGACTTGCATACATGGGATCTTTGGAAAGTATGAGGTGATGTTGGGACCCATAGACTAGGATGCCAGTTTTACTAAGGAAACAAAGGGATTTTTGAAAATTTTATAAATCAAGGTCTTTGTGGTCTAGATTTCTTTTAAATAAAATTAAAATTGGCATGGATTTTGTGCAAGGGAGTTATTAATGTGGGGGGAAATAGTGCCCAGAAAAAGTCCACTTTTATACAGCCAGCACCTCATTTAGGAGGCTTTATCAGATTAAAGAAAACATTTAAGACTATTTTGTTTTTTACAGAGTGTAAGTATCTATACAATGCACTTATATGTACTTCTTTAATTACAAAAATCATTTAATACTTCATCTTTATTGTCTGAAAACTTTCATCCCAATACAAATTGATAGTCCAATGCAATGTCTGTAACAGGTTTTGATTTTCTAATTGTTAAGAAATAAATCTAAAGAAACTTCCCAACCCCCTAGTCATCTTCCCATTTAGGTGCTAACCTGGGACCACTGGAAGTTGTGTGAGTGGCCCCAAGACCACTTGCTTACTAGACAATAATTTACAAATGCATATCAGTATTAAGCTGATCAAACCTATCATCACTAAATTGGTTGCATGGCTAAATAATATAATCCTATACAGAAAGGAGATTGAAAAAAAGTAAATACATCTGTAAATGGACTGTTAGTATTTTATTAACATTTTCCTTAATGAAGAATCTAGATAGATCAGCTGTATGGTATTTGAATATTCTTCAAAATCATCAGCACCTCCCCCATCAGAATCAAATGATTGTACATGTATCTTAAATGGATAATAACACAGTACATCTATATATAATGATCATTAGATGTTTTCATGCATGGCAATGTGTTGAACACATACAATTTTTTTAGGTCACCTGAGTTGAACATTTTTAAATTCTTGATAACTAAAATTCCAATTCTTTTCAAATTTGGTATGAAGCATCTTTGGGACAATGGGGATGTTAATATCGGGACTCCAGCACCCCTTGGGCCTTTGGGATAAAGAAAAAAACTGCCAAATATTGACCAATTTTCAAAAATCTTCTCTACAATCACACACTTGTAAGAAAAACTAAATGCATAGTGATGTGGAGTAGGAGGGCCTCTACCAAATCTGTAAATTTCATGACCCACGGGATCAAAGTTCTGACTCTTAGGCAATGCAAAACTTGGTACATGTATAAATCGCGGTATAGTGTGTAGGGGTAAAACATTGAAGAAAACGTTTTCTTTAATTCTATTGATACTAATTTGAAACTAAAAGGATATTTAAAAATTAAGAGCAGGTAGTCCTTTACCAAAATTGAAAATTTCATGATCCCAGGGATAGGTGTTTTAGAATCAGGGTGAGGTCGAAAAAAATGGTCAGTGATTAACAATTAACAATGAAATATCTTTAACTTTTTAATGAGTACCTTTCTAATTCTTTTTAAATTTGGTATAAAGCATCTTAAGGACATTAGTGGGACATAAATTGTAAATCTCATGACTCCTCATCCCCGGGACCTTATGGGGAGGGCAAAACTTGACCAATTTTCTCTACAACCCCATATCTTTTAAAAAACTAAATGCATAGTGATGTAGAGTAGGAAGACCTCTACCAAAATTGTATATTTCATGATGTCTGGGTAAAGGTTCTGACTCCAGGAAGGATTTTGTATGTGTAGTGTATATGTGTAAAACATCTTCATTAATACTACTGATACTAAATTAAAACTAAATAGATACTGCGAAGGATAGGTAGTCCTTTACCAATATTGTAAATTTCAAGATCCCAGAGGGCAAGGGTTTTGGTTTCAGAGCAGAGCCAAAATTGTTATAGTGATTATTGTCTATCATTTGAATGTCTTTTTTAAGTTTCCTGATACGGTATAAAAAATAAATGCCTATTTGGGAAAAGCAGAAAAGAATGTACCAAAATTGTGAATTTCGCAACCCTTGGAATTTTGACTCTAGGATGGGACCAAACTAATCATATTTTATTACGTAAAATCTTTCAACGGTGTCGAACGTACAAAGGCATTCAAGTTTACGACCATATCATATTTTATGCTATAACTGCGTTGTTGGAATTTAGCTTAGATAAGTAGAACAGGAAATTTTTGCTAGCTTTCATAGCCCTCGGGACTAGTAACACTTTTAACTAATACTCAGGTGACCGATAAGGCCCGAGTGCCTCTTGTTTACTCCGAACGTAATTTTCATCCGATTAATATGAATATAAATCTTTCTAATGCAAAAAATCTTGAAATGGAATATGTTTATAACATATTTTTTCTTTCCTTTTTTATTTTTAGAAAAAAAAAATCTATATTCCCTTGTCCAGATTCCCAGTATGTCTTTGATACTTACCTTTTGCGATTGGGATGTTGTGCACAAAGTATGGCACCACTGTTGTCAAGGAATCGAGAGGGATCGAATTTCCATGGATTTGACCATACATTTTCATCATGGTGTAATGCCCACAAATTCATATATACCTAAAAATATACCATGTTACTTCTTTTTGACTTAACAATATATTGGGGAAATTTTATTAAAAAAGAAAGAAAAGAGAATTCATGATTACCGTTGAATTGGAGTCTATATGATATCCACATATAGAAGCATTTTTTAAAGTGGAATGAGGCACCGCTAGGGGTACATGCGATATGTAACGCAGGAGTTCTAAGATCACGGCTTCCGTGTATGGTGTTTGTCGACGACCAGACAGCGAAGGAAATGTCCCATCCGGAAAAACGCTGTCGATTTCTTCCTGAATCTTTGTCTGGATCTCTTGATTGTGGAGGAGGATCAGAATTAAGCATGTCAAGGCCGTGGCCGTTGTGTCCACTCCTAAAGGCAGTATCAAATAACAGCTAGTGTCAGTACTTTTTAACAATGAGGAAGCTAGAGTTTTAATTATAAGACATTTGATTTCGTATATACCTGCTAAAATTAAATTTGTGAAACATTCTTTAATGGTATCATCGTCTATGTTGGAAATTCCATCCACCAAACTTTGCATGTGACCAATAACACTTTCTTCTGAAAACTGTGGTATGAAAGTAAACATAAAAGATAATCGGAGAAAGAAGTGCAAATTAAAGAAAACAGACATCTAACTTGTTAAACCCTGGGCAAATACAATACCGTTCCGTGTTGTTCCGTAAGAGATTTCCACAATCGATCTCTAATGCCAAGAGCTTTTTCTAATTGTAGGGTCTCTCTACTCTGTCCGAACTTAAGCCACGGTATAATGTCAAGACGTTTTCCTTCTCCGGACCCATAGATCTCATTAAACAACTGGCTAATTTCTAAGATTGTTTCAATCTCTTGTCCAGTAGGTTCGAATCTTTCCCCTATAAGCTATAAAGAAAGCATTTAAAATTGTTAAGCGCAAATCAAGAAACCGAGATTCCAAGCATGATTAGAGAATACGATTTGTACTTACAAAGCATAACATTACATTGCAGACAGATTCGAAGAAATTTCGACTTGGATCGAAATTTTTACCATCCAAATCTTGGATCCGATCTACCAAAGACATCAATTCTGGTTTACAAATATCTTCCAGAAGGAGAAGTCGAGTTCCATACATCTTCAAAGATCTATGTACTTCTTTTCGTAAAAACATCAGCTGTGGGGTGTATGTTTGCCACACGATAGACTTATTGCACCTGTCTTTTTGGTCTGTGCGATGCATCTTTGGTCGACCAGCAAAGGTTGTTCCTGCCAGCACTAAAGCCTCGTGGATACTGCTATAATCATTTAACACTACTATTTTCTCGTTAAACAATTTCACTTCGAAAATAGCCCCATAACGCTTTGCCCACTCTGTAAAGACAAGATGACAACGTTCCATGGGTAACTGAAGGGCATTGCCAACGATAGGCCATCTGCATGGTATGCAGGGCACACGGTGACCCTTTTGAAATAGTAGGAACCAGAGTATTAAAGTAAGAAACGGGAAAAATGAAGCAAAGCAGCAGGTAGCAATAAGTTCGTGTAGCATCTTCAGTGAACACCACTGGTGTGAAACTGCTATTATTTATGTCCTGGACGGGACCGTGCGATAAACGCACAATTAACAACACAAACAACAAATAGAGATTTCAAGGTAATTCTATTCCTCCTACGAAAAAAAGCCTTCCTCAATTACGGTATCAATCACTGTTTTATTATTCTTCTTTTAATCAGTAGCGTCCAGACGGAAACTGGAAGAAAGCTGAAATAGTTAAAGATTATATAATTAGTTAAGAGACATTAAAGCGTCGAACAACATATTTGTGTTCACTACAATATACCATTCATGATTGTCTTCCATACCCAACAATGCGTATCTTTTCACCAATACAAGGAAACGATTGAACAAAATTACTAACATCCATGTATGCACATTTGTAGTTTCCTTACAGTGCAGGAATTGTTGTTCGAGTATATATACGTGCATGCAAGTCTTCCCTCGCATCAGTTTTACAACACGATCCCACGCAGTCCAGGCAGATGAGAATACTCTTCGTTCTGCATAGTTCAGCAAACCATGAAGGACGCAACAACAGGAAAACGTGCGTTTAACGTGCTTTAAATACATGCGTACTTGTTGATTTAATGCCTCTTAAGTAGTACATATATTTCATTTTGTATATGTTGTATCCGTTATTTGGTTGATTTAAACTTTTTCAACCTAGAACCTTCGACGATTTTGCAAAACATTTCTCGAAGTTTGCCGAGTATTTCTAAATGTTATTTCCTTCCTTATTACTAGCTGACTGTTTATCATTGATAGAATTTATAAAAAAAAAAACAACAACCCCAAAACCTGCTTCACAATAACCTTGTAAAGTACAGATAACAGACATACAGGTTGATAATTGTTTGACAAAAACATTTTATCAGATTTCTATAAGGAGTAACCCATGCATTTTCTATTCGTCAGTAAAAATGATTTAATTAAATTGCTCAAGAAACAAACAGCTTCTATAATAGATGTGTTAAAATATCGATTACAAGAATGGCGTGTTCTAGAAACGTACATGATACATGATATGTACGAGATTGTTTAAACAACACTCATTAACAGAAACGGAACTGTAAGAATAAATCATATCTGCCAAAAGTAACGAAGTTTAATACAGCTTGATATTTTGAAGTTATTATTGCTCTTGGGGCCATTTTAGATGCCCTACCTCTAATATCTTCTGATAGAAGTATGAAAGCAGATAGGGTTTTAGGTAATATTAAATTTCTTTTCTCTTGCTTCATAAAACATGGACATATTTAAGGGTCTGACTCACGATTTTTCCCAAAAGTTTGTTTTTCACTTTAATGATCAAAATCTCCTGTCTTTAGAATGTGTTTAAAAGGTTTCACTAAAAATTAAGGCTATACACTGACAGAAGTTCATTGTAGAGAGTTCTATTATTTTTATGTAAACAAAGATTGAGGTTCTAGTACATGTACATTATTGTTTACGAAGTTTTCAAAAATAAATGGATATTGATTAAAGTTTATTATATTTATCCCATTTTCAAATAATTTTTTTAGGTAAAATATGTAATTTAAAAGTTAAACTTGTGAGTGTGCAAAATTAGGATGCTTTAAATTACAAAATTAAAATTCCACTGGTTGTAAACATAAAAAGACTTGAGTCTTTGTTTACGTAATACAGTGTTAAGGCTAAAAATTGCTCTTATCCTTGCATTCAGAAGGTCTAAAAATGATTTTTGTTTTTTGGCAATAAACGTGAACCAGCCCCTTTAAAGAGACACTACAGCTCATTTTGCGCAAAAAAAAAATATAAAAAAAAAATAAAAAAAATCACAAAATGAGAATTTTCCCCAAGCTTTCTCAAATTTTGTTGAATAGATGAAAGTGTAAACTTTGCAAAAATAAAGCATTTCTAAAGTTGAAAAATTCTCGTTTAAACGAAAAAAAAAATCAATACTTTTTGAAGACCTTTCAAAATAATACACTGAGACTGCTCCTTTCGGTCTGCAGACGCATACACACAGACAGTAAACAGTACAGCATGTCGTCTAGTGAGAGAACGCGTGCAATTGATAGACCCAGAAATCTGACAGATTATGCGACAGGTTAAAATGGAACGAAATACAACTCATATGGATAGATAAAATTTACGTGGGCATTAGTACCTAAAAGCTAGGAGACATACACGCAGGACTTTAAAAGTACGTGCTATTTTCATCTGAATACGTCACGTGTTAGTTTAAAAACATTGTTTGGTAAATAGGGACATGGACGGTTTTTGTTAGAATAATGATTTATAATTACTTTTAAAATTATAAGAAGCAGGGAATAAAGCTAGTGTGGACCCCATAAAGGGTATTTAAATAAGTTTCTACATAACACGTTTTGCTGTCATTCTAAATCATGTGATGTAAAATGTCCGAGTCAGCATGAAGAAAGCGGATGATCTTCAAAGCATAGTTGAGAGCAAATTAATGCATAAAACTTGTTATAAATTGTCAATATCGATATGATTTTTACCATTTGATCGATACGTGTTTTAAAAATAAACTATCTGATTGAAATGTGGAAAATGAGCTGTAGTGTCTCTTTCAGGTTGTAACATTTTCTCTGAAGTAATTTCTTATCTCCTCGAAATGAAGAGTCGTTGTGCGATTTCCTAAATAGGTTTAAACATTATATTGTAGTGATATTACAGTACTTTGTACATTGACCTGCGTAGCTCAGTGGTTAGACCACCTAACAAGTAATACAAGGCTTCCAGGTTTGATACCCTATTGTTTCAAATACTTTTCTTTCCTTCTTGGGGCCTCCGTGGCCGAGTGGTTAGAGCATCGGGCTCAAAATCACAAAACCTCTCACCTCTGTCGGCGCGTGTTCGAATCTCGGCCGCGGCGTTATGTGAGCAAGTTTGCCAGTTTACTTGCGGAAGGTCGGTGGTCTCTTCTCAGGTACATTGTATCTGGGTTCTCTCCTCCACCTGGACGCCACCAGATAACTGAAAAATTGTTGAATGTGGCGGAAAGCAATAAATAATCAATCAATCAATCAATCTTTCCTTCTTTACTACGTAAACTTACTGCAATACATAAAAGCTTATTTTACATTTTTACTCACCACAACCATGAACTATCAAAATCTTCTACATGTAATTCTAAAACAAACCTGGTAATACATCCCAGGATTTTTTTGTTGTTGTAGAAACGAGATAGAATGCAAGTGAATTGTATGTGAAATGTCAGAAAAATTATATGAGAAACGTCGCGTATGTTCTTAACACTACTCATGTAAGTAGAAGGTAGCTTTGTTTGTACATTTACACCTTGTTTCTTAGGGGAAATCATATATTACCATTCCATTATTTCAGGTCCAAAAGTTACCTTTACCCTTCCTGATTAGTGTAGGGAAAATCGAGCTGGAGTATATCGTTCTCATCCAAGAAATTATAGATTCAGAATTACTTACGTTTTATTACTTATTTTGATATATCATATTGTATATTCTATAAAAAGTATCAGTCAGGGCATTTACTTGAACCATGATTAAACATATAACAGCTGTCTTCCCAAGTGAAGAGTTTGTGATTCGCCATATTTCTCACATGAAAGCTTACTTATCTTGACATCATATCTGTGTACACATAGATGTACGCGTCTGAACTTAATAGTAATGTCAGATATATATTTAAAAATAATAATAAACCTAAGCACGTAGTCTATCACAGGAGATATAAACAAATGCACTTCTTGAATTAGAACTAAATAAATAAATGACCAAAATGTGATGAAAACGTTATTGACTCAATATGAATGTTTTACAAGGTCATCGTAATGCCGTGTATTTAGGGAGTAACTATGTTCTCATTTTACAACCGTTGAAATCAAATGCTGATTAGCGTTGGCGTCACATGTAAATCAACATTAACGGTCGAAAATATTCTAATGCAATTTTACATACGTCGAATTTAATGCTTACATGTAATGTATTATGACGTCAAAATTGAAAGTCCGTCTCTCTTTATTTTATGCTCTGTGCATTAGCCAATCGAAATATAGATAATAAAGCAGTTGTATTAGCATGACTGTTTAAACTGTAATCAAACGTCACAATCAATCCTTCCACATGACCTTGACATCTGTAATTGTCACATCACAATCTTGACGTCATAAATGCAGTCGTGTGTTATATCCCTGCAGTCCAAATGCCAAAAACAAATGAATCGCTAAAGGATGATTTTGCTCCAGAGTCCATAAATCCAAACTGGAAGTCCAAGAAATATCAACGGGTTGCACTCCAAATTAGAATGGAGAAAGAACAAGAGTTGATTAAAAAGGACGAGAATTTCAGCACCCGTCAAATGGGGTATGCTTAGTCATGATCTAAAAATGTTTGACGCTATTGTACATGTATATAATTTAGAAACATTATGTCTAAGGATGGTAAACTTTCAACAGTAATTAAATTTTTTTTTTAAAAGTTTACTTTAGAATTGTTGATTAACATGTTCCAAAACATTTTGTCATGAATAAAACTTTGCTCTTTCATTGTTTGCTGTTCCCAATTAAAAAAAAAAATAAGTGATCTTCAACCTGAGCATAAAATACAAATAATTTCAGGTCATTTTTGGCATGCAAAGAATTAATTATGCCAAATATTAAGAAGTTTAGTAACATGCGATATGTACTTTAATTTAGATAAACTGTTTAATTTAAATTATAGTTGAATATGCAAGAAGCTAATTTTTATATATCTATTTTTATTTTGATTATGTTTTAATCATTATTATTTTTTCAATTTTTAAATTGATTTTTATCTTGTGTAGATATCGATGTTTGAACAGTAAAATACTTTCACAGCATCACGATTGAAAGTATTCACAAAAATGATATTTAGAACGCATGTATATAAAACATTAATGTTAATGTACTGGTGATGAATTTCTTTGCTTGTTTGAATGAATGTTTTTCAAATGTGCTTGGGAAAAAAATCATTTCTGAATATTTTTTTTTTAAAGTTGTGAAATATTTTATTTCTTGTCTCAGTTAAGAACGAATGGTGTGTCTCCTTGCAGGAAAGACCAAGAGAAAGTGAGAAAATGTTTAGAAAGACTTGAGCAAGACAGGAGAAAAACCTTTAGCTATGAACCTCAGCGAAATGTATGTTTGCCACTATTGCTTGAATGTTTTAAAAACAAAAATACCCGTATTAAATTCATAAAGTGTCATCAATTTGAGTTTATGTCATGTGGATGTGCATATATCAGAATTTAGTTTTATATTAGTTTAATACTGGTAACCATGAAATCTTTTTTATTGCGGTATCCAAACTTTCTGAGATCAAATCTATCGCTTTTCGTCGTTCAAGGATCTTTTCTTTTTCTTCAGACTGATGACAGGGAACAAACGTGCAGGTACTGTATTATTATTCAAGACCAAGACACAAAACAATCGTTTCTTAATATAATGGCTGTTTTCGGCACTCTGGGACAATTTATACTATTAACCTTGCTTTGACCATTTACATTACAGCCTCGGTACTATCGGTCGTTCTTCCAGTCTGAGGGAACGGAGAAGTTCCTCCCGTAATTCCCGCCAACAACAGGAAAGCGGGACTTTCTCTGTGGACCCAAGACGTTCCTCAACACGGAAGATCAGCGAGCAGGGTATTGTATATGATTTTTCCCCTGTGAGTTGCATGACTACGAATGACAGTTTTTAGGGATAGTTTGCAATAGACAAACACTCAAAAGCGCTTTGTTTCCAGGAAAGACTAATTTTAAAACGAAATAGAGAAAGACGTACATTACACAAAGCCAAATTTAGATACACTATGCGGTTTTTGCGGAAAAAATTACGTATTCTGCTTCAAGAACTGATCAATACTGCTGTCGACAGACGTTAACTAGAAAACGGTTGTCTGTTATAAACTCATGTGTAAAATTGTGATTATGAACTCAAGTAAGATACGATTTGAAAGTTTCTTTTCCAATATTGTATTTTTAAGATCATGCGAGTGTACAGGATTTTGAGATTTTTTTTTTCTGTATCAAGAAACAAAAATTATATTGGAATGTTTTGTACAACAGCACCTATTTTACTCCCAGGAAGTTAATTTTGCGATGATTTTCTACTGTGTGCAAAATTATAAAAGTAAAAAGTATGTGCAAATAGAATTCTTCTACTGATGGAAAAATATTGCATGCGGTGTCATTCATATTAAACAAAATATAACGATCATGTTCATTAAAAATGGAAGCATCTTGATTAAGAAGTCCGGGAGATAATCAAGAAATAGTGAAAATGGGTTGGGTTCGTTAAAAAAAATTCTAAAGAAGAACCAAGAAACTATAAAACCGAAGCTTGTATGGAATACTCCATATATAATGAAGATTCAAGTCCCTTCATATCATGACTCTAGGGGCCAGGGAAAGATCACCATAGCGTGCACAAAGTGTAAAGTTGGTTATACATTTAAAAATCTATGGAGCGCCATATTAACATAAACTCAAATAATTGAAGCTATCTTTAATTATTTGAAAATATCGTCACTTCATTTGATTAATCATCATGAATTGAATTGATGATATTGTTCTCTTCAATTGAATTGTAGCACGCATCAATTAAATTTTTGATATCATTAATTCATTTGAAGAGAGCAACAATCAATTATAGCGCGCATCAATTCAGCAGAATAATTAAAGCTAGATTATGCTCCAGACATTTTGTAGATTGTGCACAAACACCACATCATCTTTGTCCCCCAAGCTTTTTCGGTATAACAACTACAAATTTTAGCTAGGAACCCGGGGAGCATCATCGATCTAGAAAAGAATAATCAATTACCGGAATGATGACGGTATTGAAAATGGAGACGCGCCTTTCATTGCTACACTTAAATTCAATTCTGCTGCAAGTTGACAAAGTCTTAACATGTTATCTTTTCTATAAAAGTGATATGTAACTCCTCGATCCAGTAAAAATCGCTTTAATTCTGGGACTTGAAAACTTCGGAAATTCGTGTTGAAAACCGGATGTCCGCATCTAGTGCAAAGAAATATTAGAATCATGCCGGAATACGGTAACTCGAAAATGGACTATTAATGCGCACAATAATAAAATTACTGCTCTCTTCCATTGAATTAATATCATTAATTCATTTGATGTGAGCAATAATTCTTTCGAGGAGAACAACTATAGAATTAGAGATATCTTCAATTTAACATATCCATAATTGAAGTAATGATCTCTTTAATTGAATTGAATTAATTCATTGCATGCATTAATCCCTTATACAAAATCATTGTAAATTAATTAAAGATATCTTCATTTGAATTAAAGAAATCATCAAATTATTTATACCAAGCTCTAAATCAATTTTTGCGAGCAACATTTCCACCACATTGATGCTCTCATCAATTGAATTGATAAGATCAATAATTGAATTGCAGCACGCATCAGATCAATTTATTATTCTCATTAAATGAATTAATGCGATCATCATTTCAGTTGATGAAAGCATTAATTGCATTGATGCGTGCATTAAATCAATTATTGCTCTTATCAATTCAATTAATTGAGAGCAATAATTGAATTGACGAGATCTTCAAATAATTAAGATATCTTTAATTATTTGAGTTTATGTTAACTTGGCGATCCATCAAAATCCCAAGAACCAATTAGATATGCTATAATATTAATATATTCATATGATATAATTGAAAGTTCGTATCACACTTTCAATGTTAAAATCGTACGTCATATATTTTATATTTTATATATATAAATTAAAAGTATTTTAACGAGCTACTAAATAAGATATTAACGTAATGAGCTACCTTAAACCAATAACCATCACTGATAAATAAAAATCAAGAACAGGGCACGCTTTCAAAATACAACAGAAATACAACATCGAATATTAAAAAACAAAGTAATAATAATACTATACAATAATAAGCAAGAAATGAATAAATAACTAAAAAATAAAAATAAAAAAGCAAAAGTTTGGGTGGCTTGGGCGACCAACAGAAACAGTAGATCAAACGTAAATCTCTCTCTCTCTCTCTCACCTGTTATGCCCCATCACTAACACTTCATTAAAATAGTATAAATTAATTGTGTACTCACCATCTTGTTTTCGGGCTTCAGTCACAAAGCGACACATCCAGCAATCTAAGTCTTCATTTGAAACAAAATTAAAAGACACAGGTACAGTTTTATATCGCTCTATCAACATGTTTGATCTGTTTCTGTTGGTCGCCCAGGTCATCCACATATTCTCTGTTTAAAGATTATTTTTAAAAATGATATCTAGAAAATACATGGAAGTCTTTTTTTTATCATGCCCGAAAATGTCCAAAAGAATAGTATTATAGCAAGTTCTCAACGTAAAACCATTTGAAAAGACACGACAGATTCCTGACAAATGGATGAAGATAATTTGAATGTGTAGGGAAAAACAATTATTATTATTGGAAACTTCGTAATGTGGACTCACTGGGGTTTTGAATACCGGTAATCTCCCCTTGCGGATAATAATTATCCAACTCAGCCAATGCAAAACCGATCAATTAAGATAATTACTGATGATCTTGATTACAAGATAAAAAAAAAAAGCATACCGAAGGGTTATGATACATCAAACAGAACCACAAAGTGTTTAATTACTTGTGTGAAACATGTACTAAGTTAAAGTTTTCTTTCGCCACTCGATTTGAACCGTCGCTTCGCTCGGCAACGAATCTCTTGGTTTACCGACATACATTTAAACTATAAACGGAGGTACTTCTTGATTAATTTTTTTCCAAAAGCCATCTCGTGCAGTATAAACAAGTTTGTTTGCTTCATACCCTATATATTCAAGCAAGAATATTTTAGGAGAATTAGAGGGCGGTTAGGTGAGGTAATGTGTAGGTTCGCATATAATATAACGTTTTTCTGGAATCAAAATTGGCAACATGGGGCCTAATTAATAAAATATACTTCTATGATTAAAAAAAACCACTGAAATTATCAAATATCTCATTTTATTATTGAACACATACTTACCCTACTTATATGAAACAATTTTCATCCATACGCGATTTTAAATTAATCTCAGTTTTTCACGCGTGGGGTCTAATCTAGAACTGTTAGGAAAAAAAAGCAAAACTTAAATCCAATCGTTGATTTAATGATGAAATTTTAGTTCCAATGATAGGAAAGTATGTCAAATGGACAGATGGCCGCAGATAAAAAGTTTTTTGAAAGCGCGGATATGAAATTATATTGCAACGATAAACTGAATGACATACATGATATGTATATACCTTGCTTCCGTTTGAGCAGCTAGGATAGCAGACGAAGGCCAGGAAGCTCAGCCAGAACGTCAGAGTTGGCGACAGCGAAGTTTACAGAACTCAAGTTAGTTATATATCGATTTGCAATAGTTCACAGAACAGTGTGATACAGGAATAAAACAGAAAGTTGAAAAATTTGAGGAACAGTAGTTACACATGTGCAAATTTCATGTACGTCAATTTCAACGTTTTGAGTGAAAACTATATAATTACATAACGTATTGGGTAAGATAACTTTTGATCTTATATTTTGTGGATTTTGGTCCGTTTCCTGTTTTCATACTTTAATGCATGTTTCTATTACAGTAAAGAAGAAAAGGTCAAATCTCTTGAAAAGTGTGACGGAATTTGGTAGCGATAAAAGTAAGGAAAGATTTCATCCCTCATTATAACTAAAGAGTGACAAAAATGTGCCATTTCATTTTTTGTTTGTTTGTTTGTTGTTTTTCGTCACACTCAACAATTTTTCAGTTATCTGGTGGCGTCGAGTTTTTATTGGTAGGGGAGAGAACCCAGATACAATGTACCCAGGAAGAGATCACCGACCTTCCGAAAGTAAACTGGCAAACTTTCTCACATATATCGGCGCGAGCGAGAGTAGAACCCGAGTCGACAAGATTTGAGAGGCCTTGTTATTTTGAGCGCGACGCCCTAACCACACCTTTAAATTAAGGTCAAAAAAAAAAAAAAAAAAAAACAAAGAAAAAAAACAAAAACAAAAAATTAAATTTTTTTTAGCGTTGTGCTTGGGTTCAGGACCCCCTCCTATTCTGAATAACCTGCGTGTTGATTTAATTATTTTTTGTTGAAAGTCTCTCTAAAGCATGCCATCAATGTATTGCATACCCCAAAAGTCCAAAATAACTCCAAATAAGCTTTTTTTAAAAAAAATTATCCCTCACTGGATATTATAATAGAACAAGGTTTCTAACTCCAGCATTATGGCGTCTGCAAAAATGTCAAACCTGCTGGGAAAACCTTATCCAGAATCGTTCATAATACATTTACCCATAAAAGATGGCCGGAAGTTGTCATGCTACAAAAGGTTTGACTTATTTTAATAAAATAATCTTACCTATTCAATGTCTCCTGAACTATTTAAGATAGAGCTTCCATATTTTGTATATAGATTTTTACTGTTGATTGATTGATTGTTTGTTTGTTTTACGTCCCGTCGAGAATTTTTCACTCATATTGAGACGTCACCAGCTGTAGGTGAAGTACTACAAATTTAGACCTATGCTTAGCACTCAGGGTTCTTTAACATGCCAACGCTTACCGTGACACGGGACCTCCGTTTTTTTAAAGGTCATATCCGAAAGACCTTTCTCACTTTTAAATGCCGAGCGTTTGGCGAAGGAGCAATCACTACCTATTTTTCGTCTTAGGTTTGACGCAGCCATGGCACGAGCGGGGCTCGAACTCACGACCTCCCGGTTACGAAGCGAACGCTCTAACCACTGAGCTACCGCGACCGGTATATAGATTTTTATGGCAAGGTCTTTCATATCATACCATGATCTATGGTCTTGTGAACTTGGTCTTTCTCAACAGCAAGATCATGTTAGTCATATTGATATTGATGCATCTCTGTGTTATGTGAATTAATTTTCAGTTATGTTGTGATCCTTTGGGGCTTTGTTGGGGCCACAATAACGGGGTAAAAATTTTCATGCGAATAAAAATTGTTTAAAAAAAACAACCGGGCCTCTTGTTAATGTTTATTTCTGAATTAAGGTGACAAACGTCCTACTGTTTTATATAGACATCAACATACACTTTACCTCTCTCTCTCCTGTTAATCTTGAAAGTGTATTTCTTCCAAGAATGTATACAATCAAAGTTAAATTAAGGAAATATCAGGTAAATTAACCATTTTGAAATACAATTTGCGATGTAAACAATATTGCAAAAGTTCATTGCATAAAACACATGGAGCAGTCGAGACAGCAGACCTTAGTTTCAACATACTATACGGAGTATCAATATGAAAAACCCGTCTAAGTGAGGTGATGACGAAGTACTCCATCATAGTAGCATATCAAATTATATTGTTTGGTATGATATATTTTGTTTTAACCTTTTGTTTTCTATATAATGGTTTAACATTCTAGTAAACGTACATGAAAGTTTCATTCCTTTGATAACCTAGTATAAATCATGAAATAAATATCTTTGATTTTGAAATGATTTACAAAGCAGTCCTTCTTTCTACATACAGATATATTGTATCCACAAGTTTCTTTAAAAAAAAACAACACTGTATTTTTTATCTTTGAAACTCATACTTACTAATTCTAAACAACATAAACTGGAATATTAAATCAAACAAAACTTGAGTATTGTATTGCAGTATTCATGTAATCCACCATTATAGAGCTGTGAATAAATTATGTTAACAGACGGCTACAAGTAAATCTTCATTCGAAACATTGCAGCTTTTCAGGTCACCACAATCCCGTCCACTGCTCCAGTTCAAAAAGGTAGTGATAAAAACATCAAACCAACCGGCAGTTTCTTAAACCAAGACCAGGGTTCGGAGATTGGTCAAGAATATCGGTCTCGAAAGGGCTCGATTGAGTGCAACCCCTTTACCAAACAGGATTTTAAAGCATCCAAGCGTGACCATCGTGGATCATATATTCCACACTTGTCCAAGGGAAGTAGCAGATATATTCATAGTTCCAGAAAGTCCTCTCATGCTGGTCATTCCCAAATATTTGACGAGGACACGATAGAGGAAGCACAGAAATTGTATGAGTATGCCGTGAAGTGTGTTTTAGACGCGTACAAACAAAAGCCGCAAACACAAGAAAGACGCAGTTCATTACCTGGAGAAACGCAGGCATCACCTCTTGATGAGACATCATTTCTCACCAAAGTAATAAATTTACCTCAGAACAAAAATCGTAATCAATCAATAAACGGCAAGACTAACTAGTTTACACACACACACACACACACACACACACACACACACACACACACACATATATATATAATGACATTATAATGTGTCCTTTCAATATTGCAGCAATCCGTTGTAACACCTTCTGAGCAAATTCCCAATGTGAGTCTGTTAGATAAATCTGCATTGGAGGACTTGCAAGAACTTCTGTTAGAAGCGCGCATCTATCGAGACAGGTATGATTATTATTTCATCTAGTAGACTGTCATTGAATCTGGCTTTGTAAAATAAAATTTGAATGATAATTTTAATATTTTGCTTAACCGTTGAAATTTTCCTTGAAGAAAATTGCCAGAAGAAGAGTATGGTTTTCATTCACAAAGTCGTATGCAGAGAAGACGACTGGAAAACATGAAGGCCATTTTGGAAAAGTTAGGAAGACAATCAGTCACTAAATTTGATCCAAAGGCGATGCTAGAATGTGGGTACTTAAGATTGTCCAAGCGAAACATCGAAACACTCGAGGAAATGATGAGAGACTCAGGGGAAGATCCAGGGATTCACGCACATTCTGATGTGTCTAATTACAATATGTGGGATCATTGATCTTTGGGAACCTTCAATATCATTAGTTGAATATGCATATCGTAAAGCAAAGTCTGACAGGGAGATGTTCATCATGATACGTTTCATTGTTTCAATAAATTATTCGCATCACCAATATGTACCTTGTATATAGATTGCCACTCTTTTACCTCAGCCGTAAATGTGTGTACCTGCATTTAATATGGATGATTTCGTCTACAACTGTCTGTTGGTTTTCTATGTCACGTTGACTCACTCGAGTTGCAGATAAGTAAGGATGATATGCAATGAAATCTTTTGCAGAAACTATGCTTAAGGTAAAGACTAATCGATTGTTACACGGTTTATAATATTGAGTAATCTAAAATTATATCAACGTTTGTTAAATTGCTGTGGCAAGGATGTAAATATTTGGTCATAAATGTTTGTTGCAATGTAGTTTAACTTTTATTTTGTCTGCTATTTTTAGAAAGCATTTTTGAAATCTATCATTCCAGCAATTAATATTAATTTTTATACTACGCCCATCAAACACGAATCCTATAGTATTATGGTATGGCGCAGTGCGTCTGTCCAACGGCGTATCAACTAGAGGAAAAAAATAATAAGCTAATAGATCGCAGATTCCAGAATTCGGATTTCAAAATACTTGTATAATTATACATAATTTCGTTGTAATCGAACCAACCCAAAAGTGACGTCACAGAAAATGTCATATACTGGCGGTAATACAGGAAACGTTACTATACAATAGAATTTGAGAGAATGATTTGGTCAATCAGAGAGAATATCTGGAGAATCTGGTTGTCTTAGAGGCGACAGGAAAGGGTAAAAGTGCAAAAGAAATTTTGAATATCGAATGGTGAAGCAAACAATGTGTAAATCGTAATAATAAATCCCCAAGACATATACAAGTTCGAGTGTAGGGCAACACGGACCTCCGACAAAGCGAAGGTTGGGTCAGGTGCCATGGAGGAGTAAGCATCCTCTGCTGTCCGGTCACACCCGCCGTGAGCCCTTAATCGAAAATAGGTATACGGGATTACCCGTAGTCAAAGTTAATATGAAAAATGACAGTCTAACAAAGGGTATGAAACGCGTCGTCACAACAAATACGAGGGCTGTTCGATATGTAATGTGTATTGTACCACAGTGCGATAACGCTTTGCACGATTTCGTGGATGATGGTACTCTTGTATAGCTCCATTCAATACCTTTCCAATGGTATAAACACGATCCTAGAGCTCTACATAGTTTTAAACTTAGTCATTTCAATAGAGCCAGTCGTTGACCACTGTTGTAAAAACGGTTGGGAAACCGGTTGAGAATATTGAAGAAATTAGAGCTTATATAAAAGTTCGCAAAAAACTCGGTAATTCGGTAATGCAGATTTTTACTGAATTGGAGACGTTTATGGGTCTGATAAGGTATCTAATGAGACAGTTCTTAGGCGGAGAAAGAAATTTCTGACCGGCACAGAGTCCGTCAAAGATGCAGCAACATCTGGCCGACCTGTGGCTGTAACAGGCAAGGCAAATGTCTCAAAAGTCAGGGAAATAATTGAAAGTGATGGCAGGTACACGATACGTGATATTGTCAAAGCTGTTGGCATATCGCTATCGCGGGTGCATTTCATTTTGAAGCGTAATTTGAAAGTACGAAAGATTTCTGCCAGATGGATACCGCATACAGTGACATATGACCAAAAAGGGTACGAGTACAAACCGCTAAGCAATTGCTCAATATGTTCCCCAAATTCAATCAAAGACAATTTGCAAACATTGCTACTAGTGAAGAAACATGGGTTCACTATTTCGAACCAGTAAGAAAAATTGAAAACAAAATATTGCTAACTAAACACGGTAGAAAGCCTGTATTTGCCAAAAGAAGCATAAGCACAAAGAAGGTTCTTTACTGCATATTCTTCTCATGTGATGGTATAGTCGTACAAATTCTGATGTCGAAAGACAAAAGTGTTACAGGTCGTTATTACCGAGATGTTATACTAAAAATGCTCAAGGAATATTATCATAAACGACGCCCTGCGTCTGGATTTAGGCATGTTCGTCTAATAAATGATGATGCTCCATCACATACATCTGAGATTGTGAAGTAATTTTTTAAGTCAGAGAAGGTTACCGCCTAGCCACACCCACCATACTCTCCAGATCTAGCCCCATGCGACTCTTTCCTTTTTCCAAAACTTAAAAAAGTCCTTATCTGGTCGTCATTACAAGTCCCAACAAGTCCTTGGTTAAGTCATCAGCCAGTGCCGTGAGGCATTTCAGAAATGGATTCAGAGATTGAAATTATGTATTTCAAACCGCGGATAATACTTTGAAGGGATATAATGTTCATTTCACTATTTAAGTCGAATGCTTTTGAGATATCGTACAATACACATTACATATCGAACAGCCCTCGTATTATATAGACACGGAAATCGTTCATACTTTGATAGAACACAGTGCAGATGTTAGAGCTTCTGATAAGGAAGGGCGAGATCCCCAGAAATCTTTTAAGAAAACGTGTATTTGGATACCGTACTTCAAAAAATACGCATTCTGAGTGTATTGCAAGCAATATCAAATTCCCTTCCGGTAGGATAATTCAGTCAAAAGTAGGTCAAGTGCAACGAAACTCAAACATGATCTGCAACAATGCAAGACAAAGTCACATATCACATTTCAGTTGAATATCTTTATCCAAGGCGGAGAGAGGTCCGGAAAACTGATTCGGAATGACAGACAGACGGACGAACGGATTCATGAAGGGGCATAGTTCAGTTAAAAGTAGGAAAGCGTAACGAAACTCAAACTTAATCTGCAACTATCCAATATATAAAATTTTAGTTGAATATCATCATCCAAAGCGGAGAAAAGTTCGGAAAATCTCAAGCATTCATCAAGGGACATAATTAAGTGAAAAGGAGGTCAAGGTCAAAAATCTGTTATCTACTTTTTAGCTTCTACTTTGAATTCAGTTTACTATTATTATGTCATTTATTGTACCTTGTTTTATTGCCTATTATTGACTATTAAAGTGATAAATAAAATTTCATTTGGATATCTTTATCAAAAGCAGCGAAATGTCCGGAAAACCGATTCGGAATGACAAACGACGGACGGATAGATACAGACAGACCGAGGATAAACAAATAGTTCCTTTCGGCAAAGCCGGAAGGGGACTAATAAAACAAGAATGGTTTTCAGTTTATGGAGCTCTGACGGATGCATTATATTATGTCTGAAAAACATGGAAGAGAATATATTGAATTGATTCATCCATAACAGTCTAGATACAATTATTTCACTTCCGCGCAAATGTGAGAAGACTCCGCTACATGCATATTGCAGGACTCAACCCTGCTTGAGGCTAATTTGAAAACAAAAATTCGCAAACAAATTACTCGGTCAAGGTGTTGATGGAAATACTTTCTTACATTACTATTTCATGAACTGTGAACTTTGAAAGAACCAGACAAAATATTGGTAAAAATCTTTTCGAAAAGGTCTGCCAGAACCAATTTTGAAAGAAACTTGTCCAGTGCCAAAATGTTTTTATGGAGACACCATTGCACCTGCATCTTGAAAATGGAAATGGAAAAATTACAGAAGACGTTTTGCAAATGATTACCATTACACCTTTACCGAGTTTTCCGCGATGCTTGAGTTTATTATTTTCCCGTAACTGTCTCATAAGTGATGCATAGTATGTGACATTGTTTGTTTGTCATTTTGGAGATAATCTACCATCAGCATCCCAGAAAACCGTGATCATAACTTTTCCAGCTGATGGATCAGTCTTTGCCTTCTTTGGCGGGGGTGAACCAGGGTTCTTCTATTGTTTAGACTGCTATAAGAATATTTGTATTCGTGCAGCAAAATGTGCTGTACGTTGCAAAATAGAATTCTATTCTAACAAAATCGAGGAGGCTGGTAAAGATCAGAGACAGTTGTTTCGCTTGGCCAATAAACTATTGGGTATCAAGGCAGAGGCAGTACTGCCAGATCATCAGGAAGAAGATGCGCTAGCTAACTCCTTCGGCGACTTCTTCCAATCAAAAATACAAAAAATCCGGAGGGAATTGTGTATTGGCATACAGTCTGACATCGACCCACTGTGTGTCGATCAGGAATTTACTGGAGTGCGTTTGTGTACGTTTGAGCCAGCATCACAGGAAGAGATCCTTGAGGTCATTATGTCAGCATCACCTAAATCCTGTGAATTGGATCCGATGCCAACATCCTTACTGAAACCATGGCATGGATAGTACTAGTATACTTACCTTCGTAACAAACCTTATTAACCAGTCTCTTAATCAGTCTGTATTCCCATCATCTTTCAAACAAACCATAGTGCGTCCCTTCATCAAAAAAGCTGGCCTAGATTCTCAGGAATATCGAAATTACAGACCTGTTTCGAATCTTTCATTCATCTCAAAGATTCTTGAAAAGATAGTCGCAAGACGCTTGGATCATCACATAGAATTGAATCATCTTCATAACAACGTACAGTCGGCATACCGAGCCTGTCATTCTACAGAAACGGCCTTACTTCGCGTTCATCACGACATTGTCGCAGCATTAGACGCGGGTTCCTGCGTCGCATTAATTATGTTAGACCTTTCCGCTGCCTTCGATGTCATTGATCATTCTATTCTAATAAGACGTCTTGAATTTGCTTTCGGTATTTCTGGCTCAGCACTTGAGTGGATTAAGTCATATCTGTCAGATAGGACCCAAAAAGTGGCCATTGGATCCACTTTCTCCAATGATTTCCTTCTCAAATGTGGCGTACCTCAGGGATCTGTCCTTGGACCTCGGCTCTATGCAATTTTCTCCAAACCAATTGGCGAAATTTGTCGGCGTAACAACGTCTTACATCATCTTTACGCCGATGACACACAAGCCTATCTGGTTTTCAAACCAGGAGAGGAGTGGCGAAATACTGCCAGCCGCCTTGAGTCATGCATGGATGAGATTAAAATGTGGATGTCAGCCAACCTGTTAAAACTTAATCAGGACAAAACAGAGTTTCTTGTTTTCTCTCCGAAACATCTAGCCATTGACTCATCATCATACCATCTTAACTTTGGTGACACCATCATCCGTGAGACACCGTTTGTGAAGAACTTGGGTGTTTGGTTTGATAAATCTTTATGTATGCAAAAACAAATATCATCTTTATCCCGTGCATGCTATCACCAGCTTCGTAATATCGGACGAATACGGTCACTCATTACAGAAGATGCGTGTAAGACCTTAGTCTGTGCCCTTGTGACATCTAGGCTCGACTATGCCAATGCTCTTCTGTTCGGCATTAACGCATCTGACCTGGCAAAACTGCAGAGAGTGCAAAACATGGCGGCAAGAATTATCACGCGAACTAAGAAAAATGACCACATTACCCCAGTGCTGACTTCCCTACACTGGCTTCCCATAGACAGTCGTATCAAGTACAAGATTCTTGTGTACTCGTACAAGGTGGTTTACAAGATGGCGCCACAATACCTGGAAGAGGTGATTACCGTTTATAAACCTCAACGTTCTTTAAGATCGGAAAATTCCCTGACACTGATGACACCTAGATGTCGAACTTCCACATATGGGAAAAGGCGGTTAGACGTGGCAGCTGCGACACTATGGAATGCATTGCCTGATAACCTTCGTCGGTGTCAGACTTTGAACAGTTTTAAAACGCAATTAAAAACATATCTTTTTAGACTCGCTTATTATTAAATGTCTCAATTTTAATCATTTTCACTTTTACTTAATTTCAAAAAAAAAAAAAAAAAAAAAAAAAAAAAAAATCATTTACTTCTAGTACTATGTAACCTGTCTTTTAAAAATTAGTATTTATGTAACCTGTCTTATGATTTATGATGTACAACGCTTTAGAGCGATTATTTTGATCGAATAGGGCGCTATATAAAATGATTATTATTATTATTATTATTTGGCCTCTGGGGTGAAGTGATGGACCCACGTTTCATCTATAGTAACAAATCTCTGAAGAAGTTAACAGGATCTCCCTCAAAAAGGTTTAGATTAGCACGCGACAAAATGCGCCTGCTGTGCTTCTGATCAATTGTCAGAAGTCTTGGTAACCAACGGGCTGAAACAGAGTACGTTAGATTGATCGATTGCCTATTGTTTTAACGTCCCGCTTGAAAATCTTTCACACATAAGGAGATGTCCCCATTGCCGGTAAAGGGCTGCAAAATTTACGCCAATACTCGACACTTACGGCCTTCGAGCAGGGAGGGATCTTTATCGTGCTACACCTACTGTGACATGGAACCTCGGTTTTTGCGGTATCATCCGAAGGACCGCCCCATTTAGTCGCCTTTTACGACAGGGGGTATTGAGGACCTATTCTAATCCGGATCCCCACGGGATCAGAGTACGTTAGAGTACGCTCGTAAAATTTCATAAATTAATGCAATGTAGCCGCCGTTCGTAGATGGTCTTATCTTAGTTTAACCTAGCAAATGGATATCTGGAATATATTGTGTTTGCATTCGTTATTTTAGGATTTATTTCGATTTAAATTCACCGTTTGATCCCGATCCCGATGAAATTTAATTATATGATACAAGCGCAATTTATCTAAATTTCCAAGATTATGCAGTTACTTAATTTTTAAAGTAGCAATTACTTTTATTTTCCACTGACCAATGAATTCCTTGAAAATAAATCATTGTTATGTCGACTAATTGCAAGTTCTTTGAGGATTACCGCTGTCGTTTTTAAATCAACACACACACACACACACACACACACACACACACACACATATATATATATAATTGATTTGTAGCAATAATCGTGATAATTGGTCAGTGGACTCTGGACTAGCAAAACAAGCATTTAAAATTATCCTACGTATCGCGATACGCGATTTATCAAAAGTACGCTTTAAAATGTTTGCATCTAATCAAATTGTAGTAAACTAAGACTTTAGTAATATTAAAGGGGAAGTGGACAAACATTTCTATTGTCTCATCATCAAGAAGATGAAAGAGTCCATAAATATAAAAGTTGATGAAGTTTTCCTTGTCAGTATGTTTTTTTTAATTTTTTTTTTATGGTTTTGGGGTTTTGTTTTTTGTTGTTGCTATCTTAGTAGAACTGTTATTTTGACTTACTAACCGGCACTACGACGTAATTGTTGTCCATAAATAAAAACTGAAAAGTAACATTTATTCATGTTTGTTATCATCTCTTGACAGAAACGTAATTCGTAGGTTTTTTTTAAACATTAAGTTAAACACTTATAAGTTTATATGTATTTTAAAACACGGAAATAAATTATCATAGCTTAAGAAAGAATTACCTTCAGATTGATATAAAATTTGTGTATTATATTTTCTTATATATGCAGAAGAGTGCACTACCCTGGAAAAGTCTAACTCCGTAGGGTCCCACGTTATTCAACTTGGCATAAATCCTCACAAGGATTCCCTCCTTGGTTAATGGGTGGAAGATGACTCTGGTAGAGAATCATGAAATGTGTACATACCAAAGACAGATCACATTTCTATGATTATTTCTGTATATATATAATGTTAAATATTTGGTATACAAGATTGGTGTAGATTCTTTCTCCTACAGTAGGGGGACAAAGGTGTTGAGAAAAAAATGGCGTCACGTTACCTTGTCAAAATATCGCGCATAATAAATCTGTTTATTTACTGTTTATTGTTCGAGTTATGGAAACTTAAAACTTTTTCAAGCATATAATAACAATAGTTTACTTTCTTATTCAGATTCACCAAGACTCGGTTGAATCCGAGGTTACCCATCCAGAGGTTTCCATCCACTCACACATCAACACCCACCGTGGAGCTTCCACCAACCAAAACACAAAAACAAATTTAAATGGAAAAAAAAAAAAAGAAAGAAAAGAGAAAAAGGAAATTAAAAAAAAAAATCCAACTATAAACAAAAAGGAAAAGATAATAAGAAAATAGAAAAATTAAAGATCATGAGTTTATATTCCGAGTAACTATCAATCATAGATGAAATTATTTGCTGGTGTAATATGTCACATCGCGCAACAAATAATATTAATCGGGATCGAAATGCCATAAATCTTCAATAAGTTGGTCAAAATATCGTTAAAAACAAATACTTCAGACAAATATTGCAATATTATTCAATAGTCATGTTTATTTAAATGCTATACATATAAATAAACAATTAAATTGCATCAAATTATGAAGTTTTACTCTAACGTATTCAGTTTAGTGATGCCCACCTCGGAAGTTACCAGTTCGGACAAATGGGGACGAGAGACGTTGCGCTAGTCCTAATGTCATTTGTAAATTAATACTGTCAGAAAAAGGCGAAATTCAAAATAAACACAAAATATCTGATCCAACTGATTCATAATAATTCAGCAGTATTCTGTGGTAGTGACCCATGTAGTTAAGCTTCCTGAAACGCGAAGGAAAAAAAAGAGTAAAATATACGTATTCATGATTCGAATTTCCTCCATTGTTTACATACCGGTTATAGTCCAATACCCTTGACCCAAGCGCCTATTTTCTTCTCTCTTATAATACATATACGTTAACACCATGCATGGCACGATTTATAATATAAATCAAATGAAATATACAATTACTTACGTCAGTTTCCATCTACGTGTGCCCTCCGTCTCAGCAGTGGCGGGTTATACGAAACGCTCCTTGCTTAGTAAGTATAATCTCGAGCAATATTCCCTTATTTGTTGAATTTTTCATCAGATCTTGGGATTATATTAGTTATACCGATAGGTGTTAATTGGTGCATACTTAAGTAGTTGAAAAATACAGTCAGTTACAGCTTGTAGCCCCGTGGGGATCAGGTTTGTTAGAATAGATCATCAATACCTCTTGCTTGTCGTAAGAGGCAACTAAATGGGGCGGTAGTTCGGATGAGACCGCAAAAACCGAGGCCCCGTGTCTCAGCAGGTGTGGCATGATAAAGATCCCTTCTTGCTCAAAGACCATAAGCTGAGCATAGGCCTAAATTTTGCAGCCGTTCACCGGCAATGGTGACGTCTCCATATGGGTGAAAAAT
Source organism: Ostrea denselamellosa (assembly GCA_024699665.1). Classification (NCBI taxonomy): domain Eukaryota; kingdom Metazoa; phylum Mollusca; class Bivalvia; order Ostreida; family Ostreidae; genus Ostrea; species Ostrea denselamellosa. The sequence continues at coordinate 17,966,346 of JAMZEH010000005.1, forward strand.
TCTCCAGCGGGACGTTAAACAATACATAATCAATCGACCACAGCTTATATTGCTTTATCTTCATAATAATTATGGAGACAGTATGATAAACTCTTATTCGAAATATGAGAGAGAAAACAATTTTTTAACAAATGTATCCCGATGTCAATATCACAAGATGTAAATCGATCAACTCCAATTTTCTATGCTGGAAGAGCAGACACAACGCAAATTTTGTTAGATTGTGGTGCAGATTTGAATGTACGGTACGATACAAGTGGATGGAAACTGCTCTATTATTTTCTCATACCTGTTGTCCTTTTTGCTGATATGAATTTGATGAAAATATTGCTCGACAGAGGAGTATATTTCAATGCAAATTTAAAAACAGTATACTCCATTTCATGGCCTGACACGAGAATACTTTTTAATCCATAACAAATTTTGAAAAGCGGAGTGCAGATTACTGACGATGAAATGTAACAAAAGAAACTTTGTGGCATTCCATGTTCTATGATTTTGCCAAAAAAAAAAAAAAAAAAAAAAAAATACTCATGGTAACGAAATAGAAAATTTTAAATTTAAAACAAAATCCTGTATTTGAACGAATTGGAGTAGTGAAAGAATATACGATGCTTCAGTATATATCAATTTGACCCCATTGGCACAGACCTTTCATGTTACTGTTTCCTAAATATTCCTGGTTTATATAGGATTTCAGCTATTTGAAAAGAGGGAAGTTATATCAGAGATACTGTTACTTGAATGATAGTTGTTGCATCCAAATGAATTTGACTTTCTGCGTATACTAAACAAGGTTATTCCTCTGTACGAAATTGGCTCAAAACTATCGGATGGTAAACTGAACTTTGTGTGTTTAAAGATGATGGGTGACCACAGTAAGCACCAAGGCATTGGGAAGTCAATATTGATCAAATGAAGATTCAATGGTCATTAAGAAACGATTTTCCTTTATTTTCATCTCCGTATCATAACTTATCATTCCACAAAAGTAGCGAGAATCGAAAATTCCAACGTACTCTTATTTGTCCTGCGGCATGGCTTTTACCATTAAAAAAAAATTAATTTTGACACAGACTTAATACCAGCATGCCAAATAAGTAATTTTAACCCACAATACACTTATCTGGCACACCTTCTAGGAGTCAAAATTGAAATCTAATCAGTTCTTTTTCAATCATCATTCCAATGGAGAAAAATTTAAAACAGCTGTCAAACCTTAGAATATCTGCAATGATGGCTGAAGAGAAATTGATGAGACAGCTTTCGAAAACCGCACGGAATGCCTATATTACAGCTACAGTGAAAGGAACTGTATTTTCCCCCATTCATATTTGAAGTTAATGATTTATACGAATTACCAACAATTCATTGTGTTACAACTATCGACCGGAAGCCACTCGAATTCTCCCAAAAGCAATGACTTCTCCGTTTGCTTTTCCTTTGCAAAATGTTTAAAATTCCAGATGAACCATTTTGTTGAGGATATTTCGAGAAGCGGTGAAGACAGAAAAAATGCTCAACAGTGTACACTGACAACCACTTTATGCATTCTTGATGAAAAGGATTAGAGAAAATACAACAATGAGATTTTCGTCATTATAGCAAGAGAAACTGAGAAGTTCTCCAATTATGAAACAACGTATCCTCGAGCATGCTTATTTTTCTAAAACCAGGAGAATTTGACCCAACGAAAACAAATGAATCTACATAACATCCTTATTTAACGCTATTGTCCCACCTGTTGGTCGACTCTGAATCACAGAAAATAAGGAAGATTTCGTGACAGTTTTGTCTTTTCAGGTCCTGTGGTTCTCGAGATTTATCATAAGCATTCCAACCCATAGTCAGTGTTTCCGAATTATCTTTCCTTGATTTGAGTAAACTACAATGTCCTTCGCACAATGCTCTTTCGTGCATGGTTTATTTGAAAATGGCTCAACGATTCTGGAGAAGTCGATATCGTGAACGACAACGAATCGTAATACGGCAGAAAAATTAAGAGAAAATCTCACTTCAGTTGGCTCATCTAATATCATTAATGAATGTATTAGGAAACACAAAAAGCATTCAAACAAGATCTACTTCCAGTTTTTGAACATGCACCATATTCGCAGTGTTTTCTATACTTGATAGCTAAATGACCGCATTAAGGCAAAGTAGCTTAAAATGATCATATTATATCATTTATATGGCTTGTACCCTATCATTAATGATCGAAGTGCGGGTAGGAATCTTTGAATTAAGATTTCAAATGAATTAAAATTCATTGAAAAAGTTTGAAGTTTATGATAAAGTCTTGAAAAAATTCGGACACAACTCACTTGAGCCTTCTGCTCAGGTGAGCTTAAAACGTTTAACATTTCTCTAACTCACACAAAGTTCATTTGTCACAAAAAGTTCATTAGTCAAGTTACATGAGTCAAGAGCTAGACAGTCCATACAAATAGTTCAACAAACGATGATAAAGAGACAGAAAGGAGATGATTAAATCTTGACAACTCGTGAAAAGAGCAAGAACCACTTCATATTTCTTTCCGATTACCACTACGTCATTATCGATACCCCTTCACCGCTACAACAGAATCATAATCTAAGTCAAACAAGCGAAAATTGACCTAGTGATAGCGGTTTCATGTTGTCTTTTGATCGAGTCCTCTTGTGGTGACATATGTCAGGGTATTATAAAACGAACAGTAATTAAGTGACCGATATATAAGAGGAAAATGGTCGCATAGTTTGCCAATATGATAACGGGGGAAACTTGCGTTCAAGATGGATTTCAGTACCACGGATAGTGTAATATGGAAGAATCTTTCATCACTGATGGATGCCAATGAATCTTACATACAAGGTAATTGGTCTTCTATCAACGGTACCAATTCTTCGGAATATTACTATTATTATTACTATGAAACTGTTCTACTGCCATATAAAGTTGATATTTTTTCGCAATGGCAGAATATCATATTAGGATACGTGTACTTCACTCTGTCATTGCTCACTATTATCATCAATTGTCTGGTATTTGCTGTGTTTATTTGGAAGAAAATCCGAACCCCTACCTCAGTGGTGCTTCTAGCGTTAGCGGTATCCAATACTATAATATGCGCAACCATTATACCCTCAGCATACCATCTCTACATCAAGGGACATTATGCCGAGTATTTGCCGTATCACTGGTGTGTTATCAGACACGTACTGTATATTGCTCATCAAATGTCCAGAACATCGTCTAATTGGTTGGTAGCGCTCCTAGGAATTCAACGAAGCATCATTGTGCTTTTTCCATTTCAAGCCAAACGGTACTGTTCCATGAAAAATACGTGTATTAGTATTGCTGTGATTTTTCTTGCTGCTTTTCTGGTGTTCATTTGTGAGGCTGTCATCATTGACATATCGCCGATTGAAGTTTTAGCAGAGGATGGAGTTACAGAACTTCCCAATAGCTGTCTGAGAGATTTTGCGCATTGGTTCAAGGAATCCGCGGACAATATTGAATCTTCGGTCATCGCTAATTACCTTGTAACGGGAGTCTTTTCTCGGCTTTTACCATGCATAATTCTGTCCGTTACAACTTCTGTACTTACAGTCAAACTACTCTGCAAAGGAAAGACGATTGCAGACGGAAGTCAAAACTCCTCGTTTACCGACAAGAAAATACACCGAGCTACGGTTATGTTATTTACCATTCTTTTCTTGTTTCTGGCATCTGAACTACAAGACTGCGTTGCTTTCTTTATATATGTGCATGAGATTGCAACATACAACAAGCGAGGTCATGTTCTCTCTGAAGAGGAAGACAAGGCTTGGGACACTATCGGTGTGGTTATTTGGCTTCTGGTGTACAATGTAAATTCTTGGATTTTCTTTTTCATGAGTAGTCAGTTTCGTGAAGCGTTTTACAAGATGTATACTCTTCATTTGCCATTGTTTAAAGACAGCAACGTTACAGGCACAACACTGCTGAAGAGCGCAAATTCTTCTCCTCGATCTAGAAATAGAAGTCGCGTCAAGACTTCGAGAGATGTTAGTCCAGATTCCCGCCAATTTCTCAACAGCTGATATTGTGGAATTAACTTGTATGTATTTCTATTATAAAAATTACACAATACGTAAAATAATTGAAGTGTATTTTCCTTTTTAAAACATGTACACGTGCATTTTCAATAATAAACAGTGATAAAATTAGTTCAGTCTTTTAATACAATGCCCATCTAGTTGATGCATCTTTGTTTAAGGGTACTTGATTTTCCACTCTAGTGAACTAGTGAAACAACATCCGTTATAAAGAGTGTCAGAATGCTCAGTTCCTGTTTTATCATTATGATTATTTCCCTCCCCTCGAGACTCGCGTTAGCAGGTTATGCATTTTTTTTCTGCAATGATTGCTACCTTCATCACCCGATGAAACATCAAAGAAAAACATTTTATTCTTTATATTTAAAAAAAAATATATCGTTGACCCATTCATTACTTTAAACGGAACAGCCAATATACCCTTTGGCATTAATAACGGTCCATAATTGGTAAAACCCCTCCTTTACGTCATAACCTCGTAGGAGTGACCTTTGTCATAAATGATAGTCAATGCCTTCAAAATTCGTACTTATACTTGTAAGCTGTAATTGGGTGAATTATCAGTAGGATTCAGTTCAGCAATGCCAATCACACAAACACAATTGCTTCTATGCCTATGATTCAAACATTCAAAATTTATTTTTTTATTTTTTTCAAGTTTCCAGTTGTGGTCCAAGCCAGTCAGCGTTAAGGTGAAACGGTTAAAATCATGTCTCATTCCAATAATGAATGAACTAGAATTTGTTTTAAAATTACACTCCGCCAAAATTTGAAACCATTCCTGTCAGGTTTAATATAAAGACACGAGTCTTGACTCAATAAGTTAACTAAACTTGTAATAATTTACCAAATTTATATCATACTGTGGCATTCATTGTTCAAACCCTTTGCTTATTGAAGTTTAAGGTATATCACCTCAAATCCATTGAGAAATTCACAGTTTGAAATGTTTCTGATAAACAAACCAAAACTATTTCAATGATTCCAAGAATTTATTTAATATATTTGAGCAGTGAACAATTGCACGACAGTATTTTCAAAGACTAAGAACTTGCATGATGTGTGTCTACAGTAATTTGGCCTCAAAAGCACAGTATCAAATCTTGGAAATCTGGAAATGGGGTCAAAGGCTTTAGATGTATTTTTGTGAATTAAAATTTTGTCAATCAACTACAATTGTTGAAAGAAATGGTACGTACTAGAGATGTTAATGAGTACTCAGTTAATTTCCTACTTCATTAAACGTCCGAGTATCAAATTCTGAAATAGCCTTTTTCCAAGTCTCAGACCTCAATTCTTGTGAAATAACTAACCCTATGATAATATTTTCATTTTGTGTCTGACAAAAATGAGGCATTTGATTGTCTGCAGTTAACTTTTTTCAGAAAATATGTCATATTCAGTGCTTGCTTTTGATTTTAAAGTCTTGAAAACGTTTTGAAAAAGGTTGATTTTTCTACTCCTTATATACTGTAACAATAAGAATTGTTCATGCAACTGATCTAAACAATATCATAAGCATCTTCTCATTGAAATCAAAATGAATCCAAGAAAATGCATACATTGGTGCAACTTTTATGATGATCAAATTGTAGCATCACCAGCAATAGTAGTTGTTGTTTATAAGCTCTATATACCATGTATACACTTTTGATTAAAATTAACAAATTGAGAGTCATTCTGAGGAGTCCAAATCTGACTTGGATTTAAAAATCTCAAACTCTGAGTTTCTTTTATTTGAGCAGTCAAAATTTGAACAAAATCTCGGATGCAAGTCCAAGTTTCAATTTAAGTTTCTTTCGAGAATGCCTTTACTACATATAGTTCTTTTGTTAATCCATTCACTTTCATTCAAGTGCTACACAAAGTCACTTCCTCAAATTTTCACAAGTTTCACTATGAAGTTGCAATGCCACCACTTCCAGCAACATCTCTTTTTGGCACAGTGACTGCACCCTACATCGATTAAGTAATGCTCATTGCAAACTTGAGCTTGAACTGAAAAATTCTCATTTCTATGTATGCTGAGAGAATGACGACCCATTCTCCAGAAGATTGCGCTGGTTGAATACATGAATAGCAAATTCTCAGTAATCTCAATTAGTTGTACTCTGTATGATCTTCAAAATCCTCCTCCCGGAAGTTGTGGTAATTCACTTCTTCTTTAGAGATGAGGTCCACAATGGCATTCAGGATTACTTGGTCCCTGGATTTAACAGTTAAATCAATAACTTTCGGAGACACAATTCTGTCTTCCAGTATTCTGTCTAATTGCTTCCTCAGATCCTACAAAGATTTGGCAAAAACAAAGGCATTACAACAGATGCCAAACATACACTGGGAGGACGATGTTTTAAGCTCTATTTACAACCACTGTACAAAAGAAATACTTATATTCACATATATAGTGCTCATATGTACAGGTATATAAAGAAGACCCTATAACCTTTAAAGAGGAACAATATATTGTCATAATGGCTGACTTCCTGTCCAAACAAGTGGAAAAATAAATAGCAACATTATTCCTAGTCCTTTTAAATCTTATTGTCTTGCTGGAAGCTGCCACATGTGAAGTTGCCAATCTGTATATTTTGTGTTCCAATTCTCCAGACATTTTAACTTATTTTGATGTTGCTTTCTACTAAAACTGCATTTCTGTTTTTTACCTAATTGGGTACATGTATAAATATTAAAGTTTTCAATTGCAAAATATTGTACAAATACTCCGTTTTCCATCCATAAATGTTTTCTTGGGTGTGTTATTCTTCTTTAAAAATAATTTAACATTTTATGCTCAAATTCATATCTTGTGCATCTAAATCATTAGAAACTATTTCAAAAATAGGATGAAAAATGTTCATGCAAACTTCTCTTCCATCAACACAACCATTAAAGAACTGACCTGATTCCAGTTTTATCTTTGAAAGGAGATAATAAACATTAAATATTGAGTGTACATACAATGCAGAGTTTAATTTTAATTAAAACTTATCTCAAAGTGTCAAATACAAATTCATCAACCAGCTTGAATGTCAGTCTGGAGGGAAGAAGGTGTTTTATCTAGGTAGATTAAAGAAAATATCTTGACAACCTTCCCTTTTCTACATTAGCATGACCAATAATGTAAAGATAAAGGCCGTTTCAGGTATACCTTGACGAGATCAAATGTTGCTCTTTCTGTCCAGAATGGAATCCAGTCGTCCACTGTTATACACTCTCTGTCCCTTCCATTCTGTAGAGCCAACAGGGACCAAATTTAATTAAATTCAATGTGGAAACTATAATGGGGCTTTTAAGTTTATACTATGTTATACATTAGAGTCAAGTTTTCTAAAATACATTACATGTTGAATAAAAAAAAAGAAAGAAAAAAAAAATTATCCTCAAGAGGAAAGCATCCGTAAGTCTATGTTAAGTAAGTCCACTTATAAATCATTCAGGGGTGATTCATTGAGGAATTTTTTCTTTTACTTTTGACATTTTGTTTTGGAATACTCATAGAAAATAAATTCAACCTTCAAGTTGGCTTAAAAATGGCTTATCTAGGGGGATATATATTCTACAAAATGCATTGCTTTATTACAGTGTACATATTGTTTCTTTGCAAGTTGTGGCTTTTTTGGTCCAGTGGTTCTTGAAAAGATTTCCTAAACACACAACCTTATTTTGACGATTTCTTAATTATCTTTTCTTCAAAGGCTTAAAGTCTTTCAGAAGTTCTTAAGAAAAATTTGAAGATGTGAAAAGTTTACAGATCAATAACAGATGATGGAAAAACTGTCCTCAGAAAAACTCTTTGAACTTGATATCATTGCCATGTGCATTTCATAAATTGCACCAATAGTTATACAAAATATTGAAAATGAAACACATCTCTTCTTTTAATTAAGGAATTCATGTAAAAGACACTAATGACAAATTCTTGGTTGCATGATTCTGACCTTCACTGTTAGTTCAGATTTACAAATTTATTCAATGAATTATGTAATAAGCTGTAATCTTTATTATCTGTAATGATCTGTTTCTATCACTTTTGGATTTATGGAAACTTCAACTACAAAATTATTTTCAAACCCATTTGACCAATTCACTCACCACAATTGTGACATTGTAAGTGATTTTCCCTCCAAAGAACAACAAGGGGTATGGCGATACCATACTACAATCAAAGACATTTATCTGAAATGAAAAGGAATTTTAATCTTACAAATTGTTCCTTTAAATTTTTGGCAAATCAGAAAATTTTGGATAACTATTTACTAATTATGATATGTTTGCTATAGAATTTAAAATATTTCTACAGAAATTATATAGAATATCCACAACAAAATATTACTGTCTGTGTCTTCAGAATTTTGTGATAAATCAACCACTTTGATGGGAAAAATGTCCCAAAAGAATTAACAGACTGCTTGTGGACAGAGGCCTTCATTCCATTTTGGAGGTGAACAGCAACACACCTTAAAAGTATATCAACACAATATCTCAAGTCTTCTGTACTGGTACAGTCAATTCATGTGGAAATATCTTAAAACTGCAGTACAGTGTTCTCAAATGAAACTCCAAACTGGTATTTGTTTTTGAGACAATCATACATCATTGAATTGTTACATTTTGTTTATCATTTGATCAAACCTTTTTCCAGGAATAGCTGGTTTGGTGACTTTCGCAACATTGGGATATAGACCAGCACATAGAACAGCAGTTACCAAATTCTCATTGTCTAAAAGAAAATTTTATCTCTAAAGCTGTACATTTTTTAAATCATACAAAAGCAAGAGGCCCATAGGCCTTATCAGTCACCTGAGTATTATAGACCCTGAAACGTACTATTACACCAGTGGAACAGTGAACGAATGCTGAATGGTTTGGGAACAAATGGTTTTGACTGGGGAATGAACACTGAACAGTTTGAATGTAACAGATTTTTGTGAGAACAGAACAGTTCTTATTGGGAACAGAATGATTTAGGATGGAACGCAAATGGTTTGGTCAGAAACAGAATACTTTGAGCCAAGATTGCAACAAATGGTTTGGCCTCACTTTCAAATTCTGCATTTTAGACTCTTGACACTTTTTATATGCAGAGACATTGTGAGAGAGAAAGAGAAAAGGAATAAAGTTTTACCAACTGATTTATTTGAAAATGTCATCATTCTGAAGCGGATAAAATGGGGGATGAACATACACTGAAGCATAATGAACTGTTATTTATAAATGACATGTGCTAAAATAAAATTATTACCATTATTCATACAGGACGGCTTTTAAAAAAATTTCTCCTAGGATTTTAGATAAAACTGTCACGGTGTAACCAAGAAATGTCAGCAGCTTCTTCACATAGATTTAAAATAATTATCAGTAAAATTACTGCAGATATATAAAAAATGAAATAAGTTTCTTAGTGTATTTATTTCATAGCAATTTACTTAGTGTTTCGTAAGTGTAAGCAGCACGTTAAAGTGTACTCATCAATCTTAAATCATAAATGTTTATTTCTTATAATAATCATGTTAGTTAGTTAGTTGTGTATTGTTTAATAACATCCTGCTTGAGAATTTTTCACTCATCTGGAGACGTCACCATTGCCGATGAAGGGCTGCAAAATTTAGGCCTGTGCTCTGTGTTTACAGCCTTTGCGCAGGGAGCGTTCTTTATCGTGCCACACCTACTATGACACAGGGCCTATGTTTTTGTGTTTTCATCTGATGGAACACTCCATTTCATTGCCTCTTACAACAAGCAAGGGGTACTGAGGACCTATTCCAACTCAGATCTACAAAGGACAGTAAACATGTTTGGTAGATAATTACGATTAAGGAAGTGGATGAAACCAGCGATAGATGCATGCTATTTTCATTGACAAATTATTTCCATTTAAAATATTGGAATGTGGAAGTTTTTTTTTCAGTGAGTGTGCAAATGTCTACAGCTGGTCATGGGGAGTCGAAAAGAAGCAACCTCCCTTTTTTGTTGTTGCTGTTGTTTGTTCTGTAAATATTATATTTAGTTTAAAATCTAAACATGTTTAATCTAAAATGTTCCTAGTAAATAATCAATTTTTATTGATGGTCCAATGTACCCGGTGCTTGTACATTTATGATACAAGTTGTGTATTAAAATGAATTGAAAATTATACAGAAATGATATTTTTAAAAAATGACTGAACAACGTTTACAAACATGACACATTGGATGTCACCTTTATTTGATAGGGGAGTGCACACTCGCATTAAATTACATGATGGTACATGTATGTAATGGAACCCATAAGACACAAATGCACAGGTAAGTCTGTTTTGACCCTTGAAGACGCAGAGGTATGTCGAGGAAGATAATTTCACGTGAGGTGTTGACTCTCTGTCCATTCATTTATATGGCAGTACACAGTTGCTCTAGCAACTTGTGGTTTCTCAATTCACACCAGACCCACACTTGAAGATTACAGTTGAAGATAGTAACAAGTAAATAATTCATCTTAATTTTGTAACAATTTTGCAAAAACATGTGATGTTTTGTTTTAACAATCTAAGACCTAAACACACTTAAACTGTGCATATAATTTGAAATTTTGTTTGTTTTGAAACTCCTTTGCAATCCAATCCTAAATAAAATCACCCAAAACACAAATTTTTTGTTCTTTTCATCAACAAATTTATTTAGTCTTTATCCCCAACCAAATGACATGTTGATTGCAATACAATGATTTGGTATTGCTAGTAATGCTAGGCAAGTTCTGAATGACCATTTGGGAATGAATGATGGGAAGGAAGGAATGCTCTATCAGAAACAAACAGTTTTAGATGAGAATGGAATGGTTTGGTCTGGAAATGGTTTGAATGGAACAGTTGGTGAGGGAATGGAGTGGTTCATTTGGTGTAGTAGTACGCTTCAGGGTCTGTAGTTAAAGGTAATTTCCCCAAGAGCTGCAAAACCTAAAACATTTTTCCTGTTCTGTATATCTAAGTCAATATTTAAAACACAAATGCCCCTAAAAGTGCTGAAACTGATGGAAGACTTCACAAAATAAAATATGTTATATTAACACTATACGACTATTTTGGACCTGCCCTAGAGTCAGAATCAATTCAGTATTGACAGATTTAAAGAAGGTGTTATTTTAAACAAATAAACAGTATACCAGGTTTGGCAATGCCCTGGAATTAGAACCTCTATCCTAAGGATCTTACGGATCTATCCTCAGGATTCTTTTCTTAAGAATTTGGTAGCATCCTTCCAGCTCTACATGATGCAATAGTTTTTCTTACCGATATGCAGTTGTAGAAAAGATTTTTGAAAATTTATGGTTAATTTATGGCAGTGTTTGCCCCATCCTGAAGGCCCTGGGGGTGCAGGAATCCTGAAAATTACAATTTATGCCCCCTTGTACCAAGATGCTTCATACCAAATATAAAATGAATTGGAATGGTTGTTATCAAGAAGACATTATAAATGTGCTTATGCACACTGAACAAAAATGGATGCAGACCAATAGTAGTAGGTCACCTAAATGACTTGGATGAGCTACAAAATCTCTGTACCAATCAAAATGCTTTCCATGTTAAAGAATATACTGTTTTTCAATACAGCTTGACATCAAATCCTCTCAACTACACATACAGATATGAACTAAGGATACATAATTACTTCTCTGATAATAATTTTTCTTCTCTACGTCAATCTAATTCTAAATAAATGGCAAATTCAAAATACAAATCCTGCCTTTTAGCCATGAACCAGGTAATGTTTTCAAATGTTCACACATCTAATTACTAGTTCTGGGTATCAAATGATACACCTACAAAATGGAAAAAAAAAAAAGAAAAAAAAAGAAGAAATAATTATCATGTGTTCAACATTTTTATATCATGAAGTATGTGCATTTGTAAAACAAGCCTTTTATGTATGTTTTCCAATATTTCTGTTTAGTTGGATATATCGTCTAAATAGACTAAATTGCTTTTTCTCAGACCACAAAATAGTGCATGCAATTGTTGATTTATCAAACCAAGTTTCATTTTGTTTGGGAGACAACAAAGAATCTATGATTCCATTTTATTCTTCATTTCATCATACTTAGTAATCTCAGTAATTTATTTGTATTTAAATTTTGCAGTAAACTTGCATGTACTTCCAATACTTGCAATTTTTCATTACATCCAAATTTAAATTGACAGATTATTTAATATGAAAAAATAGAGACTGTGTGGTCAAGCACTCATCTTAAATTCTCTACAGGTGATTTATTCAGGTACAAACAGCTTCAATACAAATGAAGTAAGCTGCAAGTGACTGGGTTGAATGTATGGGAATTTAGCTGGTTATTGTATGGACTATTCATGCAAATGCCTAAAAAATTATCAAGCAAATTTCACCCATATTTCATAGAGTCTAGGGTTAATAGCACAAAAGGCCCATAGGTTACATTGCTCACCAGAGTCACCTTGGCCCATATTAAAGATTTTCCTTATATATCCACCCCCTGTGGGTCTGGGTTGTTGGAATAGATCCTCAGTACCTCTTGCTTGTCGTAAGAGGCAACTAAATGGGGTGGTCCTTCGGATAAGACCATAAAAACTGAGGTCTTGTGTCACAGCAGGTGTGGAAGATAAATTCTCTCCCTGCTCAAAGGCCCTACGTGTCGAGCATAGGCCTAAATTGTGCAACCCTTCACCGGCAATGGTGACGTATCCATTTGAGTGAAAGATTCTAAAGCAGGATGTTAAACAATATATAATCAATCAATATAATCAATCCTTATATATTCACATGTAAAACTTTGATCCTCTACTGTGGCCCCACCCTATCCCTAGGGGTCATGATTTTAACAAATTTAAATTTGCACAATGACAGAAATCATGTAAATTTGAACTCTCCTGGTTTAGTGGTTCTTAAGAAGATTTTGAACGATTTTTTCCTATATTTTTGCATATAAAACTTTGAATTTCCTATTGTGGCCTCACTCTACCCCTGGGGACCATGATTTAAGAAAAAAAAAACTTGACTTTGCACTAAATCAGGAAGCTTAAATGTAAATTGGACTTTTCTGGCCCTTTGATTCTGGAGAGATTTTTCCCTATACTTTTGCAAATAAAACTTCTGTCTTCTATTGTGAATCCCCTTCACCCAAAGATGATTCATACCAAGTTTGATTGAAATTGGCCTAGTGGTTCTGGAGAAGAAGAGTTTTAAAAATTTTCAGTGCATTTTTGTTATTTCGCTATTATCTCCCCTTTGAGAAAAGCATTGTCCTGCATTTGGACAAACTTGAATCTCCTTCCCCCAAGGATGCTCTTTTGCCAAGTTTGATTGAAATTGACCCAGTGGTTCTGTAGAAGACGTCAAGTTTACAGACAGATGGATAATAGGTAACTGGAAAAGCTCACTTGAACTTTCAGCTCAGGAGAGCTAAAAATTAGAATTACATCAGATTCTGGACTTTGATAAAGCTGATTATATTTTACCTGAGTGAATGTTAGACAATCTGCTGTTTGGATCTGGAGAGTTCACAAATCCAATATCACAGAGTAGTTCTGCAAACTGCTTCTTCATTTTCTTCAACATCTGTAACAGCAACACACATTGTAGTAATATCTATAAACTAGTTCCTCCTAGAATCATGTAAATTTGTGTAAATGAGGAATCTCATTGTGAAAAACTAGATATAATTGGGTAGGATAACAACAAACCCCAATTTCATGGTACAAAGTTACGGCATAAATTTCAAACTTTATTTACAACTGATCTTGACTAAATGAAGTGGATCGGAGTCATTACTCCCTCAATATCATGAACCAACTTTGTGAAATAAGAGCATCAACATGTAATTTGCTTCATTAAAGAATTATGGCTCCGATATGATTGGACTGATAGACAGGGTAACAGCTCCCTCAAGGTATTATAATATTCTTTCAGTCTTCAGAAGTTATTTAACTTTCATCTGACAGAAATTCTTGTATTGCAAAGAATCATAGAAGAGTGCACTGTACATGTAATTATTTCTTTTAATCTTTGTATGTATCTACAAACCCTGAGAGTTGTCTCCGACATAAAATTGTCATAACAGAACTTTCCACCATTTCCTTGGCGAACAGCCTTCTCCCATCTCTGAAAAAAAATAAAGAGTTTATGTAACATGTGAACATAGTGGATCACAAGCATCAGTGGTCACAGGAGATTGGCTTTTAATAAAGAGGTCACTTGCTTGACATGGACATTTGGATGTTTTGCATTGTAAATTTCACCAAGGTAATTTAGTCATTTGCATTTTTTCAGTGCTACTCCTTTTACATCTAATGCTAATACCAAGTCCAATATCAGGACCAGATACAAAACTGGACTACAAATCATAGTGTATATATGAAGTGATTATTTGTCAATTCTACAATGCAAATGAATTATTACTGAGTAACAATCCTGAAAAATTGAATCAGAAATTTATCTCCATGAAATAGAGGGAAATCCTTATATTAAATGATTCAACAACACTTGTTATCCAACTAAACAATCATAAATTTATAATGAAATAAATAAATCTATAAAAATAGCACAGCTTTAAAAAACTTTCATTAGAAACTCTATGAATTCTTAAGCAACATAATCACTTGCTAAATACACAATATATTATATAAGAATTAGTACCTTAAATGCTTTGATAAGCATGATGTGATCACTCTTGCTTCTATCTGCAAAAGCTTGTCTACATCTGTCTGCAAGACCTTCTTTGCCCTTCAAAGACAGAATTTAGTGTGAATACTTTATATCAAAATGTTCAAAGGAACATGTTGCCTGTCAACAGCTTTAAATCAGTGCAGACATTTAAAAGACCACTCTCTGCAGGCAATCCAAAAATAGGATGAATCTTGAAATTTTTCCTACATTTATATATCTACATATACATTCAAGGGAATTGCAAGCAAGTTTTAAAATTTGCTGGCTTATCCCCTACATTTAAACATCCATGTACAAAACTGTGACTTATAGCTATATACCAGTGGTGTAACAAATGGCGACTTGAAACTGAGACATGCAGCTACGAGGCACACAGGATCCAGACAGCCAAACATGGCAGCAAACAGAATCATTTTTCCAGTGTGAGGGTCAAGCGGAAGACGGGCTAAATGATACCCTAAGGGAAGTAACTCTTCATCATCATCCAAGGCTTGCTGGAATAAGATATATCAAAGTATAAGAGAAAAATTATGACACTTGCTATTTGTTAAACAGCTTCATTTCATAACTTGCTACTTACTAAATTTTGAAGGGTGACAATGGCAGCTTTCACAGCTTCTCCTGAGGGAATATCCAAAGCCTTGCTGACAAAAGGCTCAATCTTTCCTAACTTCAGAATCTACATCAGATGTTGCATATTTCATTTAATAATTACATGTATTTTACAACATACCTGTAAATGAACCAATTTTATGTGAAACTATTACTATAAATAAAATGCAGTTTAAGACTTTCAATCACAAGTGTCTGCTTATTAAACAAGATATCTAATGGAGTAAAAAGTAATTTTTTCAGTCTTCATTCTGTTCAAGACCCCACAATGTTGATTACCATACAATTTTTGTAAACAATGAGAAATTTACCTTAATCATCAAACAGAGTTCTTCAAGTCTAGTCCTAAGTATCTCTGGAGCTAGATACTCCTTCATCTCTGTGTACTGAAGACTTGTAAACAGATGGAAGCAATAGCCAGCTTGCACTCTGGTGAAAAATGGATACCAAGAAAATAAATTCGCATATACATTTTACAATATTCTATTCATTCTGTTTTGTGAATAGTTTCTCCATTTATTAAATGGAAATCATAACACCTTTCCTTAGAACAATATGTGTGATATAATTTATGCACTTTTCAACTAAGAAATTCATTAATATAAAAATCAAAATTTGTACATAAAAAAACAATTTAATCACTGTAAGCACAAGAAGGAAAGAAATACATGTATTATCAAAATATCTCGAGTTATTTCACTCCTCCATACTGTAAACACCAGAAAATTTGGACTTGTTTTATTTTAGCTTTTAAGATCTGAAAAATATCTAGTCCATTTTAAATTTGACTAGTATAACATTTTATCACTTCAGATGTGCATGTCTGTTTTATATCATAGTTTGAAATTCATTTTAAATCATCAAGGTAGCAAATGACCTCTACACACAGTTATCTCCTTTCAGGAATAAGATGGTCATCATTACCTCCCAGCCCTGCCTTTGCGCTGCAAAGCATTGGCTCTAGACACTTGGTAACTATCCAAAGACAATAATCCCGTCTCTGGTTGGAAATCGTTGACTTTGATAAACCCACAGTCCACAACGTACACAATGTCATCAATTGTTATACTAAAAGAATATCATATTTATTAAATCAGTTACACACACAAATAATAATTTGCTATGCTTGGAAATACTCATATATATGATAATCAGAATTAATCTAATAACATAGGGCTGCCTGTGGGATTTAGAAAATGTGCATCCAGGGCATTCCTATGTACACACAGAGGGAACTACACATGCATGTGAAATATACATGTAGTCATATTTTGTATTCTAAACCACAATTTTAATACAAGAAACTACATTACATTTATATATTTACATTGAATTCTGAGATAGAAAAATATACAGTCCTCATAAAAATGGAGTGCAGTCTTTTATAGCTGGAATAATTAAAATGAGATTAATTTTGAAAGAGAGGACCAAAAAGTGGAGCATCACCTTGCAACTGACATACATCATGTGACACCAAACAATATGCTTTCATATCAGCATTACATGTCATATATACATTTACCGACTCATTAAGTCATGGACCGAGTAAACATTACATGCATTTAACTGACTATATGTGGTTAATTTGTAATTACTTGTGTCAGTAGGGATGAAACAAAAAAATCACGACCAATTGCATCACAATTCAGGGTCTTCAATTTGATGTTCAATTCATTTCAGATAAATTTCCAATTGATTTAGTTACAAAAAAATATAATGCACATATTTTCCTATGTTGGAACACTTTGTTTTTCTTTCATTCTTTAACAAATCTAGTCATATACAGTATAATGTGCTTTGTTTAAAGTTCAGATAGCAATTAACAAATTGACAGCATTAATATGTTGAACTTTATTACATCTACACAATATGCTATACATATTCATTGTATGTTATGGAATAAAAAAACAATAGCATTGAGAATATTGTACAGTACAAGATTTGAATTGAATTGTAAAGGTGCATGATTGTTTCATCCCAGCATTAAGTGAGGTTTATTGTATACCTTTATGTAGTCAGATTACATCATAATGTACCTTGTTTCAGCTATGTTTGTTGCTATGACAATCTTCCGAATTCCTGGAGGTGGTCTGTCAAAGACTTCTTTCTGGTTCACAGTGGGCATTAAGGAATGTAATGGAACAATACGTAGCTTCCCATCTGTTGATATATTTATTTGCACATATGATATATATAAATTATTACATGGCCTCCCAGTGTGGTTTTGATGACCAAATTCAGGAATCACCAATTGTGACATTATGAGAATACAGGACTACCATTTCAATTAAAAAACAAACATACACACACAAAAAAAGTAAATAATAAAACTAAAAAATGCCCCCAAAAATGAAAAAGAGGAGTATGATAATGCAAAAAAAAAAATCAAAAAATCTGAAAGGGGTGTACTTGTACAGCATTTTTTCAAAATTATAATCAAACAGTGTACTTCTGGCAGTTTTGGCTTAAATTAAATAGGAGACAAAACAGTATATTTTCGAAATGTTTATGATGTAAAGTGTACAAAGTAAATGAATAAATATGTAAACATCATTGACACTGGTAATTTAGTGTAATACATGTACCAATTTACAAGAAATACTTACTGTTCATCTTCGAATCTTCCAGTAACATCTTATTAAGATCTGATATTTCCTTCCACCCAGGAACAAAAACTAAAACAGCTCCATCCTGAAATGAAATCAAAGGCATGAAAATCAAACATATAAGCTGTACAAATTCAAATCAGTGATTTAAAGATACTCAGAAACAAAGGAAATATATCAAATACATGTAGAAATTCTCTAATATACAGCATGATTTAAGCCTTGAAGTTCTAACGTGGTGATTCTCTAATATCCAGATTGATTCAAAAGCTTTGAGGTTCTAACAGTTGTTCTACACATGTATATATATGTCTCGGGACGTTCACATGTTAATTCAACAAAGCTATACATAATGTATCCTATGTTCAAAAGAATTTTAAACGATTCCTACAGGAAATCTTTGAACTTTTCATACAGCCTCATTCTGATCCAGAGTCATAACTCAGTTTGGTACAAATGGCATTGTGATTATGCAAGAAATGTTAAGCTAAAATATAAATCATAAAATGGATGATGACAATGAACTCAAATTCAAACATATCATGCATATATACCTACTTTTGGTCCAGAAATATAATTTGACACATGGTGAACAAATTTTGTTTCACTGAAAAATGCTGATAATGACTGATATTGTGCAGTTGATACTGATAACTTTTGATAATTACTTATACTGTCATTTGTGCTGTAAGTTCTGATATTATTGATAAATGCTGAAGAGAGAACTTCAGAAGATATAAAAAGAAAACATGGGTCTTGGGCAAAGACACAGTAAAGGAGGTATTTAAAAAAGTTTATTCAAAAGAACTTTACATGATATGCAATAAAATGATCACTCTCTAATTGTATGCATCATTCTCTCATAAGCATCTTAGTGTGTAGTTTGATCATTCTTTCATGAGTATCTTAGTGTTTAGTTTGGTTGAAATTGTCTCAATAAGCTGAAAAACAATATGCATGTTTTCAAGTAAAACTACTTCATTTTTAACAACTCCTTCATACTATCATTAGTACTTTAAACTCCTAATATACTTACCACCAAGTTATATCCTTTTAGAGCATCACTACTGACATGAGAAAACTTGGGCATACCTTCATATAGTTCACAATGTGACGTAACACCTCCATGACAAGATCCAAGTCTATTTTCTTGGTGTCTACCTGCATTAGACCTGATATTGTTTTATCAGAGTACCTTCAATTGAAATCAAACAGGAGTTAAAACTGAGCAAAAAACACAAGGAAACTATGCAGAATAAGAATGGTGCACTTACACTGTTAGTTATTATGTTTAACGTGAGTAGCTTAATTTAAATTTAATTATTTACACATGTGTTAACTCTACCGATGTAAGCAAGAAGCACCTGTTAAAAAGTTCAACCTCACACTATTACTTCTGGACAGTAGACATAAAGCATTTTTCTCCCTTTAAGACTCCTTCTTTATTATTTTTTTGAATTTAGGCATCATGTTTTGTTTACAATAACTAATACAAGGTACTGCTTTCAGTTACATGAAGCTACCATTCTGTAAATATATACTATCAAGTCTCTAAGGTGTTATTCTCCTATGACTGTACCATTATTTACAAATACGAATCATAATGACAGGAAAGGAAAAGAAGAGATGAGTACTTTACATTTGAGTGATGTTTCAAATCTCTTGTTTTCTAATTCAAATTCATCATGTGATGAAAAAAATAGCCATAGTCCTACTGTAAGAATTGCTGAATTCTGAGTTGTGGATTCAACCTATCTGCTGGGGATATGATGCTCTCCAAATTATGTTCCACCACGTTTGGTGTTAGATCAAGCAGATTGTATGATTTTTTCCACACAATTTTGCAGAGACATTTTCTTTTATTAAGATGAATGTCCAATTCGAAAATAAGATTAAAAACCTTTTCTAATTTTCTACTTTAATTACGAGTCTTGCTTTGAGAAAGGAAGTTGTATACAGTGTCTTTGCTCTGATTTTTATGGAGGACTGGGTAAGGGAGGTAGCTGTAGTTGAGAAGTCTTCACACAAAATCTCCCTCTAAATGAAATTGAAAAGAGGAAGATCTCCCTCTAAGTAGTTCTCAGGATGTTTACATGTACATTACACATAATTTTCATTATGAATCCAGACTCTACAAAATCAACACCCCATCAAAATAATCCACTATTCAGTATTATGATGTATTTCCATACAATTAAAATTATGAATTCACACAAAATTCAAGAGAAAAATCCCTCTTCTGAACCCCTTCCCTACTAAGTGTCTTACTTGTTGGTTGGGAGGTTCCTGGCCCACGCCTCAGTGTTCCACCTCTCCTCCTCCTCCTTCTCCAGCTGTTGTCTTCTCCATCTTCCTCGTCTTCCTTTAAATCCAGATTGAGGTGTTGATTTTGGAAAGTACCTGACATTAGAATTCAAGATTCATTTTTTCAGTCTCTTTTAAGCATGCAGTGTAAAATATTTCTGAAAATGAAAATACCAATTCTGAATATGTTAAATGACATATTCATGCACAATTACACAATCCTCTGGATGTCAATACTGATTTATTTACATGTGAAAACAATTATTTTTAAATTCACTGCATTTAAATACTTGATCTTTAATTACACAATCAACATTGTAGGATACATGTATTTTATGTAGAAATTACACCAAAAGTATGTTACTATAGACTATCATCAGTAAAGGAACAAAAACAGATACAATGTACTATCAAACTCTTACTATATGTGGTGTTGGAATCTGGGTGTCTGGTTTAATGACGATGTTTACTTTGAATTCAGCTGATACACAAGTACCACTGTCTATAAACACTTACCCTGTAAGCTGTAAGACATCCTCCAGGAAATATTCTTTTACAGGGTAGGTGAATCCAGGTATGTTGATATGTGGGCAATTATCTGAAAATTTCATATGAATTGTTGGGAACGTAAAATTATTGCATAACAGGTAATGAAAGTTGCAAATAAGCTGTTACGAGGAACTCCAGGTTTTTCTGTAGTGTCTGCTCTACACATATCAATATTTACATAGGTACAGCAAGAGTCAGAGGAATCTTAGATTAACACATGAATATTAACAATCAAGCAAGCACCAGTACTTGTTAAACATATATAAATGGAAGTGAATAACTACAACAGACTTAGAAAAAAAATGAACTGTATGTCTATCAAAATGAAAAAAAGGCATATATATAGGCATATAGCTTAACTTACTAAAATATTTAGAAAATTTCTCCGCATTAAGAGTAGCACTCATCAGAATAACACGCAGATCAGGACGGACTGCCAGTAAATCTTTAACAACCACCATCAGAAAGTCACACAGTACATCTCGCTCATGAACTTCATCAATAATGATATGGGATGCTGACTTCAGAGTTCTGAGAAAAATTTAACTTGAAATTCACCTCTGTGTTATAAAAGACTATGGGCAACTTACAGTGATCACATTGTTCTTGAATATACAAATGACACATGCTCATTGGTTATAAAATAATTTCTTGCAAGAAAACAAAAATTATTACAGAAATAACATTCAATTGTATTTCAAAAAATAATAAACTGCTTGTTTTCCATCTATAATAACTGCAAGACTCACGGATCTGACTCCAATCTTCTCAATATAATACCTGTGGTGCAAAATAAAATGGAACCCCTCTTTCTAGGCAGTCGACTGAAAACAAAAGGCAAATATACAGATTAAATCTTTGGAATCTTTAGACAAATCTCTGAATAAGCATGGTGTGTTAGTGAAACATGCCACATGTATTGCCAGTCTCATCACCATACTCCTTGAACACGCTAAATAAAATGTTGTCCGAGTCTCCATCACAATACATATAAGTTACAGATCTTATACATGCACCATTAATTTTGTGAATTACCACCACTCGATTCATCACCACTTTGTTTGGTCAGAATTATTTTTCCTGCTACGAATTTCTAAATACATATATTGTATAATGTCAAATTTTGCATATTGCCATCTACCACCCTGTTTTAAAACAATCATCCATATTAAGGCATCAAATGTCTAAATATACCAACATTTCCACTGTTTTAAAATCTGTGTAGTTTACAAATGATTCTGGCTTATGACAGAGCTTTTGGTCATTAGCAAACTTTGAATCAAGTGTGAGCTTCTACAGTTCTAGCACTACCAAGTTACACCCATGTGATGGCACCAGCGAAATTGTGTGATCTCATATTCTAAGGTCACGAAAAGATCATGTGTCTAGCACAATTTTATGAATATTTCCAAATACATGTAATTATATTTCCAATGTTTTTGCCTTTGATATCTTTACTACCTGTAACAATATCCATTTCCTCATGACTGTGATGCAGATGTAGACAATGTGAGTACAAATCTTGATAAATATAGTATGTCTGTTTTAATGGCTGGGAATTTTGACAAAAATGAAAGTAAATGTACACTGTAAATATAAAAACTTTCATTTTTGAAAATGCATGAGGGTACGAACTACCATGCTTCACATCAGCATACTTGTGCACTATATTTTCATAAACAACTGACCAGGACATGAAGTTGGGAAGATAGATGGACAACACAAATGGCTGTAATGAATTTTGTAATGGATGTAATGAATTTTGTAATGGATGTAATGAATTTTGTAATGGATGTAATGAATTTTTAATGTTTTTCCAATCCCCCTTTAAACTGCAATATGATTGTTAGTTTGTTGTTTTCCGCCACACTCAACAATTTTTCAGTTATCTGGTGGCGTCCAGTTTTTGTAGGTGGAGGAGAGAACCCAGATACAATGTACCTGGGAAAAGACCACCGACCTTCTGAAAGTAAACTGGCAAACTTTCTCACATATATCGGCGCGAACAAGAATCGAACCTGCGCCGACTAGAGGTGAGAGGCCTTGTGATTTTGAGTGCAATGCTCTAACCACACGGCCACGGAGGCCCTAAACAGACAAAATAATTTAATGCATCAATTAATACAGTGTATAATCCCATAACTAAAATACATCTATAAAAATCAAAATACGCCAGATGGTGTTTCAGTTTGTAAAATGCTATGGATCCTGCTTTGCCATTACTTGAAGAGATTAATTCAATCAACCTTTAAGTTTTGAATTTGAGTTGGATAAAAATGTCCTACTGATATACAATGTCCAGTATATGCAAATCTACACTGGTTACTACTCTTCATTCTGACACACATGGGATTCGTCCATTCTCTTTTACTGGGGGCATAATAAAAATTAGGCACAAAAATGTTTAGTGGTGATAATTGTAATACTATTTGAATATGTCATTTATCTGTAATACAAATTTTCTAATGTACTTTGGTAATGGAGTAGGTTAACCTACTTCTCTAATCTAATAGAGTAGCCAACGGAAGATCTCCTGTCAAATTCATAACACTTTTCTCCCCTCTCCTCTGCCACCCGCTCCGCAACCTATAAAAAATCAAGAGGAGTGTATTATATACATGTCACTGTTGGTGGTTTTTCAGAAATTCCTCTTTGATCCACCTAAAAGTATTGCATCCTCATCACAATTACGTGACACTTTGATAAAATATTCTGATATGCATTCATGTGTGCTTCTTTTGACATGATCTTTTTTTAGGTAGCAATATTTTCGACCTTATAACCTTTGGATATGACCTACTTTTGAAAACTTTAATCTTGGCCATAACTTTTGAACAATTTAATAGTTTTAGGGCACTCATATTTCTCATGTGTATTCCTTGTAATAAACACCTTTCTTTGGGTACTATACTATTAAAAAAAAAAAAGTAGGGATATGTCAGAAAGGAAACAAATGACAGAAAAAACATTAAGGAAACATTTGTCAATTTATTCAAAACCCTGTGTACAGTCAGAAAAGGACAGATTCTCCACAATAAGGGTTGACACCAACACAGGGTCACACAGCAAATTTACCACCATTGTGAAACAGCCAGTAGCAGGTAAAAACTCCCTCACTGGCCAGACAATCTCGGATTTGGCGTGGCATACTCCTAATGAGACGCCCCATGTCATTTTGGGGAAGGTTATGCCAAGGGCACGTAACCTCTCATCCTGTGTTTGATGGTGCATGGTGTCTGTTTAATTAACGACTTCAACAATTGATAATCTGATGCTTTCTCTTCAAAATCTTCCTTTAGAGTGGCTCTAACCTTCCTATTCAGAGGCATGCAAATTTGTGATACAACACCCTTGATCATCAGTAGCATCCCGTGCAGATTGTGAGAGTGTGATTGATGTGTTTGGGTGATGAATTTCTTTGGAAATGCTTCCTCGTTAAGGAACTATACAACATGGTTTCGTATCCCTTTGTATATGTGAACATTTTGATCACAGAATACAGTATCCCCTACCTTTTTTGAATAGTATAGAATTACTTACTGCCATATTGGGGCATCAGTGTTTCACAAACACAAGTTCTTTCCACACAGAATTATACTTTTTATACATACTGAAATAGCAGATATTCTTCTTGGTTGAGTACAAACAACAGTGCACACTGACCCCATTCCACGCTCTATATGATCATCTAATATGAACTGTGGTACCTGTAATACCGCAATAAAGTTGGTCTTCAAATAGGCAAGTACTGTAAATAAAAAAGTCCTTCTTTTAACCTTACTGTCTATTCACAAGCCAAGAGCATAAGACACTCACCTGAGTAGTTTTTCCACATCCTGTTTCACCACTCAATACAATGACTTGGTTAGAGTTGATCAACTGAATAATCTCCTACAGATATAAATCATTATGATTACACTGTTTCTGAACAAAGAGTACCTCACTAAATTGCTATAAGTAACTGTCCCTATCAGACAAATACATCCCCTTATAGCACACTTCATTGGGGTATATAATGTATAGACTTAATTTTCCTTTGGTTTCATTTCCTCTAAAGGATAACAAAAAACCCTACACCCCATTTTACTTTCATTCTAAGTGAATGAATTTAAAACTGTTTAAATTGAAGTTTAACACAATTTTTGATGGATTGAAATTGACAGTCATTTGTTATAGAAATTAAAAGACCTTTTTATAAATAAGTGAATTAAAATATCTTCACAGGAGATATACTTTGTATTTACATAAAACCCAGCTCCCTAAATCGTGTTTGTATACATGATGTTAATTTATATATACAGTGAGGCAAATGTGCACATATTTCATACGACTGTAAACTATGTGCAGTGGCAAGAATACCAACATTACTAACAAGTTTGTCAACAGCATTCAGCATTTCAACATAGATTATTGCTAAATCAATTTTGGTAGCAAGCACAAATAAGTATGAACTGAACATTTTCATTGTAAAAGCTCTTTTCTTCAAAGCCATCAACTTTGGTGCTGTGTTGATAGCTGAGTTATGTAACATGTAAATATTAACAGGGCTCGTACCTTGTTTTGAAGATGAAAAGTTTTGATGTCTTAAATACATCTCTGCAGCAGTTTTTGAAAATTTAAGTTTATGCTATGTTTTACACACATTAACTACTACCATATTACTAACTAATATCTAAATAATTTTTCTCATCAAAATTGTGTCCATGTCCCTCTAAATGTTCTACTATAGAAAAAATGACTGAGAGTGAATGTTAAATGGAATGAAATTGCTTTTCAAAGTGTTTTGGTAAAAACAAAGCTGGGGCAGTGTTTCTTGTACATGTAAAATTTATATAGCATTACCATAAACTTAAAATCGCTGAGAAAATATTGCCTAGACATGATTCTGGAACAGAAACCATGAATTCACAATACAAGTTTCTTAAGAACAAATGCCCTTGATCATAACCCAGTTCTTATGTTGATGTCATCATGAAAGAAGGATCTTTTTTCATTTCTTTATTAAAAAAGAAGCCATCATCAATATCTAGTAACACATACCCTTCTATCCTGTGATCCCAGGGGAAATTTGAAATTTCAAGCATTTCATTACACCAGCCCCTGGTATAAATATGAACATTACAATACAATCAAATCTTTTCATTGGGCCTATCAATGGTGCAAATATGAAGCCCATTTCATTTTTTGTCAAAAGTGGAAAGGTACCCTTTACCAGTAGTAAAATGAGCCTACATCAATATCTCTTGAGGCTCAAAAGTTAAAGCAAATTTGAATTTTGTGGATAGACCAACTGAAAGATAAAAAAAACAATATGGCAACTGATCTTTGATCTTGGGGGCAAATACAGGTATATGGACTGTAAAAAGATTTACTTTTGAAATCATTAAAATAATCTGGAGTGAATTCCAGCTCTTGGTAGTATACTGGGTATATAAGTCAATATATTCAAAAAAATTTCTGACGAAGCTCATGGAACACCAGTCCTATTCAAATAAATATGTAATTTATAAATGAAGAATGAAGATCTTCTGCTTTTCCTATATATTCTAAATATTAGAGTATATCTTTATATAATGGCATATATCTTAAAAGATAAAAGATTTTTTTCATATTGCAAAACAATTGTTGAATGGTGTCCAATATAACATTATCCTCTGCTTCACATCAAGTAATACATGTTCTATTATATAACACAGACATGTAATTACTGTTGCTCTGAATCCCAGGTAATTTTTTTTTGTATATTGTTTACCTTTTGTTGTTTGTAAGCAGGTAGCCGTTGTCTACTTGACAACAAATTCTTATATTTTGAACTCTTCATTTTTTCTTCCAACTCTTCTTTCAATTCTGCATCAAGATCTGGCTGACGATTTACCTCCTGATCAAAATCTGCAATTTAAATATCTTTGAAATAAGAGTTTGATATAAATGATTTTCTAAAACTCTCAAAATACTTGAAGAATTATTAAATATTTTATGTGAAAATGACACTGTTGCTTAACTTGAACATTGTACAACAGTACATGTAAATACTCAATCAAACCTCAAGATATGAAGGACAGTAATTAATTTTTCTATATAAATTGACTATTTCGGATTTTACCCACCTTTGAACTATTAACAGAGTAAAAACTGCAGTTTTCAGGTCTAATTGTATCACCTGACTGACACAGTTTCCAGAACTACTGTGATATTTTGGTACAGTTTTTAAAAGTTTTGTATTTGTGATTGGCTGTTGGTGTCCAGTGTTGTTTGGTTGATTGATTGGGGTTTTATGCTGTGTTGGCAATATTTCAGCCATTTTACGGCGATTAAACAACTGAAACATGGTTGGTTATGAAAGCTGAAGTTTCCCTGACAACCCTCAGTGAGCCTACTCTTTTTCGAATATCAAGGAAACAATCTTTTACGTGCCAAGGGGGTTGTAATCCTTGACACGGGGCACCCTTTAACCCCCCATCCGACAGACTTTGGAATACATGTATATCGGTCACATGTGACATATATGACAAATGAAGGCAAACTTGTAAAAACAGCATTATTTTGACATGGAGGGCTATCTCCTAAAGAAATTCTAGATGACCACATGTTTCAAAATACCAAAGGTGATTTGCATTGTTTTGAATTGTTCAGTATTGACACAGATATCTACATCAGTTTAATCAGATATGACTCATTTTAGTTTGAAATCAGGAATTTCTTGATAATCGCAATTTTGACATCACAATCTGAATTGTTTGGTAAAATAAAACATTTACATGAGCATCAATTAAAAGTTCATGTCAAAGGGAACCAAAAACTATCATTCTCTTAACCAGTATATAAGAATTTAACAATAAATCCTACACCAATCAAACACACAATGATACCATGGTAAAATCAGGTCATTATCTGTGCATAACAACTAACCTAACTCTGAGTTTGCTGGTAAAATCTGGTCAAGATCTTCAGCAAACTCCTTTAAATCATCAACACTTGGCATCAAATCCTCCAAAATATCTTCTTCTTCAGCATTTGATGAAGATGCTGGCTGACTGCTTTCAGATGAATCTTTCTCCACTTTAATTTTACTAGCTCTGAATTTCTTCGTAGTTTTTTCCTCAGAGACCAATGATTCCCATCCACTTTCTTCCTGCTGGAGACTGCTAGCTTCCAGTGCTGTATTTTTCTCATCCTTGACTGCTGAAGCTGGTCTCCTTGTATTTCTCTCATCCTGAGTATATGCTGCAGCTGTCGCTCTTGCTGCACTTGGAGCTGTTCTAGGTCTCCATTTCCCTGTGTTGTCATGGCCCCTACAAAATTAATACACATCTTATTAGCATGCATAAAATTTCTTCTTATTCACCAATCAAAACTGGGGATGAAATTGCTGGTGATGACTAAAATATATTGAACACATACAATGTATACAAATGTCCAGACAAACTTTAAAAACTATCTGATTCTAATATAATGCAGTTCTAGTCAAAACAAATCAAATCCATAGAACTAATCTACTAATGGACACACCTCTCACAGTTGTGACTGTACACACTGTATATATACATAAGAGGAGTGCATTTTGAGTTTAACAAAAAATAAGTTGGTAATATTAATTTAATATTGCTCTCTGTCCACTCAGAGTAATGCAAAGGTAGAATTAAGGTTTGATATTCACTGATTTATACATGCATGTATAGCCTGTATGCATATGTAGGTGTTCATGACATCTTGGGTAATGGATCTGAATATAATCTTCATTTCAACTTTAAATATAAATCTGTCATAGTTCATTCCATTCGGGACAAAATTTTCAAGGAGCAACACTGTATAAGATCAGATAATTTTTAGATGGTTTCATGCAACATTAATAACAAATGATATTCTTACTAAACTTTTAGACAGTTTGACATTGTGTCATGTCAGAAAGATATCATTACTAACTGTTAGTCATACTGATAATGGCTGGAAATTTACCTTCCTTTTGGCAAATCCTCCACAGAATCTAAGACTTCCTTTATTTTGTCCATATCACTGGATTCCATGGCAACAAAGGGTCTCTAGGATACCATTAGAGAATAAAAGCTCTCAACATTTCAAAGTAAATATCTCCATCAATACACAGAATATATTAAAAAGAAAATTTCCTCAAGTGACAAACAATGACCAATTACAATAAAACAAGAGGCCCATGGACTACAATGTTCACCTGACTCATCTTGCTCATACCATGATACCTGTACAATAACTTAATAATGGGTCACTGGACAACTGTATACACTTCCTTACTTCAGTGTGCATGCACATTATCTTAACAAATGTTTACTGTACTGTAATCCATTAATTCTAAAAAAAAAATTGTGCATAAAATATTTGAATCTCCACTTTAAGTTCAATAAACCTGTGTTTTCATTTCAAAAGTAAGCACTAGTTACCTCTTCCAACTCTCTTCTTTCCTTCTTGGCCTTGCTACGAGCTGCATAAAACATTCCAATGTCTCTACCTCTTAGACCAGGTGGGCGTCGTCCACGTCTATTGCCTTGGGTATAAAAACAAATGCTTAGTGAAACAGTAATCATCATCTTTATATAAAAAAAAAGCTCAGTTATAAAATAAAATACCAACACAGATATATCATACAATATATATTTTTTTGTGGTTGTCCAATTTTTTTGGTGGAATTCTGCAGATAGGAAAAATCTGTAAATCCTACATTCACAAATACATATATCTCAGTATAGATAAGTATAATGCAATGCAGATATTGGAAATGCAGATAATAATTCATTACCTTTTAGGGATCGGATCACAAAAATTTTCACATACAAAAAATACCCATTATACAGTATCTTTAACATCATACAGTGCAAATTAATAGCTAACTATATAAGTGTGCTCGATTACTCAAGATGCATTGATTTTGCCATAATTTTGATGGACAAAATCATTGTATGTAATATTACAAAGCTTGTAGCTTGAGTATTGATTAATCAGTACTCAGTCAGTGTGTAATGTCCATATGGACAACTTACATATAACTTAGGGACTCATTAAAATCTGCTGTGACTCATTAGAATTAACTTTTCAAAAGCTATGAGACCAGGACTTCTCAGATGTTGTGAAATATGTACGACATAACACATATATGAAAAATAAAACCAAGATGTGTTTGTGAAACATTATGCCTCTAATGACAACAAAGAAACAATAAAAAAGGACAGAAATTTGGTACCAAATAAAAAAAGAAAAATCTTGTCACAATTAAAGCACACATGAAATACAACAATCCTACCACTCACCATTCAAGATTACGAGGAATGTTAAAGTTTTGAAATTTCGGTCAAACTCCAAAGTCAAGATCATATGGTTAAAGATCACGGCACCAAATGAAATGTCTTGTCCAAAGGAATCTACATGCATACACGAATATGAATGTTTTTGGAGATATTGCCTAAATTAACTTTTCTTAAAAGAATGTCAAACTTTATGGGTAAAAAAAAAAAACAACTTTGGTATCAAATGAAAGTTCTTGTCACATGTACACATGACATTGATATATGAGAGCTCTATTCAAATGTTATGTTTTGGACAGACACACATACATACAAAACATAAACAGCATGCTTTCCAATCTTTAATATGGATGCATAAAATGGATGCATTACAGCTTTAACACAAAATTTAATCTGAAGGGATGGCTACTTTTGCTAGCAGTCACCATGGTCAGGTCAGCACTTCTAGATGATTTTATCACCATTTCTTACACTGAAACTATTAGTATGTATCAATACTGAGATTAAATCATCATATGATAATTTTGAATTCTGATTTCAACATACATAAACTGTATAATACCTTCCTCATGACTCCCCCTACCATGGCCCCGTCTGTAGTCAGGTCTGCCACGATCTCTGTGTCTCCATCCATCATTATGCTGAAAGCCCTCATCCATGTCTCCATAATCATCATCCCTGCCTCTGCCATTATCCTGAAATCCCATGTGTCTGTTCCCATCATAGCGCCGCCTGTGTCGACGCCAACTCATGCCTGTAATTCACATGGACATCACAGAAAAAAAAAAAACCTTGAAAATCTCACAAACTTTTTTGACCCCTTATTACAATGCCATCATGTCATGACTTTATTTACACACACACACACACAACTATATATATATATATATCTGAATCCATACAAAATAGGAATGCTTTAATATCAATACTACTAATATGAACCTTGCTGTTCTGTTGATGATTTTAAACAAACCCACTATGAATCCACACAACTTGAGAATGCTTTCACATCAATATAACTGAGTGTGGCCTTGCTAATCTTGAAAAGAATTTTTTAAATTTCCTATGGATTATCCCCATTTCAGCCTCACCCTAATCCAAAGAGTCATGACTTGATCAAATATTGAATACTTGTATATTAATATGAATAATCATGGCAAGTTCTTGTGAATAAATGAATTCATGTGTTCTTAAAAAAAATTTCGAAAGATTTTTGAAAGTATCTATTCCCATGAAAATTTTTTAAGCCCAAAACACAACTTCGGAGACATAGCTCTTCTGTGATGTAAGCATGTACAGTATTCTGTTGAATGCATGAGTAGGTATACTATGTATACATATATGTTATAGACTTTTTGTCTAAATAATGATAAAAGTTACGAAAGTGTAAATTTTGTTTATGTCAGTCATTGATATTTGGACTGACGACGAAATCTCTGTGGCTGTTTAATTATTAAAGTTCAAAAAATAGTTGTTAATGGGTAGAAAGATATGATGAAATCAGTTTTATCCCTTCAACTTTATCGTAGAGCTATTAATATTAAGGGCCTTGAATTTTAGACAATTGTCTCATGCATGAGAGGCTTCACCAACTAGACCATGTTACATCACACCATTGTACTTTAAAGATGGCTTTAGATCAATAATTCTATTGTAATAAGCAAATAAATCTAAATCAGAAAACTCCACATAATACCGAGAGCATTTATTTATTTATTTATTTTTTGGTTTTTCCAATATCACTGTTCATTTCGATATAAAACTTTCTTGTTCATCAACCCGAAGTACAACTTTCGAATTTTAGAATAGTAAACAAGTATCTGTGGAATGACGCAAATAAACAGTGTATTTAAACCACACTATTACTTACTATACGATAAATTTAAAATGCCATCACGTACAAATCCAGAAAATACCCTATTGTGAATGATTCTGCAGCATGTCTGCATCAGTTCATTGGATTTGTATTTAACAACTCGTACGTTATTCAATTTGCTTAATAACTCGTACGTTGTTCAATTCGTTCCACCCAGCAGCTAGTTGTGCTGTGGGTTTTCAAAGACAGTGTCAATAATAATCGCATTGAAAACATGTGTTTGTGGAACACAATAGCCCCCGTTAGCGCAAATTCCAATGACAGCCATGCTAAGGGTTTCAAAAATTAGGTCAAATATTTTGGTACCAATTGAAAGGTTTTGTCAAGAAATACTCATGTGAAATCCCTAGTATGTAACATTTAGAAGTCATTTCCAATGTCAAAATTTTTAAAGGTATGCCAAAGTCAAGACATTTAGTACCAATATAAAGGTCTTATCACAATTAAGGGATACTCAGAAAGCTCTAGTACATATCATTTAAAAGTATTATGGCCAAGAATAAAGTTTTTAAAAAGTAGGTCAAATGCCAAGGTCAAGTATGTTGGTACCAACAGAAAGGTCTTGTCACAAGAAATACTCATGTGAAAGCTCTAGTATTTTACCATTTAGAAATTATACCCAATTTCAATTTTTTAAAATTAAAAGTAGGTCAAATACCAAGGTCAAGACATAGTACCAACAGAAAAGTCTTGTCACAAGAAATACTCATATGAACGCTCTAGTCCATACCACTGATAATTTATGGCCAATGTTAAAGTTTTTAAAAAGTAAGTCGTCAAAACTTTTTGGTACCAATGGAAAGGTTTTCTCCAAGGAATACTCATGTGAAATATCAAAGTCCTAGTACCTGCCATTTAAAAGTTAATGGCCAAGATTAAAGTTATTAAAAAGTAGGTTAAACACCAAGGTCAATGTCACAAAGTTTGGTACCAACTGAAAGGTCTTGTCACAAGGAATACTCATGTGAAATATCAAAGAACTAGCATTTACTGTTCAAAGGTTATAAAGAAGGTTAAAGTTTCTGAAAAATGACACAGAACAAAAACAATATGTCCCCGATCTTCAATCCCAGGGGCATAAAAATATATATTGATAAGCCTCTTTTTCATAGCTGACAATCCGAAAGTGGGCAATCAGTTTGCAAATTATCAAAGTGTGTAGACCAGAATTTAATGTAGGAATGAAAACAGTTTCTAGAATATTGGAAATGCTATCTCTCTCTAAACAAATAATTATTTGATGATTAGTCTTAATTGTCCCATGTTCTAGTGCAAAGGAATAATCATGGGACAAGAGTTTAGTCTCAATCACTCCAACATTTGTATATACATTGAGTATATATTCCCCATGGAATATTACAAATAGTTGGAATGATCTAGAGTACAAATTGAATTTTCAAAAATTGTTAAGAGATGTGCAATTCTACATCGTGAT
The DNA here is from genome assembly GCA_024699665.1 of Ostrea denselamellosa. Lineage (NCBI taxonomy): Eukaryota > Metazoa > Mollusca > Bivalvia > Ostreida > Ostreidae > Ostrea > Ostrea denselamellosa. The sequence continues at coordinate 17,999,750 of JAMZEH010000005.1, forward strand.
ATACTTCTTGACATCTTTACACATGATTAAAAAAAAACCCAAAGAATCCAAACAAATATGTCAATGAAATTTTATTATGTATTACATAATTTTCCTACAGATTCAAACAACTGTCATAGTACAAGTATCAAAAACAAGGCATTCCTTGATCAAGTACATAATTATACATATATATTAATTATAATTAAAATCTTCATATTCTTCTGAGCTTATCCTCCAGGTACTCCAGTTGTTACCCTTAATCCATGCATATCCTTGATTTCTTCTTTCAATGCCTGCAATATATCATATATTATTGCTTAATTGGCTTGTGTGGATGAAAACGGGCTAATATAGCTTTGGACATTAAAAAGAAACATTTCCTCTCAATACTGATCCTAAAAATGGTTAGTTGGTTTTTTGTTTTATGTCCCATCAAGAATTTTTCACTCTTATTGAGATGTCACCAGCTGTAGGTAAAGTACCACAATTTAGACATATGTTTGGCATTCAGGATCATAGCAATGAAGGTTCTTTAATGTACCAATGCCTGCCAAGACTTGGTACCTCCAATGCCTGCCAAGACTTGGTACCTCCAATGCCTGCCAAGACTTGGTACCTCCAATGCCTGCCAAGACTTAGTACCTCTGTTTTTAGGACCATATCCAAAAGACTCTGGGTTGATTCATGTATTTATTAAAGGTTCTAATAATATGTTTACACATGTAAACTATTGGGAAGTTTTGTGTGCATCATTGTTAGGTGACATCTAATATATTTATTGCATGGGTTCTAAATGACCACTGTTAGTGTATAGTAGTTTAAAGTCGTTTGAAGGCTCTCATTAGTGCCCCACCCACTTACCTTTACCTTACTTGCATTTTTTGATTTATCATTAAAAAATAATTTAATTTTGTAGAATTAGGAACACAAACTGAAATTGGGAAGAACTGTTTATGTATATAAATGTTTTGTGACAAGTAAACTGTAAACTGCACTTTCAGAGTGCTTCAATCCCAAGCTATGTGTTGGTATTTATTTTATAAATTATTTATGTTCAGTTGAGCAGGGCAAATACGAACATAACCAATTTTAAATGCTGAGCATTTTGGTGAGGGAACAATTACTACCATGTTTACGTCTTAGATTTGATGCAGCCATGGCATGAGCAGGGCTCGAACTCGCAACCTTCCAGATACAAAGCCAATGCTTTACAACTGAGTACCGTGACCAGTAAAAAAAAAAAAAAAAAAAAAAGCATGTAGGGAAGACTTCTTCTAAATTAATGTTTCAATGCCATCTGTATTATTTTATATGGATTTTATTTAGTAAAACAGAAAATTCATCTTCTTTATGCATATACATAACTTCTTTCAATGTTTGATAAGCATGGAGTGAAGAGAGAATGAATTGATTTTGCATTTATTCACTTTTATATTTTCAATCATATCACAAAAATATATAAAAGTGAAGCCTAACAAAATTCTTATTTCAACAATTTCAAAATTATTATTTAAATCTTAACAATTTTTGCACAGATGCATTTTTAAATTAAAAATAACATGCAGAAAATTAATGTATATATATCGTAAACAACAATGATTAAACAGTAAGAAAGTGTTTTCAGTTAATATTTTACTGGAAGATAAAATGTCGTTTAGAAGTTGAAATTGAACAGAATCAAGAGCTTAGATAAAGTTACTGCCCTTGTTTCCAAAAACAATGAACTTCAACATATTACAGTACATTCCAACACTCCAGTTAATAAGTTAAGCTACTCAGGGTGTAACTTTATAATGAATTACTGTTTTAGGGGTTCTTTGAGGTACACTATTACATATATTGTTAATTTTGATGCACCTTCAGTGAGCACACTTGAAATATCAAACTTGGTTTTGTTAGGGATCCAAAGTTTGTTTTTTGGGGGTTCACATTAATTTATTGAAAATATTTTCAAAAATATTACAGGTGGATTTTATTTCTGTTTATATTTTTACTTAAAATTTTAGATCTAGGAAAACTGGTACCTATCTTTTCATTGTTTGATTGATACACTTGACCCACTTGGACCAAGGTTTGGCATTCTGCCAAGTTCTACCAACTTGATTTATGTGTCATTGATATAACCTGAACTTGCTGAACTGTACCTCATTCACCATGCGGTGCTGTTTTATTGACCTCTGTCCTCTAAATTCTTCTGCTTCCACAAAGACAGTGTACATTGCACCGCATCCACCTACACAATTATACAACATACCCAGTAATCATCAACATCATCATTCATCATCATGGAGTGAAGGGATATACATGAAGAAAACAGGAAAATGACAACAGTTTTGGGGGACTGGCCCACTCCTTGCATGTTGGGTGAGGGAGCAACTATAATGGTGGATTCAATGTAATACATTTCACAACAAGAGCACTGTTCAGTGAGCAAACTATGCCTATCCAATAATTGAGTACTGAGTAATCAAAGAAAAGATTAACAGCCATCAAAAATTAAAAAAAAAGAAAGAAAAGAAAAAAAATATCATTCATAGGTCAGAGAATAGCTCTGACATTGTTCTTTCAACATTTTCTTTAATATCAGTGAGTATTGCTTAAATGATAGTTCTAAAATGCTTTGTTAAATATCTAATTAAAGAAAGAATTCATTCTGATAAGTAATACTTGAAATGTAACATTATAACATTATAAACCCAAAATTGGCATGAACATCATGGGGAACATGTATGTGCACCAAGTTGATGATCCTAGCCTTATTAGTATTGCTTTTCCCTTCATAATAACCCATGGGTGTATGACCTTGAAAACAAAACCCCCAGGCATCTTCCTCTTACCACAGAGAACACGTGTTTTAGATTTGATCAATGTAATCTCATTGGCTATTTTTTTTATCCTTTCCACCAGATGCTGATGATTAACATGCAGACAGACAACAGAGAGACAAACAGAAATATTGCACCATATCACCATTTTTTAACCTGCTATGATGGTTGAATATAAGTAAAAAGTCTGATTATCCTAGCCTTATAAGTACTGTGTTTATTATACTTACATGTAAAAGCCTCTGTTAATGTCCTTATAGTTCTTAAACTCCATATATGCAATAACAGAAAATAAATAGATGAAATGTAATGAAATAACAATACATATAACCTGATATATCCTGGGCTTCTACTTTTGTGGCTGATGGGAACTTTGACTTAAGAACAGATATAATTTTCTTTTCTCCTTCAGTGAGCTCTGTAATTGCTTCACAGTATCCTCTTCTGGCAATAGCTGGCAAGTTCTACAATGAATTATATCTTCAATTTTGTAAACTATTTTGCCTAATAACAATTTTTGCTACCTCAATATTTATAGATCTTCATAAAGGATCTTATGTTGTACATCACTGTAAAGCAAGGGAAGTTCTGTAGATCATAAAAATCTACATTGTACACTGTGGCTATTTAAGTGATAGTGTACATATCCTAGATCAGATGTGATCATTCACGAACTGCAGGTATTAGAAATGCCCATATGCTCATCTTGGCTTCAGTACACCCCTATAACCAATATCACACTACCAAATATGGATTTCTATTTGGACATACATATCTGTGTGTGCACAAGTCCATTACTGACTGAAACAACATGGATATCAAGGAAATTCAGAGAAAACATATAAAAATACAGACATTACCCACATCTATTTATGAAAAAGATGCTAGATACTGGGAGTCAACAATGTTATAAAACATGATTAGAGGAAGTTTAAAAATTGAAACACTATTTATTCCCAAATTAGACTGAAGCATGTGTACTTGAAAATTCTATCTGTGTTACACCAGATATCATTATTAAACTAGTGTGAGTTTAACACTGGACGATCTGGGGACATTGCCTCCATGACATCTATCAGTGTGAACTGGGGACCTAAATGTGTCTTAGATTTTTTCCCCATGCCCTCTAAATTGAAATACTAATTGAAATTCACCCATACTTACAAGGCAATTTGCATTGAAAAAACTAAATTGATTTACATATGTATAAAATGTTGATTCACAATCATGATAATATGCAATGAAGCAAACAAAAATAATATCAGGGTCTGAAAATAACAGAAACAAGCATGCTTCAGAAATGTGCCATATAGTTTGTAAGTATAGGTAAGGCATACCCCTGGATCTATGTCACATGATAATGGCAATATTATTTAATGGACTGCTGTGCAACTGTGACTTGCAAGTTGCAGATTTTATACAAAGCTATAATAAATAAAGTATACAAACATCTATATTGCAACTAAAATTATTTGTTTTAATCAATTCTTTTATTTAATTGATATCTGCATGGAAACCCATAATGAGTTGCTTCTATATTCTACACACTACCATTTTGGGGAGTACTTGTTGTAAAAACTTCGTGTAAAATAGTAAATTCATATTATTTGTTTAGTAATGAATAAAAATGAAATATATTGATTACAGTAATCAAGACTTATATACTAATGTATATTTTAAGGTCTTTATTCAGAATTTTTATACATGTTATTGAGAATGAATTATTCTACCACACAATAAAATAATGACTTTTCATTTCTACATGCATATTAATTCTGACACAACCACAAATAGATTGGCCACTCCTGTTGCTGATAAAAATCTTTACATTCATCCTGATCCATACTGCAATTACGCAATGCAACATCATAATATTAATATGTCCTGTTTGACAATCAGCAAACATATCCTGGCTATGCATCTCAGCATCATTAAATGGTGCTGTTCCACTAAACTACACCAAGCTTATACTTAATACTCAAGTACTATTTATAGAGGAGGATCTAAAAAACTTGAACATGCATATTGTGCAACTTCACCTTAATTATGATTATGTCATTTAAGCTTAAATCAATTCAACAGGTGATTGCCTTCAATTTGTTGATTGATTGTATATTGTTTAACATCCCTCTCAAGAATCTTTCACTCATATTGAGACATCACCATTGCTGGTGAAGGGTTGCAAAATTTAGGCCTATACTTGGCACTTATGGCCTTTAAGCAGGGAGGGATCTTTATCTGCCACACCTGCTGTGACACGGGGCCTTGGTTTATGCAGTCTCATCCGAAGGACCACCCCATTTAGTCTCCTCTTACGACAAGCAAGGGGTACTGAGGATCTATTCTATTTGTTGAAGATTGTATCACTTATGAAGGATGCAAGATATACATATAACAGCTCCTTTGAACGACTCAAATTGAGTTACTCATTATACTGTGTAAAAAGCGGATAATTCCACTTTTTATAGTGTGTGGGAAGAATGAATTTGGCCTAATCTGAATTAATTCTACATAATATGATGGAATTTGGAATGAGATGTCTGGAATGCATGTTAAATTGCGTGAGAGTCTGAAGGGGGGGGGGGGGGATGTACCTATTTTATGTACGGGCACTTTTATTTATAGTATGGTACAACTATTATCACAACAATGAATCCCCCCCCCCCAAAAAAAAAAAAAACAAACCAAAAAAACCCCCCAAAAACACCTTTACAATAGCAGATATTATTATGTTTTATAAATACTGAAAATGATTTTTAGTAAATGTACAAACTGACAAATTGTGAATCCTTACTAGTCTTGTAATGCGAAAGAATCGCAACATGCTGCAATTTTCGGTGTCCTTGGTCAAAATGAAAGTAAAAGTAAAAATTATATAAGGAGCGGTTATGTATTGAACAACTATCGCAAAACTTATCGTAACTTAAAGTTCTTTAAGTAGCGTTAACATAAAGATATTATATTACAGTATATACCATTTTATCAGAATACTTACCTATATTCAAATCGGAAACTCGTTTTCATTCTTGATCAACTCTCACATAACAGCTTCTCCCGATAAAAAAAAAAAAACAAAAAAAAAAAACACCAACAAACATGGCAGCCTCCATTAGTCGATCGCTACTGAAACTGAGGTTCCAGAGTGTAAGTATAGAAAGTGTTTATAAAGCTAAATGTGCAACGGTTTTAAGAGGACGTAATATTATATTAAATACTATTGCAAGGGAATATTGTCATTGACGGTAACATTTAGATCTACTTATTGACATTTTCGAGGCGAAGTCGTGGACTTTAGTCCGAGAGTGGTTCGAATTTCTTCTAAGTATGTCACAGCCATGAATTAATGTTTTCACTATTTACTCCATCAATTTTTTAAATGTGTATCATTGAAGTATTTTGACCGTGCGTAGACTTCACATATTTGGAAACGCAGCTGTCAAAATCAACATTTTGAAAGGACTTGCTGTTTAGGCGGTAGGGCGAATTACCAAAAACAACCGAATACCAGAGAAACTACCGAAAACAACCAAAAACACATAAGAATAGGGATCAAATGCAGTTGTCTAGTGTATATATTGTTAATGTAGGTACAGTGGACTTAAAATTTGCAGGTTTTCGGTTGTTTTTGGTAATTTGCCCAACCCGCTGTTTTGGTATGTTACCCTATGTATGTATGGGGGAAAACAATTAACCTGCTCCTCATGTACCGCTAATTATGCCCTTCAGAATAAACAGTGGAGTCTTTAACTAAAAATTTAAATGGTTATAAACTGTGAAATTGGATAATCTTCTTGTTTAAAGGTGGAAAAGTGAAGACAATAAACAGTGAGCAATTAATCTCATAGATCTTATAAAGAATACAAAATTGAGATAGGGCAAGTGTGGACCCATGGAAACACTAGAGGTGGGATCAGGTGCCAAGGAGGAGTAAGGCAAAGTTAAAAAAAATTGTTTCTTGTTCTGAGGCAAAAAATCCCAGGTAGGCAAGTTGGGTTGGATACCAGTACTCGGTATCAAATTATTACAATAACGAGGACTTGTTTCAAAATTACCAGTAAAATACCCTTTCATTTCATACTGGTATTGATATTAGTATTTATATATCAATAAATCTATAATCATTCTTCAAAGTTTTAATCCATTTCTTGCATTTCCATTGATTCAATGAAAACTATGTTTTTTAAAGTTATGCTTATAGACGTCAGGAAATGCGACATAAGATATCTCTGCTTGACATTTCAATTATTTGACAAAATGCTTGAAAAAGTATGATTTTAAATAAAGTGAATGTGAATTTAGCATTAATTGTGTTAAAAAAATTTAGTTTACAACATTTATTTTTTAAAATAGTGAAATGTTAAAACAGAAGAGATAACTCATCAGGTTTACTGTATCTTCCTCTATTTAAGTGTCACCGTCATTTCACTGTAAATGAATTGCGTGAAGTGTAAAGTGAAAAGTACTCTTGACTGAAACATGAAAAACTCTAAGTAAATTTTAGTTTTATTACCAATTCCTTAAGACATTTGTTATGAATCATTTAATATTTTCTGATTTAAGACTGAGAAATTGGGATTGGGGAAAAATACTTATTTATGTTGGACACCTAATACTTAAAAGTGTGATTATTTACTTAAAATTTTGGGGAGGTAGTGAATTGTGTTTCTAAATTTTTTGGAAGGTAAAGAATGAAATATAATATTCACCTTTTCACCTAATCATTTGGTTTACAAATGCAGACTTGACATGTGATTTTATTCCATATATGCTTCATGTACAACAAATGAAATTTGATGAATTCAAAATCAAGAAAAGCATAGTGTCTCAACCCAAAACATATTCAAAACCCCCTCATCATTTTTCAGCTAATAGGAGTGAAATAGATGAAATTCACACTAAATTTTACCTATTGTAACAGCTGTTATTTGTTTCTAACTCTTTGATTTTTATTTGAAAAGGTGAAAACCCTCAGAAATGTAAAGTCAACTAGTCACACCCTACTATAAGTATCAGTTATTTCTTGATTATAGATCAATATATCATTAAAAAGTATTGTATCACTTCAAAAGTATCTGTATGGTATTGCACAGTTTTATCCTTAATGGTATCCAACCCTATAGGCAAGTAAGTTTTTTTGTTTCTCTCTTTTTTTTAAATTATTATTTTTCTAAGCAGTTGATTTATGCAACTTTTAGAAATGGACCTTAGCTAAAACAAAAATGCAAAAGTTGATATAGTATAGGTCACAGTGTCAGACTTTAAAGAAAAGAAATTGGACTCATCACCATAGGTGTAGTATCCTTGCAGTTGCAGAGTGTTTGCTTCATAAGCAAGATGTTATGAGTTAGAGCCCTGTTCTTGCCATGGCCACATCAGACCTAAAAGATAAATGTAAATAGTGATTGATCCTTCTCCAAACACTCAGCATTTTGAAGGGAGAGTCACAGATCTTTAAGATATGACCTTAAAAATGGAGACCAAGCTTCGTATTGTTGACCAATATAAGAAAGTACTTGAGTTACTAATTGTTGTAATCAGATTAATTACAGTGTTCTTACTGTGATGAATGCTTTCTTTGAATGTTAATCACAGTAACTGTGCTGGTTCCCATGCCACTGAGAGCTGCTGATTTATTTAATTTATCAGCTAACTTGAATCAGAATTAACACAAATTCCAATCCAGAAGTAATTTTTTCTGGAAATTTGGTTAGAAAAAATCAAAGTCAGCAGCTTTGCATCCAGGTAGGTCCGGTAATGGGAAATAAACATATTTCTTTGGCCTAAGCTTCCCCTGTTGACTGGTCACACCCTTTATGAGCCTTTTATCTTGATCAGGTTAACAGACTAATCTGTAGTTGATATCAGAATGTAAAGAACAGCCTAACAATTGGATTGAAACACATCAACCAGCATTCAACTTAATGACAGGTAGTAGTTGCAAGTTAGACCATTTTAAAGAATTTGTGAAATGCTGACTTATAATGTGGCTATTGAAACCATGTAACATCAACTTATTTGTCAGAAGCGTAACTTGATTTATAAACAAGATCATATGCAGAACATGCTCTCATATATCAAAAAAGTATAATGATAATTGTATAATGTACATTGCATGTTCTTAATATATGATTTGAAAATGTAGAGTGATTTGATATTTACATAAATAAAATGAATACAACACTAATACTCCAGTCAGTCTCAAGGATAACACACTACAAACCCTACAAGTAGTGGGTATGAATTAATTCATATGTTCTACATATAATCACCTTTACACATTTAGTTTGATATCTTTTCTATGAATATTGTACATATATAGACATGTACACATATTAATTATATAAGGTTATAATACAAATGTAGATTTTTGCATGTAATATTAGCCTGGCAACTATTTCATTTTAGAGTACATTTAAAAGATTTTGCACCAATATTGTGGTATTCATATTTGTGTTTCTTTAAAGTTTACATTTCAGTTTCTTATATTTGTAGTCCCCTACTGGCTTTGTCAAAGGGGACTGTTAGTTTACCCATCTGTCCATTCATTTGTTGTGCTGTCCATCATCCATTTGTCTGTCATTCTGAATAAATTTTCTGGATTTTTCTCTGTATTGGATGAAGATATTCAATTGAAATTTCATACATGACTTTGTCTTGAATAGTTACAGATCAAGTTTGAGTTTTGTTACACTTGACATACTTTTGACTGAATTATCCTACAGATAGAAGACTTGGTATTGCCTGCAATACACTCAGAATGATTATTTAATCATTGATATTATATTGTTATTAAGAAAGCCCATTGAGGTCATTTCCATGGCTAAAAAAATTAGCCTTTTGCATGTGAAACTTTCTTGAATGAACATGTAAGTATTGCATAATAATGCATAACATTTGCTAATAAATGTGTAACTCTTGCATTATAATGTTAAACGGTGGCAAATAAATGCATAACTTTTATGTTATAACGTGAACCTTTTGTGAATAACATTAAATATCACATTATAATATGAAACCTTCATTAATATGAATGTAACTTTCATGTTTTAATGCATTCTTGCACAAAATGTTTTCATTATAAGGCAAAAACTTTGTTATCAATGCAAAACTTTGGCTCAAACCCCAATTTATCAATTAAAATGTACTTAATATTATAGAATTAGAGCATGAAATTATTTGTTCATTACAGTGAAGAACAATGGTAGACTTGTCCACAAAAGTACTTTGTATTTTTGTACATGAATTATGATAATGTCTTGATATAGTTTTACTGCTTTATGTAAACAAATCATCTTATTGACCACTGATTCCATAAACTGTGTTTAAATTTTGGAACATATTTTGTGTTATTTTAAAAATGTATCATAGAAGAGGTTGTTTTCAGTTTTATGAACTTTGTTTTAACATCTAAGGCAATAAAATTTGTTCAAAACAAACCAAAAATATATCAAATAACAAAGAAGTTACAAGTTTTCCGCAGAGATGGCAGACAAGGGACATAACTTTTGATAAAAAAAAAAAGAAAGTGATCAATTTACAGTAACCAAGGTTACCAAGTTCTTTCTAGAGACAGTCTGATGGATTTTTCAGGCTAGCAAATGAATCATAAGAAAATGTAGATTAAGGTTTTATTTTACTCAATGAATTATAATAGAACATAAATTGAGAGATTTAGTGGTTGATTATTCATACATCCAACACAGTACTTTAAAATTCTGTGACATTTCAAGGCTTAATTTCAATGGATGAAATTTTATACTCCCTAATTTAATGTGGTATTACAAATTTACTTTATCTTTATTTCTGATGTATTTATTGTTTATTATATTAATCTGAGGACAGATTAACTCTTTGTGGGGGAGTATGTGGTATTACAAATTTACTTTATCTTTATTTCTGATGTATTTATTCATTTCCATGAATGTATTTCTTGATTTTTGACTTGGGTATTGATTTAATTTTTAGATCCAGAAGTTTATTTCAAAGTTCAAAATATTGTCTAAAATTCGGATTGAAATTCCTGAGTAATGTTTTATACTGTCATTTCATTGGTGCTTCATTTTCTTTTGTCCAATAGTAGTGATTTCCGTTTACTATAAGTTACTATTTAAACTGTATTGATCAAAGCAGTATACGTTTTCATATATAGAAGACCTATCCAGCTGAAATCTATTGCATCCTGTGATATGTAGGAATCATATTTACTTATGTCTTACTTTACTACTATATCTTTGTGTATGACTTTTTATTTTAACTGCAGAAGTTTGTATTTTATTATATTTTTGCTGTTAAAGTTCTAAAGAGTATATTTCAAGAATTTGTTTGTAAGTTCAAAGGTTAACTTTTTACAGAACATATTTTTTTCTATTATAAATGAATACTGTATTTTCGGTAACTTATTGTAAACGGTTCATATGAAATCTTAATTGTGAAATTGTACTTTTGTCTAATTCATTTATTATTTGTTTTGCTTATAGGTCAATGTCTAAACGTTATTAAATATTAGCATCAACGAAATGACAACTTCGTTTTGCCTTACTGCTCGGTTACATTAAAACAGTTGTTAATCAAGTAACAATGGTAGTAACAATGACTAATGAGAATATTTTACTTTGTATTCAATAAAAACCGGTCGCAGTAGCTCAGTGGTTAGAGCGTTCGCTTCGTAACTGGGAGGTTGTGAGTTCGAGCCCCGCTCATGCCATGGCCGCGTCAAACCTAAGACGTAAAAATAGGTAGTGATTGCTCCTTTGCCAAACGCTCGCAATTTAGAAGTGAGAATCACAGTTCTTCAGATATGACCTTAAAAACGGAAGTCCCGTATCATGGTAGGCATTGGCACGTTAAAGAACCCCCACTGCTATGGCCCTGAGCGCTAAGCATAGGTCTAAATTTGTGGTACTTCAAGTACAACAGGTGACGTCTCTATATGAGTGAAAAATTCTTGACGGGATGTAAAAGAAAGAAAGAAACAAACATTCAATAAAATTTCAATAGCATATTTGCCAAACATTCTGAAATGATGTGTGTGTAAGATGTAGGCATGTTAGCATGTGTATATATAGTTCTTTACTCAAAAGGTTACTTAATAATGCATAAAATTCAATCTTTGTTCATTGTACTAATCATGGGTTCTTGTTTTATATAGAATATTTTGCATTATAATGCAAAGTTACAAATTTATTTGTGAAAGTTTCACTTTTAACACAAAAGTTAATTGTGTTTATTCGCAAATATTTTGTATTATAATGAGCAATTCACCCATGTTTATGCTTGAATGTTATGCATTATAACACAAAAGTTATGCATTTATCCATGAATGTCTCGCATTAAAATGCAATAGTTACACATTTATTCATGAACATTATGCATTATGACTTGATTGTTATTCATTATAATGCAATAGATATGCTTTTATTTGCAAAGGTTTTGCATACTAATGCAAAAACATGTTTTTTCTCGGTTATGAAATTGAGCTCAATAAACTTTTAATTGTACATGTATGTAACTTATATTCTTCAATTTTGTCATTTAATTTGTAGTAAAATCCTGAAACAATCATTTTACAACATATGATTCAAGACATGTTTTCCCATAATGTTTTTATTCTTTGATATTCAATCATATATCAAGGTTTAATGTATTGGTACTTTCACTGTTACAGAATGCTTGTCATGGGGAAGTATTTCGCAGTTTTTCGTTATCATGTCAACAAAAAAATGAAGTGGGACCACAAGCTAAATATTTCCCCATCATGTCATCGCCCATGCTCCCCAGAGATGCATTTAAAGGCAAGACAGCCTTTATTACTGGAGGAGGAACAGGATTAGGGAAAGGGATGACCACCATGTTATCTCAGCTAGGGGCCCAAGTTGTCATCACAAGCAGGCATATTTATTTTTTTGTTACTGATTGTAAATTGATTTTGTTCTCTCTCTCTCTCTCTCTCTCTCTCTCTCTCACTTTTCACAAAAGCAAAATAAAAAAGAAACATGTAAATGTTTAATCATGTTACTAAATATAAAGCTTCTGAAGGTTTGAAATGAAAGTGTTAAAGCTTTACTAAACATCCTTGTGTATCTATTTTATTTTTTACACACACATATATTCTTTTTCCATACAATGTAGAAAATTGCCTGTCTTGGAGAAAACAGCTGAAGAGATAAGTGGATCAACAGGAAACAAGGTAATTGTTTTGCTTTACATTTATATGAGAGGAAAGAGTCTTAGTGTTAAACACTACAGTAGAAAAAAGAAAGAAAGATTTTCTTGTTTGTTTTATCTTCTGTTGAGAATTTTTCACCCAGATTAAGATGTTTGTAGTTGAAGTACCACAAATTTAGACCTGTGCTTAGCATTCAGGGCCATAGCAGTGAGAGTTATTTTTAATGTGCCAACACCTGACACAGAATCTCCATTTTTAAGGCCATATCCAAGAGACTTGTGATTATCACATCTAAATGCTGAGTGTTTAGCAAAGGAACAATCACTACCTATATTTACATCTTAGGTTTAAAGTGGCTATAACATGATTGGATATCTTGAACTCATGACTTGCCAGTTATAAAATGAACACTCTATTACCGAGCTACCTTGACCAGTAAAATGATGAAATGTGTTGAATTTAAGTTAAAAACGGTAGTGTTAAAGACAAAAATATTCTGAGATGTTCAAGTTTAATATTTGTTGGATTGCTTCTATTGATTAATTTGATGAATATTTTTAGGTGCTAGCTGTTGCGGCAGATGTCCGTGACCCAGACAGTGTGAAGGCTGCCGTGGATCGTTGTGAAGAGCAGTTTGGATTACCCAACATTATCATCAACAATGCAGCAGGAAACTTTATTTCCCCCACAGAGAGACTCTCCCCTAATGCTTGGAAGACAGTGGTGGACATTGTCCTCAATGGAACTGCCATTGTAACCTTAGAACTAGGGAAAAGATTAATCAAAGCAAAACAAGGTACATCACATGCTTCCCAAATATACCATATTTGGATCTCAAATACTTCTTTGTCTTTACAAAATTCAGTCAATTATATATTTTGAATCTTTGCCTTTCAATGTAGATATAAATATTTAGAGTCTCTCCCTGTATTGTAGGGGCTTCCTTTTTGTCCATAACAACAATTTACACAGGCAGTGGATCAGGCTTTGTCACACCAAGTGCAGCAGCAAAAACTGGAGTGGAGGGCTTAACAAAGCAAGCATGTTAATAGGTTGTTCATGGTAACATCAGGCAGTGGTTAGCACATGGAATTTCTAATCCCACCAATTTCACTTCTGTAATGGGTGTTATATTTCATTAAACATTTTGTATTGTTAAGGGCACAAAACTGCTGTTGGTGCATTTAATTTGGATTGCCAATACATTCCTGGTAGGACAAAATCATTATTGCTATTACAGCATTTGCACTTGTTCATTGCGTAAAACTTAAAAAGCAAAAAAATGTTGGGAATTGTTACATTATGTGTCATTTGTATTATAGACACTGTCTGAAATTTCCTTGGGCAGCCTCTTGAAGATAGTTATGCCATGTTGTCTTAGCGTACAATAAATTAAATCACTGCAGAAAGAACTCATAGCTGATGTAGTTCAATTTATCTAACAGTCATAACCAGCTGAAGACATTCTTAACGTTCGATTTATTTGATTCTTCAGATCCTTAGCAGCAGAGTGGGGTAGATATGGGATGCGATTCAACTGTATAGCCCCTGGACCAATAGAAACAAAGGTGGTGATTTACTTCATTTTACTGGTATATTCACTGTAATAAGTTGGTGAAAGCTTAGGAGGTGATTATATGCAAATATTTTATTGTTGTGTTTTAACTTAGGATTATTCATCAGAGAAGTTGTAAGTTGGTACCTTGCTGAGGATAGCACTGCTTTCCTGTAAGTCAGTGATACGTAACTTACCATTCATAGATGCATCACAGTACACCAATGAGAATGGACAACACATATGTGTGAGATTGGATGTAGTGTATTTGTCTCAATAAGGGGTAAACACTTGACACAATCTTTTAAGTGTATTTTGTGTTTGTGTGAATGACAGGTAAACACAATTCTCAGAAGTGTATTTTGTGTTATGTTTGTGTTTGTTTGAATAAAAGGTACACACAATACAAATCTCAGCAAGGTAAAATCTTACAAAGTTCAAGATGGATGTGAAATGGTTCTATAACAGTTGTATGATGTATTATATGGCATATATCTATATGTTTTTCCAACAGGGTGCATTTAGTCGTCTTGACCCCACAGGGCAGTGGAAGGACAAACTGATTGATGTGTTACCCGTGGGTCGGTTGGGTGAAGTTACAGAGATTGCAAATTTGGCCTGCTACATGGTCAGTGATTACTCCAACTGGATGAGTGGAAGTGTAAGTTGGAATTATTCATTAAGTACTGCCCTCTCTAACACTCATTTAGGTAACTCAAAATTACAACAAAATGATGCAGTTTTAAACATTCCAGTGTTACATTATTTTCTTAAAGATTCTTTTGTTAGGGCCCTGCCAGATGGTGGGTGTCCTATAGTAATCACTCTGTCTGTAGTCTGTAGGTGCATACTTCTGTCCATCCATCTACCCTTTTTATGGATTGGGAAGAGAAAGACCTCTTTTGATTTTCAGATTTATCAGTTTTCTTATGGTTTACAGAGTTATGGGACTTATAATTTTTTAACACAAAACATTTGTGAGGCACTTCTGATTTGTCTGTTTTCTAGTTCTGTGTTGGTTTTGAGTAAAATCAAATCTACAAATGGAACATATAGAGCTTTAGATGGGAGGGAGCAGGGGTCAAGACCCACCAGATACTTGACAAAATACATCATATGACTATTGTGGTGCAATTAATGTTGTAAAGGTTTGATCCTTTCTGAAAAAAAAAAATGTTAGCAGTTTATTCCTAGTCCTATTTGGAAAAAAAATATACAAGTTACAAGTACTAAAATTACATATATGCATGACTCTTAAGTACAGTACAGTATTTAAAAAGAAATGAAATAGTGCTGTTTTCAGACATCATGCAGTTTTAAAATGTTTTCATGCTTGTATTGTATTGTTGCCCCCCCCCCCCCCCCCCCCCCCCCCCCCCCCCAAATCTCATGAATGTTGCCAAATTTGGTGAAGATTCTAAACAAAGCAGACACAATTTGATAGGATATTGTTGAATTGCCCAAAGGAATTTAACAGAAAGGGAATAACAGTTCTGTAACAACAAGTGATTATCATGATCACATCTTTCATAACAAATGACACTGTATAAGAAAAATAGTTTGCTAACTTGATGGTAATATGGTATTAAAGCATACTTTTCATTGGATCCAAAGTTCATGCTTGGAACAAATGAAATTTCAGCCACAATGTAAAAGAAATAATCTTGCCAAGGGTTTGTGGGGGAGTGATGTGTACTAATAACCCTTAATTTCGGAAGATTTCATTTTTCATGATCTGTTTGTATTTTTTTCTTACAGGTTGTATGTTTTGATGGAGGAGAATATGTGATGAGAGCGGGTGAATTTAATGATTTAAAGATTGTAACAAATGAACAGTGGGATCAACTGGAGGCCATAATCAGGAAAACCAAGGGATCATAGATGTATTAACATTATTATTTAATAATTGTCAATTAGAATATGTCTTGTGCCTAAATCCCTTTTATGTTTTAATGTCAGAAAAACATGTTCAATTCAAGAACAAGATGTTTGTCATTTCTGTGATACTATGCACTTCCATCACTGTGAGGAAGGGATATTTTGAATGATTAACAAAGAAGCAAATATACATGTACGATATAATGCAATGGAATAATATATATACAACATATATACATAATTTTTGTTATACTAATTGTGTTGATGGTTGTGTGACACCTGTATAAGATATATATAAAGACAATTTAAGAAACCCTTTAAGTGTTTGTTATAATTCAGTCTAAGGAATTTTAAAAAAATGTTGTTTTTTTTTCA
Source organism: Ostrea denselamellosa (assembly GCA_024699665.1). NCBI lineage: Eukaryota > Metazoa > Mollusca > Bivalvia > Ostreida > Ostreidae > Ostrea > Ostrea denselamellosa. The sequence goes on from JAMZEH010000005.1 coordinate 18,016,530, forward strand.
TATTTGCATCATGTTATCTTTAGTATGTTTACAATTTAATGTTGTTAATGTTGAGAATTAATTCCAAATACCATGACATTTCATGTGACAACTACATATTCATTTTGCATTATACCAATGTACATTATGTAAGTGTACACACACACACACACACACACACACACACACACACATATATATATAAATCATTGAAAACATTACATATAAAACTTTCATTGCAAAATTTACCCACCATACATCGTATTGATTTTTAAAACCCATCTATCGACTTGCCTGTGTTCATTGCGCATTATGAGTAGTAATTGTTTTTTCGACAAACTATGTGTTGCGAACAATGTGAAAAAGCAAGTGTTGTTTGGGTCTTTAAGGTTGATATTGATGCAACATATACTGGACAAAAAAAGTTAAGGATCATGATTTCAGAATTATTTTATTCATAACAAAACCAAATAAATTATGTTAAATATATACTTAAAATGTCCAACGACAATCGAACAATACATTTTAAACCTGTTTTTACAAATTCATCAATACGTTAAGCAGCCAGAGCAACCATTGTCAGGTAACACCCCCCCCCCCCCCCCCCCCCCCCCAACAGTTTGAAAATCGGTATGAGCAACAATAACAAATTTCATTACAAATGATTGAATCTTTATAAAGGCAATATCAATAGGGTGTATGTCCACCCTGAGCCTGTATAACGGCACGACAACGCCTCTGCATACTTCTGATGAGCCTGCGGAACGCGATTTGTGGCAACCTTGCCCATTCCTTCTGTAAAGCTAACGTAAGCTCCTGGCGGTTTGTCGGAAGTACAGGGCGTCTGGAAACAGCTTGCTGCAACATGTCCATTGGATTTAAATCCGGAGAACAACTCGGCCAATCCATACGTTCAACTGTCCCTGTAGCAAGGTAGTCTGTCACTATATGTGCTCTGTGGGGACCGTCATGAAAGTCCACGCAGAACCGTGACTCGTCTGTGAAAAGAACAGGCGTCCAATGACGCAGTTGCCAGTTTGTGATTTTGAGCCCAATTGAGTCGTGCTACACGATGCCTTCTCCTCAAAATAAGACGAACAGCAGGTCGATGAGCCCGAAGGTTAGCAGCATGAAGTCTCTGTCTGAGAGTTTGTGGTGTTATGCGCACCCCACTTGCTGCATGAAAGTCAGTATTGAGTTGGACAGCACTCTGAAACCTGTGTCTATGAGCCATAAGTGACATATAGCGATCCTGGCGAGCGGTTGTGGACCTTGGACGACCTGATCTCGGTCTCTCAGAAACATTACCTGTCTGCCTAAAACGATTCCACAACCTTGAAATCACACTTTGGGACACATTAAAATGTCTAGAGACAGTTCTCTGGCCTTGGCCAGCTTGAAGCATACCAACTGCCTGACCAGCGTCCAGAGCAGTTAATTGGCGCCTCATGGCTTTTAATGTCAATAATTGTTCACCTAAGAGTCGATTAGAGCAATAAATACTCACAAAAAAAAATAAAAATGAAAATCACAATTTTTCAATTTCAATATACACGTTGGCACACTTTGATTTTGACCCCTTGCTTGTGTTTGGGCGAAAAAATCGTGCACTTATGACGTCAATATGAAACTAGGTAAATCTATTGTGTTAAGGACACATTGGAGAAACTATACATGTTAAAATTTGTCATTGTCTTGTGATGGAAATGTACAAAATGGAAAATAAAACCCATTAAAATTTGAATCCTCTAAAATATCTGTAAAAATCTTATTTTTTAAAGATATGGATGGGACACGTTAATATTGATAAATCGTTTAAATAACAAGCCCATGAACAATATATCAATACCGCAAATCTGATTATTTTTGCGGTCTATTGCTTTTTAGCGTTTTTGCGAGTCAGTGATTCACAGAAATATATTTCCTAAAAATAAATCTACCGTAAAAAAATCCTAGATCCGCCAACGAGAAATTCTAAGGTGTATAAATTGTAATCAATACTGGCGATTTATTTGATATCAATCGTGCATAACTAATCTGGCGGGTTTTAAATAGTTTATCGATGGTCAGTTTTAACACAGATTTTTAAGCCACAAGATGCCAATAGAATGTTAATAGAAAGGCGATGCCTGCATGGTTAAAAAAAATCCGTAAGATGGAATTTTCTGTGTTGATTTTTTAGCACCTGCATAACTTCGCAAAAATAAGAAACACAAAAATAAATCTTTAGGCTTTTTACTCAAATTCGCTAAAATAAATCGAAGCAAAAATATCCACATTTACGGTACTGTTTGCAAGGTTTATCATTCCCTTAGGCAGTTCTAGTTCTATAACCATGGCTGAATGTCTTATAAATAAATTTTACTTTCTTTATTGTATACATTGGAATTATATAGCCCATTTTAATTTCCCCGTCTTTTTTATGAATAAGTGTAAAGCTGAAGATAACGAACAGTGATCAATCTCATAATCCCTATTAAGAATACAAAATTAAGAGTTGTGCAAACTCGGAATCCTGGACTTGCCACAGGTGTCTAGGAGTAAGCATCCTCTGTCGACCGGACACAGCCTCCATGAGCCCTCTATCTTGATCAGGTAGATGGAGTAATTCGTAGTCAAAATAAGTGTGTATGGAATGAAACAAGACAGACTGCATTTCACCCAATGACAGATTGTATTGGTAAATTGGATGGTTATAACGACCATAGAATTTGCGAAATGCTGATTTTAAATGAGTCTGTTGAAACCCTTGTAACATGTTGATAGTCCGCCTAAAATTTAAAAACCTTTTTTTGCGAAAGACATGAAAACCTTACACATTAGTACATTAAACCAATTAATCTGGCCTTGCATGACAAACTTTTGATGTAATCAGTTTAATGGCGATGTCCCTCTCCTTATTTACTATTTCTGTAGCAAGTAAGAGACAGAAAAAATAATGGTGAGAGTGACATTTTTAAGTGTATATGTGTGTGTCCAGACTTGCATATACTATATTGTGCGTTCAACACTGTGTGCACAAAACATATCAGTTTTGTCGCCTTTTCTATTTTCATTGTTCATTACCGATCTGAAAGGAAAAGGAAGAAAATTAAGTCATTATAAAGTGTTAATTATTTCGTAATAACGGGTTAGCATCATTATAACGAGATAGATTAAAAAAAATGTTTTTTTACTTTTTCAAAAATGAGTCTATCCGCCTTTCGTAATATTGTAAAAACGCCATCATTAGCTTTTAATGAGCCATAATCATAATTCATTGTTCAAATTTAAGGAAAAAAGATGTCTGCTTTCCTTGAACCCTTCACATGTGATTGTATGTTTAACATTTTCTTTATGCCAGTTTAAGCTTCCAGGTGACAGAAGTCTGAGCTTTCTTTAGTCACTACCATTTGCAAAATCACTCTGATTTATATTTATTTTTAGAGATCATTTGTCAGATATGTTAATGTAACATAAAAGCTTTTGTGGGACCTCCGTGGCCGAGTGGTTAGAGCATTGCGCTCAAAATCACAAGGCCTCTCACCTATAGTCGGCGCGGGTTCGATTCTCGCTCGCGTCGATATATGTGAGAAAGTTTGCCAGTTTACTTTCGGAAGGTCAGTGGTCTCTTTCCGGTTACATTGTATCTGGGTTCTCTCCTCCACCAACAAAAACTGGACGCCAACAGATAACTGAAAAATTGTTGAGTGTGGCGAAAAACAACAATAATCAATAAAAGCTTTTGCAGTACACTTTGAAAATGGAATAAATCCACATGTCTGCATTCTGGAATATGCGATTTTGATGAGATGAAATCTTAATTTTGTTTGTTTATTGTCGACATATACTGGGAAGAAACACTGATCCCGCTCTTCTGTCAGGTAAAGTCTCTGGCAGTTATCGTCATTTATCAAAGATATTCGACTTTCAATACGTAAAAAAAACCCAACCAATTAACAAAAATAGACAGGATATCTATCGGGGTCATGTGATGTTGTATTGGCTAATTTGTAGTATGTCACGTTGTTATAGTATTCAGATCAACTGATCTGGGTTGTTTCAGTTGGATTGTCCGTTACGTTATTCCTTTTGTTTCATTTGACATTAGAAATATAATAAGTTTTATATATATAAAAAAATCAATCAATAAGCGTTAATTTGGTTCAATGTCAATTATATCTACACTTTTAAGATATAGATCCGTTGGGTAAATATATTGACTATCAAGCCCCCTTAACCAATTAAGCAAAAATGGCACTGTTTTTTTCAGACGAAGATCTTTGGAAAATGCCTTAAAAATCCACCTCAGTTGTCTCCTATTTAAAGGAGAGAGCGGAAGCAGAAAAAGCGACTAGACAAGAGGAACTCGCTGTGAGGACGGAAGAACTTAAACTTGAGCGTCATAGATTCGAACTTGAAAGGCAAGAGAGATCGCAGAGACTAGAGAATGAAAGGCAGCATCATAAAATGATGATGGAATTACTGGCCAAATGTTAAAACAAATGAAAAAAAAAAACAAAAAAAAAAAAACAAACAAAACAAAAACATGAGGAAATAAATCTTGTCCCATAGCATTGTACCAACATTGATTAAATTATCAGATGAAATTAAAACTTTTATTTCTCAGTAAAAATACCAAAAATGCATTAATTGTTTTCACATTTATCATGACTTCATTGAGATATCATCCATTATTTTTAAAGACATATTCCTCAGTGTTGAGGGTTGGAGGCTAAAGTACTCGCTTGCGACACTTCCATACAAGCAAGTATGATAGTTTGTAAGCTGTGTTGCAACAAGGTAATATTTGGCAACTGGCTACAGAAAAAGTTTTTGATTTTTTTGTTGTCCACAAAGGAAAATAAAGAAAGAATTTCCCCAAAATTCCATTCGACACTTGATCGTTGTTTTGACATACGTTTGTTGAAAATCATCTGATGTTGTGTCAGTACTGTTCGAGTCCCGTTGGAGCAAACGAAATGAGATGAGATTTGTAACGCAGACTGAAAACGGCGAATGTCGTTCCTTTTGAATCGAAAATATGCATTAAACTATTCGTCGGTTAGATCATCGACACGTAAAGATGACCCTTTTTCGTGGTCTTCACGGCGTGTTGAAAGCAAGAGCAATTCAACATCTCCAGTTATACAGGCTAAATCAACTATATCGTCCATTTTATGAAACATGCGTCTTAATTTTACGTAAATAATGACGCTTCCAATGTGTAATATAACATGTGCCCGCTACACGTCACGCGCTACACGAAATAAATCTCAACTGTATTTTTCATCTTACGTGTACGTCTACTTGGAAGTATTTCCCTACAAGTACACGTTAAAACCACAACCTCTCTATTGATTGTTCTAAGCGACGTGTACTGAGCGTGCTGTTTTTAGGAACACAAGTTTAAAAAGAATATCAAAAAAAGGGTCACTTGGAAAAATTACTGGCTCCCTCCCCTCTGAGAAGTCGATTTTTAAAGAAATTAAACTATATTTTTTTTGTTTGACATTTGGATGTCCAGTGGAAGTTTATCTAAAAAAATTATGATATTATTTACTGTTTGTTTGTTTAACGCCCCGTCGAGAATTTTCCACTCATACTGAATGCGTGTCACCAGCTATAGGTGAAGTACCACAAATTTAGACCTATGCTTAGCTCTCAGGGCCGTAGCAGTGAGGGTTCTTTAATGTACCAAAACCTGCCGCGACACGGGGACCTCATATTTTAAGGTCAAATTCGAAAGAACCGTTATTCTCACTTCTAAATGCCGAGCGTTTGGCGAAGTAGCAATCACTACCTCTTTTTACGTCTTAGGGTTGACGGGGTCATGGCACGAATGAGACTCGAACTCACAACCTCCCGGATACGAAGCAAATGCTCTAACCACTGAGCTACCACGACCGGATTTTAGATACAAGACGGGTCCAAATTAGTCATTCATGTTAATGTTGCACATATCATGTAAAGTCATTAATCATATAGGAATTTTCGGAGACATTTAAGTTTTAAGAACACATTTTGTTTTATACTATTTTTGAATATTGGAGCAGTATAGGAATTAAACAGAATAGATATATAGCATTATTATCTTTGTCAATTTTTGTATCGTTCGTCACTTTGAATACTTTCAGTACTTTGATTTACCTTTACCTGTTGTCTGTGTTTTAAATATGTGCAGTATAAAATCGATTGTACCTGTACTTTGTGTACCAGTGACCTGGTTTCTAAGTGAATAAAAATAAAATCATCAAAATTGTGAGTAGCTAATACTGGTTTATGACACATAGGTAACCCGAATTTCCCACTGTTACATGCATTATGAATCTGATTTATATTAACATGCTTCCCCGTATAATTATAAGAGTCAAAGAAATCTTAGATCAGCCATAATCTTATGAATTATCTTTCTGAATAAACCACAGACTTATATTACAAAAATGAATCATTGTAAAATTTAATATATGTGTATGTGTAAGGAATAAATTAATAATTTTTTTTATACATATAGTGATGTTGGGCTATTAATAGATGTCTGCTTTGTCGATTATACAGATTACCCTATGCTTCCATTGTTTATATACCCCTAAGGATAGCCAAGATATATCCCCTTGAGGACAATATAAAAAAAAGTAAATGGTAAATTTTCCATATATAACTATGCAAATTTTCCTCACTGTTTGGACTTAATTGAGTTAATAAGTTACATTCCATGCGGTAAATTGAATGTTTATTTTACTTTTAAAAACATAAGTCAAGTTTTCATCTTCATCAGTTTTGAAAAAAAAAAGTTTGTACCATTTTAGTCATTATTTTACAAATATTTCGGATGTTCCAAACAATCAACCTTAAATTATCGACAGAGAGATAATGTAGACACTGTAAGAGTCAAATACGCGGAAAATATTCAGGTTATATATTTTTATGAATAAGATATTATGAAAGAGGTATAGATAAAGAACAGTGATCAATCTTAAAAATCGTATAAGGAATGCAAAATTAAGAGCATGGCAAATCTCTAGGAATACTAGAGGTGAAATTAGGTGTATAAGAGAAGTAATAATTCTATGTTGACCAGTTAAACCTGCCGTGAGCACTCTTATCTTGATCAGGTAGGTGGAGTAATCTGTTGTCAAAATCAATGTGTAAAGAACAACATAATTGGTATGAAACACGTCAGGCGGAATTCGATATTATGGCAAGTTATTTTTGCTAACAAGACCATTAGATCGACCATGGAATATGCGAAATCCTGACTTTAAACGAGACTGTTGAAACTGCAGTACTATCAGCATATTTGTCAGTAGCCGGTCTCGGTTTATAAATTGATCATACGCAGAATATGCTCTCGTATATCGGATTAGTTTACAGAATAACAATATTTGCAAATGATGATGGAATATTTCTATATAAATATAGAAAGCTGATGATAGAGAAGTAAAAATCAACCCGTTTGTCATAAAGATGTTAGCTTGCCGTTAACGACTATGTTTAGTAAACCATCTATATATGAAACGGATGTGGAAGACTCTGTGTTGTCTTTTATTGTGAGTTCACTTGGATATATGTAATTGACATATGAATGAGAGTTAACAAGTAAAAGGACATCGATGTTTCTAAATGTCGAGGTGAAGTCCAGAGCAAGAGATTTGTTCTCGTGTAGAAGATCTTGAATGAATTCTGCCTCATAAGAATAAAAAAAGGTCAGCTAATAAAGAAGCAAAATCTGTTGCAATACCTGGTTTCATATATATTGTTAATGAGGAACTGCAGCATATTTGTAATGGCAACTTAACAAAACAAATTTTTTGGATCCAAGTTTCATTTATATTGAAGAAGAAGCTTTTATGATGTCAAAGCTAGTCTTTAATTTATCGTGTAGAATGGTGGTTTAAAGTGTGGAAAAGTTGTGCGTTTTAATGCTGTTGATATTTTGTATTTTCAAATTTTGTAATTGTTCTTTGGAATTTTTGAGAATCCACTGTTGATTTACACCTCTTCTCACATATCATCATACGGTGGAATAGTTCAATTCTTATTGTACTCTAGTCTCTGGTCAGATTCAAATTGAGGAACACAGGTTATTTTTGTAGAATCTGGTTTGTTATTTTACTCCACCCCCTTGACAGCCAGCTGTCGGAGCTAACCCTTCAATTGACATGGCAGCACTCTTTGGACCTTCTACGAAACATAAAGTCAACGTGAGCAATAAGGTACTTCCATTTAATACACAGAATATTTTCTCGTTGTCAAGCAAGACGTAGAGAATCTACTTAGTACACAAATCACTGTTGTTAAACATCAATACATTCTCTGCATATGATGTTCGAATGATAGATAAAAACAAAGATATTATTTTCACAAGAATATGTAAACAATAACGTGTTCATTTTGAAATACATATGTCACTGGCGAAAGAGTGGATTGCTTCAATGCTTGAACCGCCTCTCCGTCAAAAATCAAATACATGTAAAAAGAAAATAATGCGTCACATTTTATCAGATGACGTCACCTCATATTGACATGTGTATCTTGATTAGCCTCTTGCCTATGTATTTTCCTGTATCGGATTTAATATTAGCCACAATTTTGCATGCAACGGTAAGTTTTCAAAGTTTTCATGTAGTAAAAATCTTTATAAATTTAAAAGGCGCAAATTGTTGTTTTTCTGACATTTGAAAACGTACTTTAGGTAGGCCTTAGGCTGTGAATGCAATGCAATTTCCCTTATTTTCTCACTCTGAGCGACTTTAAAGTCAATCTTTAAAGGGCAGCATGCACAGCCTACACAGATTTTCTGTGATGAAGTTCGAAGTAAAATTCACCTTCAATAATGACGTTTACAATTTTGATAAATACGCTCCGTAGAACCAAGATGATTGCTTCTCCGCTAGACGCTTCGTTGTGGTTGCTAAGTGAATCATTGTGCGGCTCAAATGATTTATATTTTTTAGTATTTATGTAAATTTTGGTAAATAAAAATTAGAACTTTTGTCTTTTTGCATTAAACTATAAAGAATGACTTTAATTCTTAATTCTGGGCCATATTATGCGATTAAAACCTGGTTTGGATAGGTTTACGCTTTTTATAATCCCTTTAGCTATAAATAAACTTAGTACCTTTTTGCCTTTAAAATAACGTATGTGTTTATTCTCTTCTAGTAATTGTGAAGGTGTTCTCACATCACAGGCTTGGTCGGCCAGAGAGAGAGAGAGAGAGAGAGAGAGAGAGAGAGAGAGAGAGAGAGAGAGAGAGAGAGAGAGAGAGAGAGAAAATGCTATATATGTATATATTCAATCTTTGAAATCGTCATCTCGTCATCTAATAAGTAAAAAAGGGGGGTAATCCAGCTAAATATATGTCAGATGTCAATGCAGTGAAGCAAATCGTACTAAATGAAGTGTGGTTGATCTCTTTCATTTGCATTTCAATCTGATGTTGAACTTAATGTCTATTAACTTGATTACACTTTGACCTGCATTGTAATTTTATAGAAGTTGTACACAGGTATGTTTTATATCATCGCATGCTTTCGTCTTGTTTTTATGCTAATATGACATGCCTTTGTTGATTGCTTTTGTTTGAAATGCTGCTTTATATTCTTGTAAAAGTGTCAACCTATACGTAATCTATGGTGTCTATCTCAGAAATCATCGTCAACTATATTAACATTGAAATTACGAGGAGACATAATATTAATTTAATTAACATGTCAAATATTATTATTACAAATTCTAACTCGCATACAATTAGCATAATGTTACTTTATTGGCCCAGCGTTCTCTCAAGTATTGATAACCGTTGAAAAGTTTTGTTAAAATATTGTATGCATCACTGGACATTACAAGACCGAATATGACCTAACAGTGTTTATAACATTCTTTGACCTAAAATGACATACCACGAGAAGCTGGAAAATGATTTAACTATTATGCATGGTTAATGAAAGCTGACCCATTATATGAACTCTGAATAAATGCTTTATTTTGAAAAATCTTTGATTTGAAAACAAGGATATGCAGTATGTTGTTATCTAAACAAATAGAATAAACGGATTTATCCGCAGGTATAATAATAACCAGCCATATTTAAAGTACACTGACAGTAAAAGAATCTGTGTTCGTTTGCCTATATACAACCATTCGTGCATACATGCATGCTCCTTAATTCGTCGATCTTTTCTAATAATAAGAATATCTTATCACATAATGTGGAGGTCTATCCTAGTAGTTTCGAGATAACTGACTTGTAATTTCGAGATCTTATCTCCTAATTTCGAAATTTGAATTCTTTTATTAAAATTACGAGCAATTACTAATCGGTTTCGCAAAGTGCCCGTCATCTGGAGATAATGAAAACATTAAGATAGAAATCATTTCTGTAGATCAGAACACTCATCCGTAATCGTAAAGTGATGCATATTGCGTATTGGGCGCGTTCGCCTCCGTTCAGTTGACAGGTGCGTGCAATGTACAGTACAGTTAGCGACCGCTCGATTTACTGAATAGCCCTCTGGTTGAAAAATGAAGTATAATTTGGTTGTGGATGGATTGCAAACGCAATTGACTCTGGATGATGGAAAATTAACATTTGAATCAAATGGGAATGGGGACGGTAAGCGAACTATGTTCTTCTCTCTCAGTCAGAGGTAATTTGAATAATTTGTAAAAATATATCGAGTTAATACTTCAGCCGCTTAATTATAGAAATGAGCTGATCACGAATTACATTGTTCTAGATTGACACATAAAGGATATAGATAATGTAACCCGTAAAGTGATGGTTGTTTGTAGTATGGTGGACAATACGCGTCATAAAGATGAACGAAAGACGCGATTTTGTATACCGTGTATTACTAGTTATCTGTTCATCGTATGATGTACATTCTTAGATATATGTTGTTTAGCTTCAAACGCAGTGGAATCTGTCGCGATGGGTACGTCAAACTTAAAGGGACTGAATCACGTTTTATGAAAAACATGTTTTGATTTTTGATGTTAAACGTTAAAAATAACCTCATTTTGAAGTTGCCAACCAAAATTTGGAACTTCTGAATACAAGATAAGAGCAATAATTATCCTTAGCTCAGTGTTATATAAACAAAGATTCAAGTCTTTCTTTTCCTTTCTCTTTTTTAATTTACCAATTTAACAAACCAGTGAAATATTAGTTTTGTTATTTAAAGAATCAGAGTTTTGCACAATCACAAATTTAACTTCTAAATGACATAAAAAAAACCCAACTTGAAATGTGATAAATATAATAAACATAGATCGATATCCATTTCTTTTGAAAACTTTGTAAACAATAAAACAAACACCAAATCAAACTCGAAATAGTTATTCTAGGCGTCCAACTCAATGACAGAAATTCTCTAGTCAGAGAAACTGTTTTGCAATGCTTACCACGTGAATTCACATATCAACGTCATCAGATGATACAGTTTGAATACATTGTCTTCTCCATCGTCAGCTTCCCTTATTTGTACAACAATACACTAAACTCTATTTTTACGGGCAATATATGGTGATTATGCCTTTCAACTGAGTAGATACGCGATATGGTCTGCATATGATCAATTTTTGATAATTTAATATTATTTGTAACACGCAATTTGATTGGCTGAGCACTCTGAAAAATTTAGTTTATATTGTATAATGTAACTTGGTATGGGGAGACAATGAAGACGGCACTACTTTTTGCAGTTCTAGCTCAAAAGTTGTAAGGCTTCTATGAATCGAAAATCGTGCACAATAAAATGCATTTTGTTTATACACATTTTTTTTCATGATTTCAATTAAGATATATATTTTCTTACAAGTAACAATACACAAAACACTGTTAAAAATTCAATACAAATTCTGACACAACGAATGCGAAATAGTGGTAATCAAGTATTTGCAAAATTTGCTTTTTCATTATAAAGATATTTTTAAGAGAGAGAGAGAGAGAGAGAGAGAGAGAGAGAGAGAGAGAGAGAGAGAGAGGTTGCTTGATCTGCCTAAGTACAAAAATAAGTAATATCTTACAAAATGTTTATGACATGACCTCACGTCCCATCGATCGACAGAGAACCGTGCATTGTTTACATGTTACTATGCTGGATTTTATTGCATGCTATGGGGATGATTATTAGGTAGTTTAGAACTTTTATGAAATCACAAATATTTAAATCGCAAATTCTATTGTACTTTCTGGCTTTCCACGTGATGTATTTTGTGTGATACTAGATCTAAACTTTCGCTTTCCGTCTGAGCGAGTCCAAAGTCTATCTTGGGCTGCGAAGAAAACATCAGGCCTAAATATGGAACCCACACTTATCTTCTGTTATTAAGATTCGTTGCAAACTCAACCTTCCGTTTTCAAATTTCATGAACAGAGTACACGTTTCAGTTCTGCGAAGAACCAAGAAGGCTTCTTTAACGTTCGACACTTTGTCAGTATGTTGCTAAGCGAATCATTGCGCGGTACAAGCATTTTTTATTTTACATTTAAATCATAAATTAAGACTTGTGCAGTGTAATTTTGTCTTTTTAAATTAAATTATAAGGAATGAAGCTAATTTTGACCTATGTTATACGATATAATGTAACTTGGTGCAGTTTACGCTTGTTATAATCCTCTTCGCTTGTCAGTAAACTAGATCAAACTTAGCTTCATTCCTTAAATAATTATTGATTGCTGTTCGTTATCTTCACTTGTGTATTAAAGCAATGGGTACAGTATTCGGCACCAGGCGGCACTACCGGTATTTTGATGCAGATTTTATGCATTTTATAATCCTATGTTCATCGGGAGTAGATTATCTGATTGTTACAATTTTCAATCCGTATATAATTAGCGTAGACTTGCTAAATTAGAATTCGCCATTGCTAATTAATCGATCGTGAAGAGAGTTGCAGTAACCGAATTGGTATTATAGGTGGAATCGAGGGGGTTATTTCATGGATGCAAAAATAATTCTAAACCACACTGTATATAGGGAACGTAGTCTTAAGGCATAATGCCAAACGGCTTGTGGGCTGATGTAGCATGCGATGTAAAGAATGCCCATCTATAGATAGCCAAAACTAGAATGAAACTAATGTACAAATGAACGTTCGGAGGACGTTTCTTAAAAGTAGACATAAAAAGAATACATTATTATATGTGTAATTTTATCAATTTCCAGTTAGTTATGAATTTAATGATGTCATTGGATGTGACGAGATAGTGACAGGATGGTTTTGGAAGAAGGAGGTAGCACGAGTTTGGCTCATCGAACGCGATTCTTCAAACTTGCTGAAAAAGACGTGCAAGGTGATTTCTGGGGAACAAAGGAAAGATTTTCAACATGGTTTAACAGAAAAGCTGACAAAAGGTACAACTGCTTTTTCGGAAATAGATTTCACCTTTACAATTTAATGATTTATGAGGAAAGTTTCATGATACGCTTATGAATGTACGCTAATCAGTAATTTAAGCCATTGTTTTTATATTTTTAAAATAGATTTTAGATTTATTTAAATAGATATAATATTCCATGCTTATAGTAATTAGGATTTTGCAGAAACAAAACGTCCCAAACAAGTGCTAGTGATGATCAACCCAATCGGAGGGAATGGTACAGCCCGGAAGGATTTCAGAAATATCGTAGAACCACTTTTTAATCTCTCAGGAATTTCCATGGATATAGTGTGTAAGGGTGATGCTTTTTCATTTGAAAAAAAATATCAAAACAACCTACCTACTACAAATTCAGAAACTGTAGGTATTTTCTGTCATTTCAGTCTCTGAGCGTCCTGGACACATGATTGATGTAGCGAAAACTTATGACTTCACCAAAACTGATGGGTAAGATTTTATCATAACATAGACTTTTATATTTAGAAGCAAGAATTGCAGGTCTTTTGGAGAATACATTGAAATTCGAGGTCCCGCATCGCAACAGATGTAGGTGCGATAAAGACCCGCCAGTGTTACATCTCTGAGTACCACGCATTGTTAAATATATGCGAAACTTCACCTGCATCTGGTGACGCCTCGGTGTGAGGGGGGGGGGGGGGATGCGAAGAGACGATAAACAAACATAATATTTGCCCATGAAATTAAAACAATGGAAAGAAATTCATCCAAGCTACAAATACGTGGAATTAAGAATTTGAAGTACACGTAGATTGCGCATAAGTGTAACATACTGCAATGTAAATGGACGAGGAAGATGAAGGATATGACAAAAGAAACATAAGAAATAGAAACATGGGGTGAAAATCCATGAAATACAAAAGATCGTTTATGATATCAGATCTGTTAAATGAAAACAATTTGTGTCTTAACCACTCTCTCCCGTATCTATATAATTCATCTGCACTGTGTTCAACATTTTACATTTATATCAAAACGAAGTACATCGCAGTTTGGTAATGTGTTAATTCACAACTAATGTAAATATATTTATTGTAAGTGCTTAATTTGTAATATATTATTACTTGTAATCAGGATTGTATTACTTGGAGGTGACGGATCATATCATGAAGTGGTCAACGTATTGATGAGAAAGAGACAGGAGAAACAAGGCATTGATATAAACGACCAAAATTCATCATTATCTCCCTTGAATATTCCAATAGCCATGATACCGACCGGTAAATATACCTTTTGATCATGATGGATATCATGTAAAGGATAATTTACCAGAAACTATGTGTATTTTAATCTCGGACATCTGATTGTTCACATTTCGAAGAGTGGATCATATAAACAATAGCGTGACGTAATAATTGAAATAGGTTTGATTAGGTCTGTATTTCTTAAGTAATAATAACTATCTTAAGAACATAAATGTTCATCCTGATACAGGAACTGGGAACGGAGTGGCAGAAAACAATACTGGCAGTAAAGATGTTTTAACTGCAGCTCTTCATGTTGTTAAAGGTAAGGTCGAATTAATTGTTGTTTTAGGATCAGGCTTGACAATATGCAGTATAGAATATCTCGCTTACTCACTTTGTAGTCCATTAAAAATACAAACCGGCTATGGAAATAAAACTGCTGAAAGTACTGTATTTGGTACATAATCAATATCAATATCAATATATAAGACACCCGAAATTCGTAATTTATTTTTCTATCACAAAACTAACCACTTCCAAACATCGAAAATGTAAAATAAAAGTACAAAATGTTAGCAAGTCTTCTGGTTTGGCATTGATAGAGATTAGACTTGCTTCGTTGCCAATTTCAGATATATATTTCATTGTTATGAGCATTTTATTTCAGTTCTTATTATGCCTCCAGTTAGTTTCTTCCTATATATTCGATACTCTACTACTTTAGCATGGAGCACGAATATCATTATTCTTTTTGTGTAACTTTACTTTTTTGTCCTTTTCAAACTTTTCACTATATATTTCAATATAACTCTGTTTATTCAGAAAAAGTGTATGCTCATTCAAGGGTTCGAATCCAGTGCAGCGCGTTCACTAAGCGAATACACTATTTATTAAGCCATCACAGGTCTACTCTAATCGTGGATAAATCATATATATTAACTAAAGTCAATCACTGTGGATAAATCATATATATTAACTAAAGTCAATCACTAAATAATTTAACCATGATAAAGAAAACTGTCGAGATATTTGACTTCACACAAAACTGATGAGTTATCATCCATTTTGACAAGTGTGCTCCTTTGGAATAATAAACTCAGTATTTCCTCATCTAAATATCCACATCACTCATCATTGGAAGGGTGTTCGGAGTGAAAACTCTACTGGATGTAATTTGAAAAAAAAATATGCACAGTCAGCATAGTAATTATAGTAATGTTACTCTTTTCGTATCTATGCCAAATGGTGGTCAGAGTTTGACAAACAGTGCACTCAACTTCGAGCCATGCACTTTTTGTCAAACCCTGACAATTGTTCTGACATAGTATACTCAAAATGTAACATTATTGTATAAATGATGTCGGTGTAAATTTACTTCAATGTTTCC
This sequence comes from Ostrea denselamellosa, assembly GCA_024699665.1. Taxonomy (NCBI): domain Eukaryota; kingdom Metazoa; phylum Mollusca; class Bivalvia; order Ostreida; family Ostreidae; genus Ostrea; species Ostrea denselamellosa. The sequence goes on from JAMZEH010000005.1 coordinate 18,032,470, forward strand.
CAACAATAACGAAAGATTAAACACGGTATTTTCTCGCTTAATTTAAAGTGTCACATCATCGTGATGTCAGTAAATGATGATGTGATGATTGGATTATATTTTAAAAAATATTTTTTGCTTTATTGAAATAAATGATATATATATATATATATATATATATATATATATATATATATATATATATATCTATCTATCTTTTATTGGAGCAAGATTTAAAAACAAACACTCTAAACACATTTCTGAAATATTTCGACCGTGTTACCGGTCTTCATCCACATCATAACACGAAATATATCAGAAAAGTGTTTAGAGTGTTTGTATATATAATATATATATATATATATATATATATATATATATATATATATATATATATATAATTATTATTATTATTATTAAATACTTCTGTTTTAAAACTTGATTTGAGTGCAAACATGTCGCAATCAAGCATGGATCTTTAAGAGAAATCAATAGCAAAGTATCATAGATGGTAATAACTCACAGAATTTTGTCAACAGGCAGAACTGTATCCTCTCACCTGTTGGCGTTGTACAGTAATGGTAGTCTTCTTGGCTTTGGTGGAACAGCCTCTACGTACGGATTCATGACAGATTTTCTTTTCTACGCTGACAGGAAGTTCCGCTGGCTAGGACGATCCCGATATTTGTGTAAGTGTAATGAATAGCTTCCTGAAAAGATATACATATAATAGAATTATTAGCTAAAATCAAGATTTTATAAAGTGATATAAATCTTTGATTTGCCAATTTTATAGTTGTTCCCATGTGGATGTTTCTTTTGAAATCCCATACGAATCGTGTTTACAATGCCAAGCTCACCTACTATACAACGTGAGTATATAATAATATGACTGAAATATCAGATACACATGCACTATGTCGGTACATGTATATCGAGTTCTGTTGTCTTCAAAGGAATCTGTGGACTACAGCATGAAAGGGACTGGTTCACGTTTTTTTTTTGTTTTTTTTTTAAACTTTCATTTTGATGTTAAACATTAAAATTATAACTCATTTAAATTGACAACTAAACTTTGGGTAACGGCATTACTTCAGCCTTAACGCTCTTTCATGTAAACAGGACACGAGCTTCGTTTATGTTTACAAACAAACAAATGGAATGTTAATTTTGTTATTTTAAAAGCATTTTGCACAGACATAAATTTAACTTTTAAATGACACGTTTTATTAAAGAGAATACTTGAAATATGTTACACATCATAAACCTAGATCGATAACGATACATTTTCAAAACTTTGTAAACAATAACATGATCTCTGTCTTTGTTTAGACAAGAATGACTAAACTCTCTATAATGAGCTTTTATCATAATGTATAACCTTAATTGTATTTGGTGAAATCTTTGATACACATTAGGTAATACATTTACATTATCAAAAGTGAAAAAGAAAATTTTGGAAAAATCGTGAATCAGTCCTTTTTAAGGATTACACATGACATCTTCTTTAAAGGTTTAGTATTCCAAAACGTAACCATTGTATATACATAACGACTGTATATACATAACGACTGTATATTCATAACCACTGTATATACCTAACCATTGTATATACGTAAACACTGTATATACCTAACCATTGTATATACATAACCACTGTATATACCTAACCATTGTATATACGTAAACACTGTATATACATAACTACTGTATATACCTAAAAATTGTATATACATAACCAATGTATATACATAACCATTGTATATACGTAACCATTGTATACACATAACCATTTTATATACATAACCACTGTAAAAACATAACCATTATATATATATAACCATTGTATTGATTGATTGATTGGAGTTTTACGCCGACTTGTAATATTTCAGCCATTTTACGGCGGTCATAACCATTGTATATACATAACCATTGTATATACATGTATCTACTCTTATCGGCGGCCTCCGTGGCCGAGTGGTTAGAGCATTGCACTCAAAATCACAAGGTCTTTCACCTCTAGTCGGCGCGGGTTCGATTCTTGCTCGCGGCGATATATGTGAGAAAGTTTGCCAGTTTACTTTCGGAAGGTCGGTGGTCTCTTCCTGGGTACATTGTATCTGGGTTCTCTCCTCCACCTACAAAAATCTGGACGCCACCATATAACTGAAAAATTGTTGAGTGTGGCGGAAAACAACAATCAACAATAATTCTTATCAGTGTAACCGAGCAACGTAACAGTGAAACCAACGAGACGGAGATCTTCGTTGGAGACAGAAAACTCTCAGGATACAGTTCCTTTACCTCTGATACAGGTAATAATTGATTTGTTAACAAATATCTATTATTATTATTATTTTTACTATTACGTATTTGCTAAAGATTACAAATGCATTCATACAAGATACTACTGTAGTTATCTCTCGGAATCGCATTGTCTTCTTTCCTAATCTCTCATCGGGTTTGATATTGGTTTATTTTCTAATGTTATGAATAAACATTTATTTCTTCTCGAAGCCAAACTTAGTCTAGCATCAGTCTTCAGTTTAGAGACTGTTTAGAAACACCGGATGCGTCATTTCTGTGTCTAAGCGACATATTGAGAGCGACGTGGGTTTATTCATATCGACAATATATATACTACTCAAAGCTTGATAAGGATCATATTTTTCAGCACTTGTAAAACTTTCAACAAAGGTGAATGAGAACCAACACAGAGTGATTTATGTTCAGAAATGTTTACTTCAAGAAATTGTGACAGAAAAATTTGACAAACATGACATTTCATCGCATACTCCTAAGGTAAAGGGAGAGTACCCTGAAAAGCATGGTAATTTCATGATCACGGAATTGTTTAAACTCTGCACATTCCATTTCACACTGCACAAACAAGTGTCAATAGCGGGTATGGCCTCCGTTAGCTCCAATGACAGCTTGGCAACGTCGTCTCATGCTTCCAACGAGGTTTTGAATGGACGCAAGAGAGATATTGTTCCATTCTTGGATCAGAACATTTTCAAGTTCCTGGAGGGTGGCTGGTTGTACAGGAAGACGTGAAATCGCTACCTGAAGCATATTCCAGACATGCTCGATAAAGTTGAGGTCTGGAGAACGAGCTGGCCAGTCCATACGAACAATTGTCTCACGTTCCAGGTACTCGTCCACCACCCTAGCACGATGTGGACGTGCATTATCGTCCATGAGGATGAAGTCAGGACCAACAGCACCAGCATATGGTCTCACGTTCACATCCAGGACTTCATCCCTGTAGCGCACTCCGGTCATCGTGCCTCGCCTTAGGACATGGAGATCAGTTTGTCCAGCTCGACTGATTCCTCCCCAAATCATCAACGACCCACCACCATATCTGTCATGTTCAGCAACATTAGCGTCCTGATATCGTTCTCCTGCCCTTCTCCACACTCGTGCACGACGATCTGTGAAGTCAACACAAAACCTTGACTCGTCTGTGAAAAGTACAGGGGCCCAATCAGCAACCCTCCAATTCACATGAGCCCTGGCCCAATTCAAACGATCTTGTCTGTGTCGCTGAGTAAGAGGGATGCGAATACAGGCTCTCCGGGAACGAAGACCACCTTCATGAAGACGATTACGCACAGTTTGCGTGGAAATGTTAACTCCAGTTGCATTCAGAAGATCATTTCTAAGCGCAGTCGCCGTTGCAAACCGATGACGTCGTGCTGAAATCAAGAGAAAACGGTCATCTTGCTGCGTGGTGGACCTTTCTCTGCCGCCTCCATGTCGATGAGAAGCTGAACCATGAGCTTGATACCGGTTGCAAGCTCTGCAAACAACGCTCTGACTGACACCCAATAGCTCTGCAACGTGACGTTGTCTTGCACCATTTTCGAGCATTCCTATGCATCTGGCCAATTCTTCAATAGTCAAACGACGTCTTTGACGTTGTGGAGGCATTTTCATAGAGTAACAGTGACTTAAACGAGGTCAGATGTAAAGACAATGGCCAAATTCAAATCAACGACAAGCACTCAGAAATGTGAATAATGTGGGTACCATGCTTCACGTGCTACTCATGATCACTGCAGCATGCATTTCCCTACCTAACCTGTGTTTTGAGGCTCAAGAGGGGTCAGTCCAACACTATGATGAAATTTGCGTGTCTTATCAATTCATATATTGATTTTATAATGTAAGAACTATATGATCCTTATCAAACTTTGAGTAGTATATATAAATTAATTTCGTTAAAAAAAAAAAGAATCCCTTCCATGGAACATAATTTATGTCTAAAGTGTGTTTTTGATTTATTTATTCTATTTTTTGCAATATATCAAACTTATCAGTAAAAACTGAAACTATTATATTCCTGAAATCTTTGGATAATCTACCATGTGATAATATTCGCCATAAAAAGTTACCTACAAACCGACCATCGGAAGTCAGTCGTGTTTTATAATTCCATATAAAAGTCTTGAATGATTATGCTTGCGGTCCTATCATATATTAAGACATTATTGAAACTTACAACAATTATTACAGTGGTCTTCAACCGGAGGATTTGGAATATGATGACACTGAATGGTAACGTCATCTTTGATGGCAACATCATCGTTGATGTCCCAAGAATGCTTGTACCAAAGCCAACACTGTGTTCTTCTTTTCTCTTCTATGACAGCGTGTCACTCGGATCTGTGTTCACATTTTTCAAGCACATCCGTAAAAGGACACTCATGGTAAGACTTCGTTCTTGGAGTTTTGTATTGACTTATAAAATTGCAGTTTTAAATATATTTGTTCATTTTAATGCAAATATAGGTCAATAGCATTCTTTAAACAATGATTTATAAATATTAACAGTTCATGGCAAGAATATGAAAATTATAGGCTTTAAGGGGTATGATATTTCGATTGAACAAATATCTGAGATTGGTGAGTCACAAGGCTGAAAGAATTTGAGAAAGAGATAATGTTTATTTTATATTGCGTGTATTTATCACTGTCTTAGAAACACATTGCTTCATCACATTAATACATTGGAAGAGGGAAGCAACACCTATATTTATATGACCCATATACGGATATTTAGAGAAATAATTATTGGTCAATTCCTGATTACATTGAACTGATGATATCGACTTCTCTATAAGCCTGTCAATATAGAAAGGGTCTATATGCAAGCGTAAGATTACTATCAGTTCATTTTATTTGATAGCATGTACCTAGTAATGAGTTGGAGGTGTTGAATGTCCGAGGGTTCAATGTGGAGCTGACGGACGGTATAGATGATGAGGATCCGGATATGATGATGCTGAAAAGACTTATACAACTAGATGGAGAAATGTTTGAATTGAAGACTCCATCATTTCAGTTACGGTATCGATATATTAATTATTCTTGAAATATTACTTGTCAAGTAAGTAATATAACAGGATACGTGCACAATTTACCCAAATGATAAAACAGCATTTGGGACATTTTTAGAATTCACATATTTCAATATAGCAAAAAATGTAGGTAGATTTAAGAAAGTAGTGGTTTTTTCACATAGGAATAGGTAGGAAAATTCTTTCATTATCTTGTCAGGAATCTGAAGGGCACATTTTGTCAAATTAATATGTCAGAATCTTTTAAAAATGTTGATTTGATTCAGTTTTGTTTAAACCATGACCATTGGGTCAAGGCAGAGATACAAGAGGAATTTAAATTGCATAAATTATATATAGAATAAAAACTTCTGTTGATCGAAGAACCAAATGGTACAATTTGTTAATTAGGTATCCATATACCCTCTTGCAGTGTAGGATAGGTGTTCGGTTACATACTTGTAGGAAAGGATTTTTAATGAACTTCAGTGGTACAATTTCCCGTGGGAATCCGGGTTAGAATAGGTCCTCAGTATCCCTTGCTTGTCGTAAGAGACGACTAAATGGGACGGTCTTTCGGGTGAGACCGTAAAAACCGAAATCCCGTCTCACAGCTGGTATGGCACAATAAGATTCTTCCTTGGTCAGAGGCCATAAGCGCCGAGCATAGGCCTAAATGTTTCAGCCCTTCAAGGTTGACGTGTCCATATGAGTGGAAGATTTTCGAGAGGGACGTTAAACAATATACAACCACCCAACCAATGGTACAATAGGTGAAATCAACTTGCAAGGATTATAAGAATTTTATTCTCCAAACCATTCCCACGATACGGGATTCAGGTTTCATGGAAATATGTACAAATCTTCTTAATAACCAGAAGGGTACAATTTCTCAAATTAATACGTATTCATCCTAAATTTGTTTAGATGAAAAGGTGAAGATAACTATCAGTGATCAATCTAATGCATCCTATAAAGTTTAGTGTAGGGCAAACACGAACCCTGGAAATAGTACGAATTTAAAGTATTATGTAGGAACGTATAGAAACTGTAAGAAAAACGTTATGAATAATCACGCATCATCTTTACACGTATATTGTAGCTTCAAGGAAAATGACAGGAATTCAAAGTTTAGGATTGTTTGCATTCCAAACTTATGAATCTAATTTGTGTGAGCCAAGTACTAGTTACTTACATGTATCTGAGCATAGCTGACGATGTGTCTTGTTTCACAAGAATGGACCCACTAAGCAGTTATAATATCAAACATATACGGTACAAATTTTGATGCACCAGATGCGCATTTCGACAAATAATGTCTCTTCAGTGATGATCAAGTAAAAAATGTTGGAAATTCGAAATAAGAACAAACTTGGAAGAGCTGAAAGAACCACAACTACGAAATAGAGGAGCCAAATCCGGCAAGGATCAGAGCTATGCATGAGGGAGATAATCCTTAATTTTGAAATGAATTTCTTAATTCTATCACAGCAATTTTTTATACGTAATTTATGCTAGTACTGAAGTACATAGCAACTGGGCTGGTGCATACCCTTGGGGACTAACAGTCCACCAGTAGAGGCATCGACCCAGTGGTTGTAATATCAAACATATAACTGTGAAGCAAAGTTTTTTCTTTATCTTGATTTCACTTTAAGTTTTGAACTTGTAAACACTAATAAGAGAAGCCTTTTACCTAAGTTGTAAAATTAATGGCCTTGGGTCAAGGCATGTTGTGCTTAAGCAGGGATCTATAAATATTTCATTCATACAGTGTCTTCTTGACTCCTGGATATCGAACAATGAAGCTGAATTCATAGTGATAATGTGAAGAGAAACTTTTGCCAAAATGTATTTCATTGTCCCCGATTCAGGGAATTTGATGGTCTCTGGTCAGGATATTGTGCCAGGGCGATGTCAAAATCTTGGATTGATTGATTGATTATATATTGTTTAACGTCCCGCTCGAGAATCTTTCACTCATATGGAGACGTCACCACTGTCGGTGAAGGACTGCAAAATTTAGACCTATGCTCAGCGCTTATGGCCTTTGAGCAGGGAGGAATGCTTAACGTGCCACACTTCCTTTGGGGCCTCTGATTTTGCTGTCTCATCTGAAGGACCGCCCCATTTAGTCGCCTCTTGCGACAAGCTAGGGGTGTTGAGGATCTATACTAACAACCCAGATTCTCACGGGGAAAAATGAGATGTGATGTTTTCAAACATGTTTAAATTTCTCTATCCCTTAGCTTAGCATTCAGTCCTTAGAATTGGTTTCGAAAAGGTATTAGTAAAATACATTTAATAGTATGGATTGATTGTATATTGTTTAACGTCCATCTCGAGACTCTTTCACTCTTATGGAGACGTCACCATTGTTCGTGAAGGGCTGCAAAATATAGTCCTATGCTCGGCGCTTACGGCCTTTGAACAGGGAGGGATCTTTATTGTGCCACACCTGCTGTGAAACGGGACATTGGTTTTTGCTGTCTCAACTGACTGACCGCCCAATTTAATCGCCTCTTAAAAGAATCAAGGAATATGGAGAAGCTAGTCTAACCCGGATCCCAAAGGGCGCATTTAATAGTAAAACTTGTCTTGTTTAATTGTGAATTGTGAAAACTTGTAAATACTCAATTGTATAATTATTATGAAAAGCATATAACTCTCTATCCAAATAGCGATTCATTTCCCTGTGTTAGGGTTTCAAGCTTTAGGGCATAATTAACTGTAGGTGAAATTATCACCTTCTTTACTTTAGTGCATTGTGACAAAATATTATATGTTTTTTTTGGTTAGGAAAATTGTAAAACTCTAGACTTATTACTAGTTACTGAGGATTTAAGGAGCAGCAATCATATAGTGAAAATACAGTACATGGATTTTTTAAAATGTTATTTTGCTCTTGCACTTTAGAAAATTTGATTTGAAAAGCTGAGGACAATTTTCTTTGTTTGATATAGCTGATGCTCATTAAGGCATTTATGCAGTAATGGAATATGAAGGGATTCATTTGATGTTGACAATACGTATATCTGTGAAATGAATACTGATATTCTAATGATAGATTTTTTTCCAAAATGTAAAAACCATACCTCATAAATCTGCATCATTACTGATTCTATACCGGATGTTGTCATGTCACGTTGAAATAAGGCTGAGTTTGCTGCAGCGACCAGAACAAAAATCCTTACTTCCTCATTGCAATAAACATGTCATAAATATAGTTGTAACATTTTGAATCGTTGAGTCTGATTATATATCTCTATGTATACTAAACATACCAGAATTAGTTTTCGGAAGGAATTTTGTACTACGTGTAATTCAATATTGTTTATTTTTCAGGTACAAGCTGGACATTGTGCAAATCTTCTCAAGTCATTTGTGAAATTGTGGAGATTTTTATTAGTTTTTGTAGGTGGAGGAGAGGACCCAGATACAATGTACCTGCCTATCTGTGTTGTATATTGACTGTTATATTACATCTCTATTTTTCTTATAAAGTATATGTATCTATGTCACTGCATTTATATATAAATCGTATTTATGTTATATTTCTTGTCATGCAATTTTAGTCTTAAATTATAGGGCACGTTGTGGTCTCCGTGGCGGAGTGGTTAGAGCATCGTGCTCAAAATCAGAATACCTCTCACCTCTAGTCGGCGCGGGTTCGATTCTCGCTCGCGCCGATATATGTGAGAAAGTTTGCCAGTTTACTTTCGGAAGGTCGGTGGTCTCTTCCCGGATACATTGTATCTGGGTTCTCTCCTCCACCAATAAAAACTGGACGTCACCAGATAACTGAAAATTTGTTGAGTGTGGTGGAAAACAACAAATAATCAATTAATCAATCAACGGTGTAGAACGTATATAATGTTCAACTTGATCCGTAGAACTTCATATGTCCCAGCAGAGAGCATGCGCTACTTATTTTATGTTTTCTTGCTAAAAGAAATACAAATTAATGAAATATGTTTTTGGTAATTAAAGTTTGTTCAGCTTCCCTAGGTGATCACGCACTGTGCGAATGAATATATTGTAAAGGACTTCAGTGTGGGCCCCTTTATATCATCGTTTTATTTGAAATAACGCATGTCCCAGAAAACTTTATCCAAATAATATATCTTGTATTCAAAAGCTAACATTTTAAACAAGACAACTCAAATTATGAGCACCATATAAACATGTATGTTCGTTTTTACAAAATCATAGGAAAGGGTAAATTCCAATGATTTTTTTCTTTCATAAAAATATAAACAAGGCACTATATGGACGAGTTAATTGTTGATTAGAATGGTTGAAGGTTAGACATACTGCATAATACGCCTGAATCTCCGGATATAGTAAATAAATGAAAATATAGATTCCGTAAGTTCATGTTAATTGTGCAAATGTTGTGAAAATGCATATAAATTTAAGAAAATTCAGCAGAATTACTTTGATATTTTCAGTAATTACTTTGTTCTATGAAAGTTTGAAAATTTCAACTTTTGTTCTTTGGTCTTATTTTTATGTTGTTTTACGTCACCAGTTTTTCAGTGAAGTTACAGATTTTGACTTAATAAATGTATTGCATTCAGGTCCTTAGCAGTGAGTTTTGTTTTTATTTAAAAAAAAAAAGACCAAGATAACTAACAGTATTCAATCTCATAATTCCTATAGACAATACAATCTCATAATTCCTATAGAAAATACAAATCGGAGAGATGAGCAAACACGGACCCCTGGTAACACCAGAGGTGGGATCATGCGCCCAAGAGAAGCAAGCATTACCCATCGACTGGTCACACCCGCCATGAGCCCTACATCCCGATCAGTGAAACGGAGCAATCCGTAGTCAGAATTAGTGTGCCAAGGACGCCTAATGTTATGTCTGAAAGACAAACAAGTTTCACTTCTAATGCTGGGCGCTTGACAAAGGAACAATCACAACATATATCTGTGTTTAACGGAGTAAGTTTGACGAGCCAGAACTTTATTGCAAAGTAAGTCTGCGAATCGTCAATCAAACTTTCTTACTGTCAAAAAATACATTATGCAATATTTGTACTCATGAAAACTGGTACTGTATCAATAGACGAAAACAAAGAAGAAAGTGAAATTTTTATTGCCAACATACAAAATTCTAAATGTAGTGAAATTAATGTATAATTACGTAGAAGATCCTTTCGTATTGTCTTTAGAGTAAATCGGCACGAGTGGAATTTTACGTTGTACTAAAATGATTACACTAGATGATATCTGATGCTGTCTGAACCACCAAGGATTTACCCTCGGTTTGCTGTCCAACATCTCAACAAAGAGAGCATCATTTTATAAAATGACATTTAAGTTCACCTAAGATGTTCAGGAAACAAGGATGAAAAGGTGAAGATAACCAACAGTATTCAATTTCGTAATTCCTATAGAAAATACAAAATTGCTAGAAAGATGGTCATATCAATTTTTAAAATAAGTAACGTGTGAAATATTGAAAAAAGTAAAAAATAAAGCGCATAACAAAGAGATTGTTGTTTTTCGCCACTCTGCAACTTTTCAGTTATCTGGTGGCGTCCAGTTTTTGTAGGTGGAGGAGAAGACCCAGATACAATGTACCTGGGAAGAGATACCGACCTTCCGAAAGTAAACTGGCAAACTTTCTCACAAATATCGGCGCGAGCGAGAATCGAACCCGCGCCGACTAAAGGTGAGAGGCCTTGTGATTTTGAGGTCCCTACAAAAAGAAAATAAGGACTACAGACTATGACTACTTCAGGAAAATAGTAAACTTAAATTGTCTCTTTCGAGGAGAAAATAAACACAGTAGTTAGCAGATTTCATATACCGAAAATAAGATTTTTATATTATTTATCAAAATCATGATTAAGATAAGGTAACGATCGTAATTCGATTGAAATGAATAGTCATATCTACGCACAAGCACTGTGATGTTGATATTAAAAAGATGTTCGAGTTCTTCATTGAAAATATATACGTAGTCTTTGGTTATCAGGTCTTTCAAGAATCTGTTGAAATTCCCATGAGCTAAATTATGCTCGTTTAATAGCTGACCAGTTTTTATATACTCACAAGGCAGAATTTATTCAAAAACGTCTACAAGACAAGAAAAAATGTCTTCCTGTGGCCTTCATTTCGACATGTAGATATGTTGACGATGTTTTATTTATTTACAATATTCATTTTCACTCGTATGTCGATTCGATATATCCCAGTGAACTCGAAATAAAGGACGCTATAGTCTTCCACACATGCTTCATACTTGGATATTTTAACATAATGATGTTAATGACTGACTTCAGACGAGACTGTTGAAACCCCTGTAACATCAACGTTTTGTCTGTAGCCTGCCTCGATTTAAATTCTGATCATATACAGAACAATCTCTTATGTATCAAATCAGTTGAGACATAAGCATCATATGCAGTTGATGATTGGATATTGCTACAGAAATGTGGAATGTTGACCATGGAGAAGCTGAAATCATCCCGTTTCTCACAAAGCTGAGTTGTTACTTTACCATCAAATATCTATATTCCATAAAATATTTTAGTACGAAGCAGATATGGAAGACTGTGGTGTCGTTTATTTCGAAATGATTTCATTATATCGAATCGAAATATGAAAAAATATGATTATTTTTAATAGATAAAACGTCTTCAATATATCTAAACGTCTAGTTGAATAAATTCTGCCGTAGAAGAATATAAAAAACAAGTCAGTTAACAAAGGAGAACAATTCGTGCCCATAAGAATTCCAACAGACTATTGGAAGACCAGATCACCAACGACTAAGAAGATAATGTCAATGAGGAACTCCACCATCATTTTATTATCAACTTCAGAGTACTTGTGCGTAGAATCAGAGTGATGTTTAACAAAGTAATTTTTTAATGACTTATCTTTTCCTTTTTCCATTTTTGTTGAAGAACCAACGGTCGTTGATGCCAAAACGTCTAGTATTTATTTACCATAAGAAATGATTGTGTAAAATGTTGAAAAGTCATGTATTGTAATGTTGAATTGAGAAAAGTTTTGTGATTTAAAATTCACTAAAAGTTATTTAGAAATTCTAAGAATCCACTTTTGATTTACTCCACCTCTAGCATATGTTGTGGCACAATACGGTGGAAGTTTCTCCTTCACAGTTGTTAATAGTTTCGTGAGAAGCACAGATAGGGGTTTGGTAGAACATTTACTCCATCCATCAATGTATCTTTGAATGTAAAGATTTTTCTGTCTTTCAAACTTTTATGTATCTTGCGATAATTTTGTATTATATAACAACAAAAGGTACCAATTTTCATGCACCAAACTCGGAAGAACTGAAAGAACCAAAACTACCAAATAGTGGAGCCAAATCCGGCAAAGGTCAGAGCTATGCATGAGGGAGATAATCCTTAATTTTGGAATGAATTTCTTAATTTTATCACAGCAAATGTTTATCCGTAATTCATGCTAGTACAGAAGTACTTTGTAACTGGGCTGGTGAATACCCTTGGGGACTAACAGTCCACCAGCAGAGGCATCGACCTAGTGGTTGTAATATAAAGATAAACATATGGCGAGATGATATGTAATATTCATTTCAAACGTATAAAAGTATTACTAAACAATGTGACAGGCCTTTAGCTAAGATTGTTTCGTCAATGTCAAGCTCACTAGTGAAAAAAGAAACATTTTTCTAGGTCACAATTTCTAATTGAAAGATATAAATTTGTCAAACAATTTTGATGAATAGACGACGGTATGTTAATAAGTTGATGCAAGTTCAATGAACCAAGATCAGTTGGTCAGTTGTATATTGTGTAACGTCCCGCATGAGAATTTTTCATTCATATGGAGAAGTCACCAATGCCACTAAAGGGCTGTAAAAGTTACGGCCTTTGAAAAGGATCTTTATTATGCCACACCCGCTGTGACACGGGGAGTCGGTTTTTGGGGTCTTATCTGAAGGACCGCTCTATTTATTGAGGACCTATTCTAACCCGGATCCCCAAGGGTTGACAAGATCTGTCATTAAAATGTTCCACGCAGTAATGTTAAGGTTACCCAAATTACTAGAAAATGTATTAATAGATGTGACAATTGATAAGTAAGTGATTAAATAAAAAAATTGTGATCACTTCAGTTGATTTGTCAGATATAGTTGATTTAAGGTCTATGCTATATTTTTTAAGATGTACAGACGGAATTTCCCCGTTTTCATTGCAGCGGCAGCTGTTGCAAGCGATTTTAGAGTGATAATGTCGTATTTTTCAATTTTTGGCAACTTCATAATAATATAATAGCATAATAATATAATTTTTATATAGCGCTTTTTTCAGCATATGCTGCTCAAAGCGGTTCACAATACATTATTACCCCATCAGACCTTATAACATTCCAGAGCTTTCTCATTTAAGGCGCTAGAGCACTAACATTCTTTCACTGTCTATAGCCAGATACCCCTTTTACACTTGGGTGGAGTGAGGAAATGCGTGTAAAATGCTTTTCCCAAGGACACAATGTCGGTCCTGCCGCGGTCAGTACTCGAACCCACAACCTTTCGGTCGAGATTCTAACAGCCTAACCATTAGGCCACCGACGCCACGTCTCTGAAAGACGAAGGAAAAGCTTTTTAAAAATATCGTCAGAGATTGGATTAAATTGTAGATATAATGCTTTTCTTTCATGGGGAATTCTGCAGATTTTGGGTATCAAAATTTAAGCTGGAATATTATGACAGAGGAACTACACTGAGTGGCCAGAAGTATTGCAACAAACATGGCTGACGTCATCACAACTTTACTCGCTTCAAATTTTATTTTTATTGCTGACGCGTTATAATGCCAACCTAGATCGAAATATCAGGGGTGTGAATTACGTAGGGTTCTAATCAGACCGGCAACCGTTTGTTGTTCTCGGTAGCAGACGATTACCGGTGTTGATAGTGATTGAAAACAATGTCGTCGAACAAGAGAGAAATGTCAACAGAGATCAAAGAACGTATTGTAGTTTTGCATTCAATGGATTTAATGATAACCAAATTGGCAAATCACTTGGAATTCATCGAAGCACTGTTGGGCGAGTTTTGAAAAAGTTCCGAGAAAAAGGAAGTGTAGAAAACAATCCCCGAAGTGGAAGGCCCCGAGTGATAGATGAGAGGGGTGATCGGAAACTTTATCGCATTGTGAAAACTAATAGAAGACAATCTTTACAAGATATTACATCAACTTTTAATCGAAATGAAGGAACACATGTGTCTAGGAGAACTATTCGTCGAAGGCTACACCAGGAAGGATACAGGAGGGGCAAGATTCAGAAAACACTTACGATAGGCAAAGTCAACAGACAGCGCCGAATTCTGTGGTGCCGAGGCAAAAGACACCGGAGACCTGAACAGTGGCAGAAAGTTATTTTCTCAGACGAAACACAGGTAGTCGTTGGACAAAATAACTCCGTAAGTTTTTGGAGAAAATCGTCCGAGAAGTGGAAGCCCTACTGTCTGAACCAACGTAAAACGCCCGTGAAAGTAAGTTGTATGTTTTGGGGGTGTATTACCTACGATGGTATTGGTGTACTTGTGCCAGTTGATTGAAATCTGAATTCAGCAAAGTATATTGAACCGCTTGATAACCACTTATGGCCTGTAGTTGCAAAAGTTTTCGGAAATCGACAGTTTATTTTCCAAGATGATAATGCCACCCCCCACGTCTCTAGACAGACCAATACTTGGAAACAAGAAAACGGCATTCCAAAATTCAACTGGCCTGCGCAATCCCCAGACCTTAATGTTATTGAAAATGTCTGGCGTTCCATCAAAATCAAACTGTCCCGTGAGATTGATGACATTAAATGTCGGGATGACCTAGTGGCTGCTGTGACGAGAATTTGGACTGGCCTATCTCAAACTTACATTCGGAGCTTATATGCCTCAATTCCCTCAAGACTACGCCAAGTCATAATCCAAAAGGGGTTTGCTACAAAATACTAGAAGAAAATAGTAAGTAAATGATTCTTATTTCATTCAAACTTGTTTTTTCTCATGCATATAGTGTTTACATCGTGATGACGTCAGCCATGTTTGTTGCAATACTTTTGGCCACTCAGTGTAGTTCAGTAGGTACTAGGAACAACAGCAAATAGGAGGCAATAAATTCATTATTTAATTTTATCCGATTTTTGATGTCCGTCAGACTTTTGTAGTTTCGCCCCATTCTGAGTAAGACAGATCATAGATCTGTATTAAGACACTGGAATGACATACTTGCTAGTAAAGCCAATTCATTTGGCCCTGGTCAAAGGTGAAGTCTTTTTTTAAAAGAAAAACTCAAAATTTCACTATCAATATTTTACACTAAGCCCAAACTTACCTGTCTCGCTCTGCCAAAATTAGGTCACTGTTTTTCTTTACTATTTGTCCTAATGATGACCCTTAGACTCTAGATAAATCCATAATATGGGTCACATCTTGGATACAGCAAAGTTATTGCCAATTCCCTTTAACTGCCTGTAGTCTGCCATTTTGGTCTTTATGTAGAGTTTTGGAATATTATGAAATAAGTGATATATATTCTAGGGTAAATTAGATCCTGATCCATTTACTTGTGCAGTAAGAAAAATGCTGTATAATTTGGTTTTCGAAAATCTAGAAGCCAAAGTGAAAGTCAATGAAGGGCAGATAACATTTCAGTCGAACGAAAGTTCAGTCAGTAAGTAAGACTTCAAATTTTGAATGTATGCAGAGCACAGATAATAAGCTATAAAATGTATGGCAAATGATGCGAGCCATAAGGCGGAATTTGTTCAGAGATAAGACATTAGTCGTCATACAGTTTTAAATCACCACAAACTCCCGTGATAGCCGTGGGTAGCATAATGATTTTGGCGCTCACTTAACAACCTGGAAGCCCAGCTTTGAATCTCGATCAAGGTGGAACGTTTAACATAGGTAGCAATTTTACTTCTCCGAACGCCCAAAATAAGAATCACGAATACGATTTGAAAAGCAGAATTCCTGTATCACGGTAGGCGTTGTCACGATAGACACTCACTGCTACGGCAGTAAGCACCATACATAGATCACAATTCATGGCACTTCATATAGAATTAGTGATGCCTTTGCATGAACAAATAATTCTCAAATGGGACTGAAAACAGTATACAGTATTGATTCAAATGCTATCAGACGTGTTTTATACCAAGTTTTAAGAAGTGCTTTACACACTAATTTTGACAACTGTACCTGATCGAGAAAAGGGGCTCACGGCGAGTGTGACCGATTGACAGCGGATGCTTACTCCTCTTAGGCATCTGATCCTTCCTCTGGTATGTCCAATAGTTCTTATTATCCCAACTCTTCATTTTGTATTCCTTATAGTAGTTATCAAATTGATCACTGCTCTTTATCGGCACCCTCTAATACCAACAAACAATAAAATCCCTTTGAATGACGTAATTGCTATAGAATAACTGAGCTTTGTTTTATGCACTATTCATAAAGGAATAACGACCAAGGATCAGTCTCATAAATCCCATAGATAATACAAATATTGAGAGTAAGACAAACGCAGACTCGTGGAAGGATCAGGTGCCTGGGAGCAATAAGCATCCCTCATAACATCAACTTGAAATTGATAATGTACAGAAAATGTATATCGAATAATATGAGAAACATGAACACAATATGTAAGTGATATAATCCGCGAATAATGTGAGAAACATGAACACAATATGTAAGTGATAGTAAACTATTGTGACATAAATATGGGAAGTTGCCGATAGAGAAAATGAATATATATATATATATATATATATATATATATATATATATATATATGTTATGTTTTCACATAGGAATCAGAGTTACCTCTCTTAGACTGTATTGCTATTCGAGGCGATCCGTCTCTTTCTGACCATTATTGGTTTGTTATTTAGAATTATTGCAGTTCCTGCGCACGAAATTTGCTTGTTCCAAGCACAGCTGTACATTTTTATTATTATAATGAATTAAGCCTCCCTGCACTATGTGTAAGTATTGCATTTTGTTAGCAATATATCTTTCTATTGCATTGAGAAATATGAAGTTTTTCAGGATATTTGTTTTGTTGAAAAGTGATGTTTACTCATAGCCAGAATTTTCTCGATATCAGCTAAGCTTATGTACATTCATATTTCTAATCACAGCATATTAGAGTATCATATTTTTGAAGCTTTATATTAATAAGAGTAAATTTGAGATTATTTCTTAAATGTTTAAACTACGTTTTCTGGATTATATTCATTTTTATGCTTGTTCATGTTATTGTTTGAATGAGTAGTGTAATTATGAATGTATTGTAAGTAGTTTTTCTTTCTATATATTACAGTTATTTACCACACGTATGCACGTATTTGGATACATTAAAGATGGAAACCATTTCTCGTGTTTGTGCTGGTCAACATCTGCATAAAGGCAGAAATATATATATATATATATAAAAGGAATGAAGCTAATTTTGACCTATTTTATACGATATAATGTAACTTGGTGCAGTTTACGCTTTATAATCCGCGAATTTAATAGGACAAAACTACATTGTACAAGTCTTGATATAAGATTTAAATATAAAATAAAAAATGCTTGCACCGCGCAATGATTCGCGTAGCAACATACTGCCAAAGTGTCGAACGTGAAAGAAGCCTTCTTGGTTCTTTGCATAACTGAAACATGTACTTTGTTCATGAAATTTGAAAACGTAAGGTTGAGTTTGCAACGAATCTTAATAACAGAAGATAGGTGTGGGCTCCATATTTAGGCCTGATGGTTTCTTCGCAGACCAAGATAGACTTTGGACTCATTCAGACAGAAAGCGAAAGTATTTATCTAGCATCACACAAAATACATCACGTAGAAAACCAGAAAGTGCAATTTGATTTCATTAAAGTTTTGAACTACCAAACTACCTTATAACTCATCATTGCATATAATAAAATCCAACACAGTAAAATATGTAAAAGAAATCATGACTCTATGTCAATCGATGGGACGTGACGTCATGTAATACACAGTTTGTAAGACATGACGTATTTCTGTACTTAGATAGTCAAATCAAGCAATATCTCTCTCTCTCTCTCTCTCTCTCTCTCTCTCGTAAAAATATCTTTAAATGAAACCGCAAACTTTGCAAGTGCTTGATTGCCATTATTTCGCATATGGATTCGTTGTGTCAGAATTTGTATAGAATTTTGATTAGTGTTTTGTGTATTATTACTTGTAAGAAAATATACGTCTTGTTTGAAATTATGAAAAAAATGTGAATAAACAAAATACATTTCATTGTGCACGATTTTCAATTCTTAGAGGCCTTACAACGTTTGAGCTAGAAATGTAAAAAGAAGTGCCGTCGTCGTTGTCAAAGGGGCGTCTCCCCATACCAAGTTACATTATACAATATAAACTAATTATTTTCAGAGTGCTCAGCCAATCAAATTGCGTGTTAGAAGTAAAATTATATATATATATATATATATATATATATATATATATATATATATATCTTGGACATCTCACAACTGTTGTAAATAACGACAAAATAGTATGACATTTTCCCAGCGACACAACTATAGAACTACGTCGTAACGTATGTTGTTTTATACTGTGATGTTATTTAGTGTGAAGTGCACTGAAGTAGATTTTGTGATTTTTCTCAGGAAACCTCAAATATGCTGTGATGGAGAAGAACTTCTCGCTTTATGGACGTTTTGAGAAGGACTACATTCAAGTAGATAACCGAATTTCTGTGCTCTCGCTGAACCCAAAATTTTAAGGCTCTGAACAATTAATGAAATCCAATTATTTTTATTAGATAATCTGCTGCAATTCCCATGGGCACAAATTGTGCTACTTTTGTCATAACAAGGATAGAAACACTTATCATAACAAGCTGTAATGATAAAATGAAAGTTTAAAAATATCTTTTTATCTATCAATTTTTCCATGAACAAAATAATTCAGAATAAGTCAGAATGCTCCGCTACTTAGTCATAAGAAGATCAAAACATTCGCGAAATGGACAGTTCGATATATCAAGACAAATCTAAGTTATCTGTAGTTTTATTGGGCAAAACGTACGCATACATCAAATCTGAGAATATGAGGAAAGAATTGCAGTTGTGGCAGAATTTGCTGCACTTTATTATTAAGTCACATGAGATCATCAACACAGTCAAATTGTCATTTGTTTTAATGTATGGTACACGTTCATCACTATGGGTTTAATGTAAGGACTAAGATTGCACTGACACGAATTTCATCCCTGCAGAATAAAATTAGTTTTGGGAATTAATAGACTTCTCCTTAACTCCTTATTAACAAATCAGAGGCAACATTGCACACAAAGCCCTTGTCGAGGGTGTTGTTAATGTTAGAGCTATTTAGTTTCACACGGTAGGTGGTTAAAGATGTTTTACAATCTGGTTGTGGATGGTGTTGATGTTAAACCTCTTTAGGTTGACATAGTAGGTGGTTAAAGATGCTTTACAATCTGGTTGTGGATGGTGTTGATGTTAAACCTCTTTAGGTTGACATAGTAGGTGGTTAAAGATGCTTTACAATCTGGTTGTGGATGGTGTTGAAACCAAAGTGACCGTAAACAAAGAAAATTTGAGATCTTTATCATGCCACACCTGCTGTGACACGGGACACCGGTTTTTGCGGTCTCATCGAAGAATTGCCTCATGTAGTCGCTCCTTACGACAAATAAGAGAGGTGGGGATCTATTCTTACTCGGAAATGCACGTATTATATCTATGATATTCACATAATAAATAGATCCGATCGAGATATAGGTACATACACGAGACTGAATTAGACTGAATGTACTGTAAAACATAGTTTGGAAATACGTGCCTTAAAGTCACGGATGTCCCACATCTATATATGACCCCCTACAATAATGTTCTAATGCTTGTCTTGAATATCTTGAAAGGGTGAAGGTAACGCACATCTATCCCACTTATAAATGACCCCGAAAAGAGCTTCTCGCTTTATGGACGTTTTGAGAAGGACTACGTTCAAGTAGATAACCGAATTTCTGTTCTCTCGTTGAACCCAAAATTTTAAGGCTCTGAACAATTAATGAAATCCAATTATTTTTATTAGATAATCTGCTGGAATTCCCACAGGCACAAATTGTGCTACTTTTGTCATAGCAAGGATAGAAACACTTATCATAACAAGCTGTAATGATAAAATGAAAGCTTGGAAATATCTTTTTATCTATCAATTTTTCCATGAACAAAATAATTCAAAGTCAGAATGTTCAGCTACTTAATCATAAGAAGGTTAGCACAATCCCAGACTCACACTCCATATGTAATTTACCTAAAATACAGCAAGTATTTAATTATGAGTGAGTCTGCAATGTTTCTAGGCACGTTATGTATAACATGTCGAAGTCCGGGATCTTTGTACGTTTTCTCAGTGAGAGATTAGAAATGAAACAGAAGACAGCTCAGATAATTCTTTGTACAAGAGCTGTGTGACTCAAGACCTGTAATATTCCTGTAGTATCTTATCGGTATTCCTTTGCAGTATAATTAATCCCAAATTACACTCCACGGCAATGTGATAAATATAATTTCCTCTGCAGTTGATCTCGGCTACTCTTTTAGTAAATAAACGTTCCATTATCATTATATTAGATATAGTAGATAAAACACAATGCACAATGACATATTACAAACATTATTGCAACAATTATCATTACAACTTCAATAAACCATCTGAAAATTTAAAAAATTAGAACTGTATGCAAACATCCTGTAAATCTAACGATGCGATGTTAACAATGCTAAATCTAACAATGTTAACAATGCGACCAATTGCTCAGCTACTAAAGTTGCCGTGCCCCTCGCTCTTTTATACCTACTCACCTCCCTCAAAATTCCTTACTTTATTTATTTTATCTTAAAAATATGCACTATTTGGATTAGATTGTAATTCAACCCTGAAATTAACAAACTTCAAACCATTCTTATTGCACATTCAAACTTATTTGTAACTTTTTGCATAACGTGTAGCATTTATTTCGAGTGTACGCCGGATAGCTGAAAAATTGCTCAGGCGGCTATAAACAAACAAACAAACAAACAATTTCGAGTGTACAATTGATACAAACAACTGACCTTTGATCAGTTGAGTCCTATTGATTTCTCCTTTTTCCTAACCAAATTAGTTTCAACTCAGCAATCCATGAGGTTGGTCTAGAATGCAGATGCTGTCGTAATATTTGGAATAGAGTGGTGGTATCATGACTAAGACCTACATGGACAATCGAACCCTTCGCATACTGATCAGTCTTTGAATCCCTTATGGACATTTAATTTCGTTCTGAAGGAACATAAGATCCTGAATGGGAATTACAAATGAAGAGTTGACAGAAACTGTTAGCTCACTAACTTTAAGCAATGCAAAAATACCAAGTGAAAAGCCACAGTAAACAAGGTGGCCGCATAATTTTTGCAAACCGAGGGAAGTGCCCATGCCATGCGATTTAACAGAGACAAAGGAATAGATACCAGTATGTCCTTTGAAGGGCAACATTTTTTTTAACTATGAATATTTTAGATGTGTTTTGTTTTCCTTAAATTTGCTGCCGATAACCGAGGCCGCTAATGGAACACTTTACCGATGAGTATATAATATTATTTGCTGATAAATGAGACATAAACACCATATGCAAGTGATTATGGAATACATGTATTACTATAAAGAATGGGAAGTTGACGATGTAGAATCTAAAATCATCCCCTTTGTTATAAAGTTGAGTTGTTAGTTTGCCGTTAGTATCTATTTTCAATAAAATATCGAAGTACGAAACAGATGTGGAGGACTGTATTATATCTTTTTTTTCGAGTTCACTGGGATATATCGAATCAATATCTCACCTTTAGTCGGAGCTGGTTTCTATTCTCGCTTGCGCTGATAAATGTGAGGAAGCTTGCCAGTTTTCTTTCGGAAGGTCGGTGGTCACTTCCCGGGTACATTGTATCTGGGTTCTCTCCTTATATTCTGTATTCTTATGGAACAGTTCATTGAAAAGATTTTACACGAGGAAGGGAAATTTCTTACCGTGACCTTCAACTCGACATAGATATATCGACGACGTTTTATCTATTGAAGCTATTTACTTTCATTGATATGACTATTCGATATATCCTGTGAATTCACAATAATGGATACAACAAAATCTGTTTCACGTTTTAATTTTTTTTTACTGAACATAGATTATAACAGGAAGCTAACAACTCAACATTATTACAAGCGGGATGACTTAAGGTTCTCTGTCGTCAACTCCCCATATTCATGTAACAATATTCCCATTCTATATATGAAAACGCTTTCTGCTATCATCAATTTTTTTAAACCGAGGCAAATTACTGACATATATGTTACAGATGTTTCAACAATCTCCTTTAAGATAAGTCATGTAGTTTGCAAATTCTCCGGGTTGTTAAAATAGATCCTCAGTAAACCTTTACTTGTGTAAGAGGCGACTAAATGGGGAGGTCCTTCCGATAAGACCGCAAAAATCGACGCCCCGTGTCACAGCAGGTGTGTCACGATAAAGATCCCTCCCTGCTCAAAGGCCCTAAGCGCCGAGCATAGGTCTAAATTTTTTCCAGCCCTTCACCGGCAATGGTGACGTCTCCATATGAGTGAAATATTCTCGAGCCGTTAAACAATATATAATCAATCAATCAATTTCTGAAGTTTCTAAAAAATTCTAAAGAACTTGTAGTAAATTTGAAATCACGAAATTTTTCTCAGATCAACAACTTCAAAACTTTGTTAATAAAGGAATGACTTGGATGACTGATCACACGTTTTGAATATTTCTTTTACTATTTTGTTGAAGCAGTTGTCTATAATGTCAAAAAGCGTAGTCTTTAATTTACGGTAAGAAATGGTCGTATAACGTATTGAAAAGTCAGAAATTCGATTGCGCACCATATTTTATTTGCATTTTAATTATAAAGACACTTTTATATATGAATGCTGTTTTGTCAGGTTGTTGTTTATGCCATGGTGTTTACTTATATTGAGATATCAATTGTTTTAGGTGTAGTGCCATAATTCATTCTCTCAGAGTGAACTTCTTTAATGTGTCAACGACTGTCACGACACGGGATTCCCGTTTTTTAAATCTCACGCGCACCTGAAAAAATGTCGCTTCTTAATGCCTTTAATGCTTTTCTGATCACAATTGTCCGCCATCGTATTGTGTAATGTTTTTCCAACTTGTATTAAAACTTTTCATTTCGAATTATCAAGAACTGGTATAAAAGGATAATGCATTGTTACATTCGGCTTTGACTTGGGTTGATTCATACCTTCGGTCGCGTAGTTGCCGCGTGAGCGTTAATTCTGTGTCATCATCTCCTCGTCAATTGCAGTGTAGTGTTCCGCAGGGGAGCTGTTTAGGTCCGTGGTTTTATCTTACATATGCAGGGACTTTATTCGTCATTATTTGATAGTTCTAGGGAAGCTCTCTATGACTTACATTGGTTACCCATCAAATCTAGAATACAATTCAAATTGTTGACTTTTATGTAACTGTTCTGTTGGCGAAGCACGATTATATTTAACCGAACTTTTAACGAAACAGGTGCCAATTCAAAAGTTACGCTCCGCTCAATATTCTTACCTCTGCCACAACGTTCCTTTTAATAGACACAAGACGTTCAGTGACAGAAGCTTCGGAACCGTTGGTCCTCAACTTTGGAAGGATCTACCTCTAGAGATAAAACAGTCGAAATCACTGAACAGTTTTAAGGCGTAATTGAAAACTCATTTATTTAGAAACTTTTAATAAAAAAACAAACATTTTAGTATTGTACTAGACATTGATTGTACTAGACTCCACTAGCTGAAACAGAAATGACAAAAGGGTGAGAGCTTTCACGTTGTTATTGATGTGTGGGTGTGTGTGTTTTGTTTATATTTTTAATTCAAAATATATCACTAAATAAGGGTTTAAACTCAATAAGAATTCAAAGCTTTCCTTGAGATTAAATTAGATGAATCTCGCTCTCTATGTGTGTGTATGCATGTGTATGTGTTAGAATCTTCTTTACGACCACAAGACTGCGAGTTAAAACTTGTCAAATGCAAATATAACCATGTACATGTACTTCACGTCTCGTTAGACGTATATATGCAAGAAGAGGAATGGGTTTAAAATCATCTCCCTTCTAAAAGCCACAGGATTCAGTTTATGAAATTACTATTCAAGATTAGGAAAGATGTTCTTCCTTTGAGCAAAGAACATAGAAGTTGCTAACACAGCAAAGGTGATACCAGAAAAAAAGTTAAGAGAGAAAAATGAAAAAGGTCTTAAAATTATTTTAGAAACTTAATGTTTTCTAGATTTGTCCTAACAAAATATATGTATATATCACCACGTGATACACCCAAAATGAGGGTACAATTTAAACGATTTGCTGTCAATTTTATAGGAATCATCCTCGTTTGATGAGGGGCATCTGAAATAAGTATCATGACTAATGGTGTGAAGGAAGTCTTGATTTCCGATTTCAGCGGCAAGTGTTTCTTATCTCTAACCTTATGACCGTAAAATCACTATATATGTATTCATCGTAAGAATATGTTAAATCAAGTCACGTTCAGCATATAAAATTTAGTACTGACTTTTAACACCTTTGAAAACTCATTAATCAAACGGTTTGAAGGATTTAATCTTTTGACCCAAATTTTTTAGAAATGATCCTCGTTCCATGTACTAATTTTTCATGTTTCATTATTTCAGCATCAACATGAAATAAAACAGTAGTGTTTAGATTTTCTAAACCATTCTCTTATTTACATGTCCAGTATATTTTATTGTTTTTATCCGTAAATCAATAGAAGTCATTTCCAAAGCATCAGAAATTTCTGTCCGTAGTTTTATTACCCTAGATAAAAATGAAAATCAACCAAGTGACCAGTTGACCTTACATTTGACCAAAAAAGCATTGATCCTTGACCCATATACATATTAATGTACGTTGAAAGGTTGATTGATTGATTGTGGTTTTACGCCGTCTTGGCAACATTTCAGCTATTTCAAGACGATTTAGGTAGCTTGTTACCTCAAAATGTTATTCAATGGCTCGTTGAGATACTTAGTATAAGGTATGATTTAAACATCGGAAGAAAGATACAAGCTCCCAATTATTTTATACTAAATTTTTGTGAGTTTTCCCCTAAATAATAAAAACCCCGTGTTTTGTTGCAAGTTAGAAATTTTAAAACTTAAAAAACTCCTATAATCGTTAGAAGTTTTTAAATAAAAATATTTATAACAAAATGAAAACGTTATGTATCAATATTTTCTTTTAAATTTATGGACAAAATCTTTAGGAAACATGTCAAGAAAAACATACATCATACAAATGTGTTCTAAAAAGGGAATGAAATGATCAAAATTCAGGAATACTGCGATTTGTCAAATTTGAACCAAACCCGATCGGAATTATACAAAGTAGTCGTAGAGAACATTATAATCAGAAAACTACATTCGATGGTGTAAAATGGTTTACAAATTAAATGAATTGATAAAGGAAACTATTTTATTCATTAAAGGTACATACAATTATCAAGAATATGATTATTTTAGTAATTTATATCAATTGTGATGGGATTGGTACTATTTTCACTGGTTTGGTTCAAATCGAAAAATCGCAAATGTTTTTAATTTTGATTATTTTAATTCAATTTCGTTTTAAATTAAATTTGTACGCGATATCGTTTTGTTAACTGACACGTTTCCTGAAGATTTTATCCGTGGATTTAAAAAATATTGTAACCTGTTCCTGGTTTCCTTCTTGTTTGGATCAATAATAATTTGTGACACTGTATTGTGTATTACTATTGTTTATTCCGTCCAAGCGCTCACGTATATTTTTGACATGTTTCATGTGTTCCGATAGTTAAGTTATTCATTTACGAGTCTCAAGCCATTATCACGTACTTAGGTGTATCACCTTTAATAATTCATGTTCTAATTACCTGTTTCAGGAGGGTAGTGGTAGAAATAATATCGGTGAATGTCGGGTGGATGTTTACATTTCATGATTTTGGCAGCCATTACTTTTTTTTTGAGTGCAGTATTCCGTATTTCTGGTTTGGTGACGAAAACATTTACAATGTTTGTGAGATAGTATTTACTATACGAATCACTTCGACATGTAAATGAATTCTGTTTAATAATTTGAGATGATGGCTTCATTGCCATTTATCGCATACTACAAGTAACCAGTTGTATCTGGAGGAACTACATTTGTTTACGGTGACGTTGTTAGTAACTGTATGCATTCGTACACAAGACAAAGCGTGTTTCTTCTTCTTCCCAATAATGGCCACCATCAACATATTAATTATTCTACCATGTTTAGTCCACGTGTACGAGATATTGTGATATTTATTTACTTGTCTACATTAATTAATCAAACTTTTAATGTTTATTGCTTAGATATGATTATTTGTACCTATTAATTTTTCTTTCGTGCTTGTACGGTAGTCTGTACGGAAAAAAGTAGCTCTGTGTGGGAACTTGTGTGGGAACTGATGCAACCATACAAGTCGCTGATTGGTTAGAGGCCTGTACAGCGTAAATATGTTGGTTAATTTTAGTCATGCAGTTTAGAGCCGAATGTTATAAAAGTAAGCTCGCTACGATATGACGGCAGATTTCTACAAGTTGCACGGCGGCAAAATTTAAATACCTTTAAAGAAAAAATTAAGGTGAGATTATTCGTGATGTAATAATTATAGTAATAACTTAAATAGAAATCTCCTATCACACTGGGCAACCAAAACTCATATTTCTGAAGAATCAGCATACTATTTTATACTTATACAAGCTTGTCGTAGTGCACAGTGTTCAACACATGAGGAAATTTATATTGTGCTTTTCCCAGTTATCCAACATAATAAATACAATATATTGACTAAAACGTTTCTAGTATTCTTCACCAGAGGGACTGGGTGATATTGTTTAATGACTTTAAATGATCTTTGAAACTATCCCGACATGAGTGGATATCTGCTGAGGATTCAGAAACACACAAGCAACCCCTTATCATTGGGAAGCTTACAATATTAACATATAACGTTTTCAATTTTCATAAATATGTTTTAGAACGACTGTTCGAGCTAGTTGTAGCAGGTATAATAAAGATTTCTCCCCTGAAAATGTGATTTTGGACTTGGTTATTTTAAAGCGAGCCATGAAATTTGTTTTTCACGTCTAAAATTTTTATTGCTCTACCCAGAGGTTTGTTCATGGTGTCATTTTATTTGTTTAATGGAGAGAATAATGTTGGTATAAAAACAATAATACCGTACAATAAGTAAAAAGAGGCAAAAGGCATATTTTATTATTTTTCTCGGTGCAAAATGTCAGTCCACATAGTGACAGTTGTTTGGGAATGGAATTTGTATTTTTTATTCTAGAAAAAAGCCAAATGCACCATTTTCGTTGTCTCATTAAGACTAAGAAAATGGTATCAAGCACAATAACATAGCTCAATCCATGAAAAATTTATGGATTAAAAGCTATTCATTTCTTAGGCAGGTAAATAAAAATACATGTAACTAAGTCCACTCTGAATTTTTTATTAATTATATATTTAAAACATGCTTATAGCAATTTCTTTGTCTTGTTGAGACAAGGAAAAATAGATAAAAAAAAAAAGATTTCTTGTAGCATGTATAATAAAGATTTCTCCCCGGAAAATGTAATTTTGGACTTAGTCATTTTAAAGTGAGTCAATAAATTTGTTTTTTAGGTGTAGAAAAGTTATTGTTACAGCTGCAGTTGTTTTCTTGGTGTTATTTGTTTGGTCAAGAGAAAACGTTTGTATACAAACATTAATATATGGCAATAAAAATAAGAAAATGAGAGCCAAAACATATTTATTATCACTGAGTGAAAAATGTCGAAGCTATTTTCCAAATTCCGATTTTTTTTTGTGTGTGTGGAAATAAAAATTTTTACTTTCCATCCTAGATAGAATCCAATTGCAACTTGTTCTTTGTATCGTCGAGACAAAGAAAATGGTATAAAGCACATTAGCAAAACCCAATGAATAAAAATTTCATTACATAAAAGTTATCTCTTTCCTAGGCAGATATATAAAAATCAACCGAGTCTGAAATCCGTACTTATTGCTACATTTTCTTTGTATTGTTGCAAATGAGGAAAATATATAATAAGATGAATAATAAAGTCCCCCCCCCCCCCTTAAAAATGTGACTGTGGACTTAATAAAAATGTTTTTCTTGGGGTAAAATAGAATATTTTTCTACCTAGACCTTTATAGTGGCTGTTATTGTCTTTCTCATTGAGATGTAGACAAAATATTTGGTATAAAAAACATCATATTGTTATAAATAAATAAATAGATGAATAAAAAAGCCAAAAAGAATTTTTTTCACTACTAGCCGAAAAGGAAACACAGACAAACGGACGGACGACCTGATTCCAGCATACCCCAACAACTTCATTGCGGGGTTGGTGGTGGTATAATTACATTATTTAAGTTAAAAATTAAATTTGGTCTCGATTAAATTAGAATTGCGATGTTAACAACTTAAAAATAAATTCAATGACATAACGTATCTTTAAAATCACGTGATATGATTTTTCACTATACAAACGGGCACACGTATGTAAAGCCCATATACGGTTTACCGAGGATGGGAAAAAGTTCACACACGCGATTTATCTTACCAAACTGGCTCAATGTTTAGTTTCTTTCGACCTGAGCTGGTAATTCTAGGACGCTGATCCCGATTCTAGCATTTGTAGGAGACATTACCCACCGGGGACGTCCCCGGTTGGAAGTATGTCCCCGGTTGTTAGGTATGTAAAGACACAGGTGTCCCCATTTGACACTGTACACACACACACACACACACACACACACACACACACACACACACACACGACAGAAAATAACTAAAGCGACTTGATCCAACAATGACTTTCTCCGGAAAATTGTTCTCCCCTTGAATTGATCCATGGCGGCCAAAGCGAAGACGGAAACATAGATTGCTTCTTCACCAAAACGCTCGCATTTAGAAGTAATAAACATGGGTCTTTGGATATAACCTTAAAAACGTAGGTCATGTATCGAAGCAGACAAAAGTACGTTTAAGAAGCTTCTCTTCTTCAGATGAAACCGCGAAAACCGAGGCTCCCCTGTCACAGCAGGTGTGTCAAAATAAAGATCCCTCTCTGCCCGAAGGCCGTAAGCGCCGAGAATAGGTCTAAAATTTGCAGCCTTTCACCGGCAATGGTGACGTCTCCATATGAGTGAAACATTCTCTAGCGCAACGCTGAACAAAATACAACCAAGCAACCCCTCAATGCTACAAACCTGAGGGCTAACCGTAAGTCACGACCTCCCAGTTACGAAACGAGCGCTCTAATACTAAGCTACCGCGACCGGCTCTACTTGTAAATTGGTTGAACAGACGTTATGATTCAGGTACACACTGGACGCAGTGCGGGTAGTTTCATGTTATATGCGAATACAAGGAAATGAACTATAAAAGAAAACTATGTGGCCTATTTTGAGAACATATATGTATTTTGTAATTTTATTTTACATTTACGTTTACATTCCTTTTAAAATTCGTACTATGCCAGTTTTGTAATACATGTATATTTGTTTAGCAGTTTCTGACTGTTCGTTATGACATTATGTTATTTCTCTGAAACCTCCTTTGATAAAAGATCATATGCATCTTTTTATTCCTAACCGAATATTTCCTAAGATTTTGTGAACGCGATTTTTCGAAAACTACTTACAGGACAATCTTGTGTTGAATTGTAACTGATTAATGTTGATACATATCACAGTCCTGAGATATTACCAATTTTCTGATAACTCATTTAACGAATGGAAAAAGTAAAGGTACAGAGAGATGTAAGATATAAGGAAGTTTATTTTTTTGAGTATTTCTACAAATGTTGCTGTGATAAATTGATTGGAAATGTTCTTGAATTCAACTTATTGTGTTACTTTTCAGATCTAAGAGTGTTCAAATTTAAATTGGGACGATTTTTTTTCATTTGAAAATTATCTTTTAAACATTTTATCTCTTTAAGAGAAATTCGTTTTCATATGTCTTTTTACATCTTTATACAATAGTTTAATGCGATCGAGCGATGCAAATTTTATTCAGATTGCTAAAATGGAAAAATGAACGTATAAAATGTGTTATGAATTTTGATCGTTTAATACATGAATGACATATGATTATTTTTCTCATTTCTAAAAATTTAAACTGTAGGTGCTGAGTGTATATGTCGGGGGCCATTCAACTTGGCATCATTAGGAACATAGTTTTACAAAAATCAACAGGAACGAACTTGGACAGAGATTGAAAGGTCTCTGGGCGAAGATAACAGTTTCCATTAATACTTGACCTGTATGTGTATTATATATATCATTTACATATAGAAGGTTTACATTCACCATATTTTTCTTTTTTGTATATAGATCAAAGTACCGGAACCACACTACGCAATTATTATAGGTTTTGATATTACACCCCTAAATGATAATCTTTGACTTTATCTGATATCACTCTCCGGAATAGCTAGGTTCATTTTGTACGTTCTTAACAGTTTTTTTGATGTGATATATGACATAGATGATCGTCCTTAACTACACGTCACATAATTACGAAGGCACTTAGGATGCCGTTGCATATCTATATGATAATATGAAACGACATCTTTATATCGTATCCTACAACAGCCTACGTTGTCTAGAACTTTGATATCTCGAATAACATGGCTATGTCGAAGTGTATTGGAATTCCCATTTACATTTGCTTTATGTATATTAACCCCTTTATCTTAAATCCTCGGATCTCTCTCGGTTTTTTCTTGACCTCGAGTTCGCGGAAAGGGATGTGTGTGTGTGTGTGTGTGTGTGTGTGTGTGTGTGTGTGTGTGTGTAAAATGTTGATAATCTATATATTTGATATACATTCTATAAAAGGTATATTTTATATTCAAGTGTATTTTATGTCATAGATTTTGTATGTATAAATAAATCATATTTTGCATTAAACAGTGAAGTTCATGAATGTGTTATTTATTCCATTTCCGCAAGGAATGTTTCATAGGCACGTCTTCAGATTATACTAGATAACATTTATGATATTGATTCTGTTGAAATCAACTACCTCTGCTAAATATTCATGTATAAAGATGGGGCCTCCGTGGCTAGAGCATCGGGCTCAAAATCACAAAGCCTCTCACCTCTGTCGGCGCGTGTTCGAATCTCGGTCGCGGCGTTATGTGAGCAAGTTTGCCAGTTTACTTTCGGAAGGTCGGTGGTCTCTTCCCAGGTACATTGTATCTGGGTTCTCTGCTCCACCACCCCCCCCCCCCCCCCCCAAAAAAAAAACCCCCAAAAAACAAAAACAAAACTGGACGCCAGCAGATAACTGAAAAATTGTTGAGTGTGGCAGAAAGCAATAAATAATCGATCAATCATGTATAAAGGTAAATCCGTATATCTTATTGATTCCCCAAAAATCTTTGTAAAAATGACTGTTTTCTCTACAAAACAATACGTCAATTCACTTGATTGATTGATTATATATTGTTTAACATCCCGCTCGAGAATCTTTCACTCATATGGAGACATCACCATTGACGGTGAAGGGCTGCAAATTTAGGCCTATGCTCGGCGCTTATAGCATTTGAGCAGGGAGGGATCTTTAACGTGCCACACCTGTTGTGACACGGAACCTCGGTTTTTGCGGTCTCATCCGAAGGACCGCCCCATTTAGACGCCTCTTGCGACAAGCAAGGGGTGCTGGAGATCTATTCTATCAATCCGGATCCCCACAGGGTCTACCGTCAACTTGAAGAACAGATAACACACCTTGTTAATCAATTCAAATCACCTAGCAACTTCTTTTCATAGTATGAAACGTTTTAGTATTTTTAGTACATCTCGAGAAGACTTGTCCCAGTATATATGGAACATCAATGAATAAGAACCACTTTACGTTAGAGAATGACATCAATCATGGTACGTGGGTTCCGATTTGCATTAACTTGAAGATTTATTGTAGTTTTAATATTGATATTGGTATAATAAAAGATTATATTACATCAAGGAGGGTCGGCAATAAATCCTATCCCAGACAGCAAGCTGATGTCCCAGTTTTTAGCAATATCTTTGTAACAAACGTAAACTTTACCTGTGTCCTCAATTTCACCGAATAAAGGAAGTAGCGCTATGTACAGTCCATTGATAATATACTGTTATTATTATACCAAGTAGTAAAATAGGCCAAAAGGTAAATAGATCACATCTTTCTTTTCTACAGAGGCGTTTAGATATATATAGCACTGTCAAACATATGGGTTATCTCTCGTTATCTGAATAATACTGAGAATGTAATTTCAACCCGTCTGAAATCATTGGTAACAATTTGAACATCGCTATTATTCCAGCAAAGATAACCACTGAGAAACGTTCAGAATTTGCTGTCCAGTGTCTTTACAAAAATATGAAATTTTACAAGCTCCTACATATAGTTGGTTACCATCAATGGTACAAATGGATATTTTGTGTAAATACATTGTTCCCACGTTTCGCACATTCTTCTGAAGTATATCGAATTTTTAAAACATTGTAACTTATATTCCACATCCATATCGGAGAAAACAAAGGCAAAATCTATTTCTCAACTGTGAAGCTCTTGGAAATTTGCTTTCAAGGTATAATTTAAGAAAAAATATGTTCAAATGAAAATTTTACTATGTGCATATTCATAGGGAATTTTAAGTTGGTTTCACGGTGAAAAGAAATGGAATATTTGAAATGTTTTTGGCCACTAAAAGTTCCTTGTTTGCTTATTAATGTACATTTACGAAACTTGTCATACAGACGTAAGGATAGGTACAATTAATATGGACCATCTGCTACTTCGTATATTTATTTATAAGGATAAATATCCACATTAATTATTTGTCCAGAATTTTTCATTTACTGTCACACAGGTATGATAATGCCAATCAGTAAATCGCAAATAAGTTGGTTCTTAGAAAGGGGTATCATTTATGTTTGGAGAATTCTAGTGCGTAAAAAACACAATTCATATTTTTATTTTATCCATTTTTTAATGTTAGAAGAATTCTTAAAATTTGCTCCCCTATCCATCCATCCTGTTAAAATATTTTCATATATTTTATTATTTAGATATGATCAATATAATTCAAAGAATCCATAACCTGGCAGTTCTGCATGTACAAGGTGAAACATCTGAAAGAAGTGTGTTTGTTGGAGACGGTCTGAGTAACGAGAGAACATTATCGGCAAAGAATCCTGCAGAATTTCTCATTTAATTTTGAAAGTCTTCGTAGATTAATTCACTGACCAGAAAGAGTTACACAGGGAAATAAACTTCCTTTTGGCATGATGAACATGTATATTTCAAAAGGTTATGTATAAACAGATGGAAAGTTTATCGTTCACATGTATTTTCTTTTCTTTCACTTTATTCATTGTTGGTAACTCTTTCTATTTTACAAACTGTACAATGAAATTTCTGTAAACCAACTATTATTTATGTGGGAGACATTTCTCCATAACTGCAAATATTTCTCGTCGCGAACCAGTATCATAATTTTTCTCTTGTTTAATATTACTTCAGTCATAAGAATAGTCGCCGTGAACTAAGTTAATATCAGTGAACAGGCCAAGATAGTATTCAACAGTATTCAATCTCATAATTCCTGTAGAAAATACAAATCAGAGATCTAGGTAAACACGGACCCCTGGACATACCAGAGGTGGGATCGGGTGTCTAGCAAGAGTAAGCATCTCCTGTCGTCTGGTAGCACCTGCCGTGAGACTTGTACCTTGACCAGGTAAACGGAGTAATCCGCAGTCAGAATTAGTGTGCCAAGAACGGTCTAACAATTGGTATGAAACACGCCAGGCTGCATTTTACCTTATGGAAGGTTCTACCGGTAAACTAGATCACAATAACGACTGTAAAATTTGCAAATGCTGACTTTAGACGAGACTTTACAATTCTCTGTCACATCAACTTCTTTGTCATTAGCCTGCCTCGATTTCAAAACTGATCATATGCTGAACAAACTCTTGCGTATTGAATCATTTGGGAGATATAAACACTATATGCAGGTGAATGGAATATTGTCACATGGATAAGGGAAGTTGGCGATAGAGAAATTGAAATCATCTCGTTGTCATAAAGTTAAGCTGCTAGTTTGACGCCAGGATCCATTTTCAATAAAATATGCATGTACGAAGCAGATGTAGAAGATTCTGTGGTATCTTTTATTTCAAGTTCACTGCGATATATCGAATTGACACATGAATGAAAATGATCATTATTAACAGATAAGGCGTCTAATATCTTAATGTCGAATTGAGGGCCACAGAATAGCCGCCAAAGAAGTTGTCGCGAATAAAGTTTAGTTTTGGCTTTAAGTTTTTTTCCTGGTAAATATTTACGTTAGGACTAGAATTTGGGTATTGCTTTAGGGTTATCATTGGAGAAATATCAGCTAAACTTGCCCACATATGACAGTTTATGCTTTTTGAGGCCTTCCTCTTAATGAAGGGAAAAGGAGAAATAAAGGAGGAATAAATCATCATTACTGCGATTTAACTGCTGATATTGTACAAGGATGCCTCTTTGTAGGTTTCAGTAGAGAAGAACAAAACGTGGGCCTAGTAAATATGATTCCACAATGTACAATTCATTATGATATTTGGGGAGAAATATGAAATCAAAATCTTATTTAGATATTTATAACAAAAATCAAATTGGTGTACAATCTTGTATAATGTGTTTAGGAGTTCTCCATTTAAGTGTCAAAATATGTTTTTGCTATTCATTTTGACCTAAAGTTTGAAAATATGACATAAAAAATATATATTTACTTGTAGTATGGTTTCTGGATTGCTATTATTGACACTTTGTTTTACTTTGAAATGCATGTGTATTTTATTTTATTCAACATCATCTCTCAGTTTTGTAGTACATGTAGTTGCCGCATACAATTTATATCAATGAAAGTCCCCCGATCAACATCAATCGGCTACTTTTCTGTATGAAGATGCACATCCACACTCTTTGTATGTTTGTAGGTGGTTGTGTAGTTGTTGTATCTAAGATAACCATTAACCTGAGAAAATTACATCATACTGTTTCCAGTGATTTGTTTTCTATACATGTACTATGCAAAACATAAACGGTACCAATGCACCAGATGCGGATTTCGACAAATAATATCTCTTCAGTGATGCTCAAGTAAAAAAATGTTGGAAATCCAAATAAGAACAATCTTGGAAGAGCTGAACGACCCCAAAAGATACCAAATACTGGAGCAAATCCGGCTAAGGATCAGAGCTACGCATAGGGGAGATAATCCTTAATTTTTTAAAAGAATTTCTTAATTTTATAACAACAAATTTTAATCCGTATTTTCATGCTAGTACGGAAGTACCCATAAAAGTAACCTATTTACAGAAGCTTTTAATTAGTAACCTTTTCAGTCTAGATCTGCTTTTTGTAAGGGTTTAAATTTATGTTGTTCATTATGTACATTTTACATTCCTTGCTAAGTTTTAAATCCCTTTGTATGAATATTACTTTTTGTGTGTATTTATATTTTTATTTTAAGCGCTGCAGAGTAATTTTAATATTATATTTAGCACGATGTAAATGTTGTATGTTATCATTATCATTGGTAACACTTGATCGCTAAGAAAAATAATG
This sequence comes from Ostrea denselamellosa, assembly GCA_024699665.1. NCBI lineage: Eukaryota > Metazoa > Mollusca > Bivalvia > Ostreida > Ostreidae > Ostrea > Ostrea denselamellosa. The sequence continues at coordinate 18,068,608 of JAMZEH010000005.1, forward strand.
TTTGTTTGTTTGTTTGTTTTATTTATAGTCGCCTGAGCAATTTTTCAGCTATCCGGCGACTGAGAAAAATAATGAAATTATGAGGGAAATATTAAAGATACAACAGACTTTTCTGCGTTTTTGCTATGAAATCACATTTTTTACACAAATAATTCACACCAGGCCTGTAACACTATTAAATTTTGATCTGCATTAAATATACAACATACTTGTTGATACCCTATAAACGTTACACTGGTCATTCGTCGTTATCTTAACTTTTCCCCTATAAAGCACATGACCTTTCATCTCTCGATAAATTGCTCACAAGTGCTCTCCCACATCTGCATTTTTTGCTTCATACCTGAATAATTTATTGAACATAAATTTTAACTGTAAACTTACAACTCGACATTATGACAAACATAACGAATTCAGCTTCTCTATTGTCAACTTCCCATATATATGCAACAATATAGCAGTATCACCTGCATAGTGTTTATTTCTCTCTGCTGATTCGGTGCGCAGGATAATGTTCTGCATATAATCAGTTCTTAAATCGAAAGAGGCTACGGACAAAGTTGATGCTACATGAGTATCAACAGTCACGCTCGAAAAGGAATGCTACACCAGAGAAATTTGATGTCGATGAAAAAAGGAGGATATGTGCTACAATATTTTGAAATTAAAAACTTCCAAATATATTTTATTTAGTCACAAAATGCATTTTATTAGCAAATAATCTGAAAAACATCTAAAACATCTGCTGGACTCGAACCAGAGATAGACAGTTCAGCAATCAACGTGCTAACCTGCTGAGGTACTCAGATAGGCAATGAACGCTAAAATGAATAGACAAATTTAGTCAAGTTGGTTATATTTATATTTTCATTCATGGTCTTAAAGGAAGTCGAATACCTCTTAGAATTAGCATTTCGTGAATTTTATGTTTGTAATACCAATCTAATTTACAAATACCACCTGTATTATGTAATACTGATTGACACCTGCGACACTTGGTTTGCTGTAAAGATTATATAACCTGTTTATTGGAGTTGTACTGAAAAGTTCCGGAAATTTCAATTTTAATATAAATACACAATGATATTAATCTCTTGAATCACTGGTGATTAAAGATTCAAATACTTAGATATTTTACTGAATATAGATGCTGACGGCAAACTAACAACTCAACTTTATGACAAACGGGATAATTTCAATTTCGCCACTTTCGATTTCCCTTATCTATATGGCAATATTCTATCATCACCTGTATATGGTGTTTACATCTCCCAACTAATTCAATACGCAAGAGCACGTTCTTCATATGGTCCGTTTATGAATCAAGCTGACTACTGACAAACAAGTTGATGTTAATGGGGTTTGTACAAACTCGTCTAAGGTCAGCATTTTGCAAATTCTATGGTCGTTTTAATGATCTAGTTTGCCAATACAACCTTCCATTAGGTCAAATGTTGTCTGACGTGTTTCATCCCAATTGTTAGACCGTTCTTGGCCCATTAATTCTGACTGCGAATTACTCCGTGTACCTGATCGGAATGTAGGGCTCACGGCAAATAGGACTGGTCAATAGGGGATGATTACCCCTCCTAGACACCTGGTCCCACCTCTAGTGTGTCCGGGTTGCGTGTTTGCCCATCTCTCTGATTTGTATTTTCTATAGGGGATGCGAGATTAAGTGCTTTCGTGATCTTAACATTTTCATGAAATATTAAAATATTCAATTATACACATAAGCAATAATAGTTGAAAAACATTCTACGTGCAAATTAAGTTTTAAAAATATCCAGTTCTCTGACATTTCAACCATCCCATACTTTCTTCCTTACTGCCCTTAACAGAGGTCGGTAGCTCAGTTACGTCATATGCCTATACATATAATACTTTATATTTAAGTTTGCCAATGTTTTGCCTTATATGACACTACTAACAAAATTAACATTCAATTTCATATAACATGAAGTCAGTCACGTGATCAGACTTTTTTCTTGCGTATGAATACAATCACCGCTTCAAAAGTATTTGTGTCAATTGTACTAGGTATCTTCACCTGTCTTGACATCATAACGGAAGCAAAATAAATAAAACGCATCAGAATATTTGTAAAGAGACAAGAATTTAATTAATGAGTAAAACAGAAACATTCACCATACCGTTCAGTTGTTTTATCTTTAAGAAAATACCTTCTGTAATTTAAAGTGCAACTTTAATGGCGAATTCATACGATGTCTTTGATATTTACAGTATGGCAGTCTAATCACTGAATGAAAACGCTATTTTCCGCAAAACTGAAACCATATGGAAACCCTGCGGAAACCTGACGTTGAGGTTTCCTGTATGGTTTCTGCAGTGCGTAAACGATTATATAGTTTCAGTGTCAAGTTTCAATCTGCGGAAACTATAGACTGCGATTCCTAATGCTTTCTGCAGTGCTGAAAGTTAACTCAGGTTCGGAGTATTTAAGTTGATAATATAGAATGATTCAAATATGATCTTTTAAAAAAAATATGAAAAAATATGAAAGTTAATTGAGAAAAGAATATTAAGCACATTTTATATCATATCGTTATTAAAATTAACTGAGTTTAACAAAACTGACATGAAATGAGATAACGGAAAACATACGGTAGTGTATTCTGCGTGTGTTGTTACGTGTGATAATGTAGCGTGTATACCGTCCCAGTTAATCCTTTTTTGTATATAATTATTGTTAGTTTCATGTTAATTGGAGGGTTTTTATCAGTCATGGGAACAATAGAGCGAAATACACAAGGTGCTCACGATGAATACAGTTCAGCTTCGTCGCCAATAATAATAAAAAAAAAAGATCGAAGAGCATTGTAAAAATAAGTGTGTGGGGAAAATAATAAATCGCGCAAAAAATGAAATGAATTGATCATAAAACTTCGAATAGGACATTTATATTCACGCAGTTGCATTACTAAGGATGTCGATTTTACAGCTATATAGTTCATTTTCACAATTTTATAACAATGAATACTGCATATTGAAAATTAAGATTTTGATTACTCATACAGTAAGGTGTACAAATGTATATATATATATATATATATATATATATATATATATATATACGGGTTTTACGGACTCATAAGAAGGGCCGCCTAATTTAGTGTCCTCTTACAACAAACAAGGGGTACTGAGATCCCACAGGCATTCCTGTAAGATATCAATTGTGTTTGTTTTACGTCCCTTTATAAATTTACCTATATTGAAACCTCACCATCTGTAATATAAATGTAGAATATATATATATATATACTCATGGACAAAAGAAACGTTACATGAGAAAAATATGAATTTTAATAAATTTTCTGCAATGAAATATAATTCAAACCAATATTATTGTTATTAAAATATACCTTCACATACAGGTAAAGAAATTTATCTTAAATTCATTCAATCGTTACTTTATTTCCAAGGGAGTCTAAATCACTATTTCGTAGAGTGCGTCTTTCATGTGCTTTAAATTTCGTCTTTTTTTCCAACCCTTCAATACGTCTTGTTACCAATAGAAAGAAAAACATCGAATTTCCATTTTTCGAATTGTTTAGTCAAAGCAATAACATGCCCCTTCTTGATAATGCTAAGAGAGAAAGGGCTATTGGTATGCTCCAGCTTGGAACTACACAAACAGAAGTTGCTCGACGTTTTGGGGTAGCAAGGATAACCATTTCAAGGTTATGACAGAGATTTCAAACGACTAACTCAACTTCAGATCGACCAAGATCCGGTAGACCACGTGTTACAACACCTAGACAGGACAGACTAATCCGATTACGTCATCTGCGCAATCGCACCGAGAATCCTCGGATCACTGCTGCAAGTATCCCTGGCCAACGTCATATCAGTCGGAGAACGATCCAAAGACGTTTAGCTAATGCTGGACTTCGTGCTAGGAGGTCATACCGGGGGCCAATGTTAACCCATTGTCACTGTCAGCGCCGATTGGAATGGGCACAACGACATCTGCGATGGAGATAGGCTGATTGGCAACGGGTGTTGTTCTCTGATGAATCCCGTTTCTTGCTCTGTAGAGTGGACGGTAGAACCAGAGTCTATCGTAGACGTGGTGAACGCTTTGCTGATGACTGTGTTATTCGTCACGATCGCTTTGGTGGCGGAAGCGTGATGATGTGGGGCGGCATAGCAGCCAATAGAAGAACTGATCTTGTGTCAGTCAATGGCAATCTGAATGCTGAAAGATACAGGAATGAAATTCTTACACCTCATGTTCTTCCTTTCATTGCTGCCAACGGTGGAACATTCCAAGACAACGCGCGACCTCACACCGCAAGAGTGAATATGGACTTCTTACGTCAAAACAATGTTGACGTCCTACCATGGCCGCCTTTATCACCTGATCTGTCGCCGATCGAACATCTGTGGGACCAGCTGGACAGAAGAGTTAGAGGACGTCAGATTCAACCGGAAACTCTCGATCAGCTGAGCGTAGCACTGACTGAGGAATGGCAACGCATTCCAGTAGCGTCAATCAATCGTTTAATCGCTTCCATGCGCCGTCGATGTCAGGCTATTATTGATAACAGGGGTTCATTCACCCGATATTGACTTTGGGAAATGACATTTGCGGTACCCCCTTTAAACTGTAACACGTATAGAGTTGTGGGTAACTTTGAACTTTTGTGTTGACACTTTTCAATGGTCATTGGTGATATGAATTCAGTGTTAAATGCCCAGAAATATTTCATTTTGCCAATTAAATATATTTACTATTTAATATGTGTAACGTTTCTTTTGTCCATGAGTATATATATATATATATATATATATATATATATATATAGAATAATTTTATTTTTACTGTTTTTGATTTGAAGGTATTTAATTGATCAAATCAAAAGATTGGGAAAAAGTTCTAACAATTTACTCGTCCCTCTCCTAAAACGTTGTAATATGTCATGCAAGATAAATAATTAACAGGTAAAACGTATAATAATAAAATGAATCTACAAGTTTCATCGATAATTTTTTTGAAAAACTGCAAATTAAGTACTTTTCAAGATAGTCATTATCGCGATCAAAACAGCCATCCCCAAGCAATTGAAGCATATTCAAGAGGTCTAAAAAAGTTATGTACAATTTTGACTGATATTTCCTACCAATTTTGAACATCAGCTTTTTCAAAAGCCCATTGTTATAAGCTTTGTCTACTATGGAATCAAGATACACAGACTAACTGATAATAAGCCTAATTGAGGATACACCGAAACACACTCCAGCCTATCACCATGTATACAGTAATTGTGATATAGGAAACATGCGTATTAGCCATACAAATATCTAGTATGTCTTACACAGTGACTGTGTTTGAGGACGAAGCAAAGAGTATTGTCATTAGTATTTATATCCATAATAGGACAAAATAAAATATTCGAAATTAGAACTGAATGTGTGAGGGCAGAGCTCTGTCAAAGCATCATAGAACATCTTGTTACATGACTGTAGACATTTGATCCGCATGGCAAATATAATGCAAATGATGTAAACAGTTCATTGTGGCATCATATTTAGCAAATTTACAAAAATGACGATTTTGGTACTACAATCGTGTTAATTAAGGAGTGATTATATGGTTAAGAAAATATGGTTTACATACTTTTACAAATTTTATGTAATATCTCAGAATGATATGGACTTGGGTACACTTGTTGTCACACTTGCACTTGATCAAAATTGTCAAGTGCGATAGGTGTGGTTTAATTTTTCGTTTATATATATATATATATATATATATATATATATATATATATATATTCTTGTTACCTATAGGGAGAGCTGTGAGAGCTAGGGCTTTGCCCTCTGTAAATCATTTCCAGTTACCCATAAACATTTTTCAATCCAGTGTCTTTTCTCAACCATGCCTCCCCATGGGGATCCAGGTTATTAGAATAGATCCACAGTACCCCTTGCTTGTCGTAAGAGGCAACTAAATGGGGCGGTCCTTCGGATGAGACGCAAAAACCTAGGCCCCGTGTCACAGCAGGTATGACACGATAAAGATCCGTCCATGCTCAAAGGCCATAAGCGCCGAGCATAGGCGTATATTTTGCAGCCCTTCACCGGCAATGGGGACGTCTCCATATGAGGGAAATTTTTTTGAACGGGACGTTAAACAATGTATAATCAATCAATCATCAATCAATGATGGTGGAGCATTAACTAAAATATTCCTCTGCCAATCATACAGTGAAAGTCATAGGTCTTTCAAACATGATCTTAAAACCACGGTAGGTGTTGGCATGATAAAGAACCCTCACTGCTACATCCTTGAGACTGGGTAAAACTCCACCTACAGCTCTTGATGTCTCTACATATTAAGTAAAATATTCTCAAGATATTTGTCAACTTCAGAGTAATACCACCCCTTTTATTTTTTTATGTTTTGACTTGACTATCTTTGATACTATGAGAGTTTTCTTTAACCTTACATCTGGTTTTTACATTTTAGACCTTGAATGTGGGGTCAAAGATGAAGATCATATATATACATACATACATATATATATATATATATATATATATATATATATTCTAATGTTTCTATTTTTCATACAAATTAAGCATTCTTAAGATGTTTTTTTTCCCATTTTGAAACCCACATATCATGCAGATGGTGAAAGCACCTTTGTTGAAATAGTAGATGACATGTAATGATTTTTAGGTGAAAGCCTAGGAGTATACAAGACGTACAACAGTGCATTTGATATCAATGGAGCATGCTATTATTGATGGCTATCAAGCTTTACATGTACAAGGTGTTGGTCATTTGAAACCTCTAGAATATTCCCACTGACTCTCATCAATTGATGGTCCGCTTCAAAGAAGATGGGCATATTGCTTCGCACCTGTTGTTTGGTTGGTATGTTTGTAGACCACATGTTGTCCACTCCATATCTTGAAAACTATCTATTTGATGATGATGATATTTCATATGTGGGTTGGTGTAGAGAAGAAGAGGACACCTATTTAGGTCAAAAGGTGAAGCCACCCTGGACATAGGAAGATACTGTCCGCTTAATATCTTGAGAACCGTTTTGATTGACATCAAACTTGGTACACTGGTTCATTGGCATTAGTAGATGACATCTTTTAATTCTAAGGCGACATAGTCAAAGGTCAGTGGTCACACTGGTCATATACTGACCGTTCAATATCTTGAGAATCCTTTCCTTGACAAATATCAAATATGGTACGCTTGTACATTGTTAGGAGTAGATGACCCATTTTGATTTCGAGGTCACATGGTCAAGGGCCAAACTGGATATATGAATGTCCTGATCGCTCAATATCTTGAGAACCCTATGCTTGAAAAGTATCAAATTGGGTACACTGGTACATCCTAAGAAGTAGATGATCCCTACTGATTTAGAGGTCACATGGTCAAAGGTCAAGGGTCGATCAGGACAGGGTAATATTTTGTATCTCTATTTTTAGAACTATTTGCTTGATTGACACCAACATTGGTGCACTAATGCATCCTAAGAAGTTGATGATCTCCATTGATCTTAAGGTCACATGGTGAAAGGTCAACGGTTATTCCACTGTAGACAATTAGGAACCTTAAATATTGTTTGTTCAATATTTTGAATTGTTTTGACACTATGACAATACTATCAATTAAATTATATATGTGTGTAACTCTTTTCAATTTTGTACCATAAGGGCAATTGTGTTGTGTTTCTGAAACATTTCTTGTTTACACTAGTACTGTTGTAGATATACAAAAATTTTAACCCAGCTTAAGATTGTCTGTATTGTTATTCAATAATCTTTATATAAGTCAGTGAATTGTGTATATTTTTTTTTGTAAATTTCAGGAGCACTATATATATCACTGATAAAGTGCCTAGCCTTGATTCAATTATGTTGTAACATTTTAGAGAAGGGTAAATCTTTATCATTAACAAGCTTCTGCAGGTTTGTGCACTGCATAAAGCAAGGTTGTAAAGTAATTTCAGTAGTGCGTAATCTGTGCGTAAACCATGCGTAAACCGGGGTGGCGACTATTTTCAGCAATGCGGAAACATTGCGGAAACCTAAGGTTTCAACAAGTTTCCGCTGCATAAAGCACCTGGAAACGGGGACGGCCCAAGCTAACGGAGTGCGTAAACCCTTGTAAACTTGAAGTTTCCAAACTGACATCCTGCGTAAACTATTTGTTTTTTAGTTTTCCGCATAGTTTTCGCACAGTTTCCGCACCATGTAAATTATAGTTTTCATGTAGTGAATATTAGATTCACTTTATGATGATGGTAACCTGTTGTTTCCGGGCAATAGCCATCGCCGCCATGGCCGAGGCCATCTCGATCCCGAAACAGTGTTCAAGGGCACCACTGCAAGTCTTTATTTAAATCCTACAACTGAAATTTCTCGATTGAACGAAAAGTCTCTTTCACTTTGTGTTTATCTTCTCTTACACACCTTGGAAGTAAAAAAAAAATACAACATACCTGTACTTCGTCTAAATATGTCGGTATAATGCTACAACCACGAGTCATAACAATGAGCCTTCTTCCCTTCTAAAAACCTGACGTAGAAATTAACATCATCTTGATCCAATTATCCCTCGTCATCTCTCTACGACGATCTAAATTTCTGTCGAAATTTATATTTAGCAATAGGGTTTACAAATTTAAATAAAGTAGGAGACCGCCACCGTTTCTCCAGCACTCCTTCGGGCGTTATAGGATTTGATCACATAACCAACTTCATCTCACATTGCAATAACAGTCAAACAATGTATCTTATTTGTTAATTGTAGCTTTCATCAGAAATTTATCAAAATGGTCAAGTTCGAGTTCAATTGTTAACAAATATAGTGTTTTGTTATCAAATTGGTATTGCCATGTACCACCCTTGGCTTTCTTTGCTTGATTTCTGGTGTTTGTTCCTCAAAAAACCGAAGCATAATCTGAAAAAATATACGCAGATATCTGAATTAATTTTCGTTTTCAAATATATATATATATATATATATATATATATATATATATATATATAACTTATTTTGTAAATCATCATCAATTTCAGTCCCAATAACAAACATTTGTCAGTCAGAGTTGGTGTAGAGCGCATAAAATAGATAATAATTTCATACGGTAGCGTAGTTAAAATGAGAGATTAAAACACTGTCGTGTTTTCGTTTTGAAGGAAGCATGTATATTTGATATAATCTTGTTCAAATATGCTAGTTTCGATATCAAACTCTGAAATATCTTCATTCTCATTAAAATCTGCCCTGAATATCTATAAAAACGTTTCTGTGTATTCTTCGTATAGAAACTGACTAGCTAGAGATAAAAAAATGTTATTTAATTTTAAAACTAATTAAAAGATCCGGGCCTTGGAGGTGCTACATTACAATCAGAGGTTGTTCAGATCTGTGTATGTATATTTCCGACCGTATATATTGTTTTGACAATATAATATCATCAGTCCTGTTTTTTGGTATATGTTCAGGAAAATACACAATGCGTCAAGTCATAAATATTCCAAATAACTAACTAAGATGTTTTCCGGCTTGTCGGGCCTCTGCGGCCCTATGATGCTACCGAAGGGTGAACATAAAAATCTCTGATCAGTCAAATTATAGAGTATTCTTTATGCAGGGGTTTCATAGAAGACACTCTGCTGTTAGAACTCTATGGAGAAATACACGTATAAACTTAGTCCTCAAAATCTTCATTAGTTTGATAAAAACGGTTCTAGTCGAAAGTTAAATTCATTATATAGCAGCAAATGATTTTATCTTATTTGCTGCATTAATCAAACAGAAAAATCCTGTGGGGATTCGAGTTAAAATAGGTCCTCAGTAGCCTCAGTAGAGGCGATTAAATGGGTGGTCCTTCTGATGAGAGCGCAACAAACGAGGCCACGTGTCACAGCAGGTGTGTCACAATAATACTCCTCCCTGATCCAAGGCCGTAAGCACCGATCATAGGTCTACATTTTGCCGCCCTTCACCGGGCAATGACAGAGTCTCAATATGAGTCAAATTTTATCGAGAGTGACTTTAAACAATATGCAACCAACAAAGTGATAAATCATGTTAGTTTTATATGTAAATTTATGTGAATAAATGTGACAATTTTATGATTCCGTTCGTGGTAATGTTTTGAATTTTTTTTTATTCCTGATGAAACGTGTATGAAATAATCCAACTACAAGCAGGGTAGAGAGGTTTACCTGAACTTGCCTGGTGAATGACTTCATGACGGTATTCCGTAAATACTGATAAATAAAACTCCACTGGATACCGATAAGGTGTTCATATAAAAATAGGTCTTTATCCTAACCTGGTTTTAGTGATGTCTAGCAGATGCTAAAAAATGTTGTATAATTTGGTTGTCGATGGTGTAGAAACCAACGTGACCATCAACAAAGAAAAATTGAAGTTTGAATCAGACAGCAATGGAGATAGTAAGTATATATTTTCGTAATATGAATTCATCGTTTTGTTATGTTTTTTTTGTGTGTGTTTCATCAGAGCAAGAGATGAACTGGTGAAAAACGAACTGTCTTTGTTAATGTAGGATAGCTTTCAGAATACTACGTGTCAACGAAAATAAATTTATGATGAGAAATGATAGACTTGTTTGATTAGTTAGGAAACATATTTTTACTAGTAGTTGAATTTCCCTAGCGTCTACTATCCACGTATGCATAGTGTTTAAATGCGTAGTTGTAGGTAAAAGAAACTAAGAAACACTGTAACTGACTTACTTCTTGTTATATTTCAAGTTTACATACATGTAACCCCAAACCTTCAATCTTAAAGATAAATATTGTGACCTAGAATTTGATTGGTTAATTTGGATATTGACTTTTGAAATTTGAATTTTGAATCTCGAAAAACGAATCTCGTATTTTGAATCTCGAATGTCGACTGAGCCTTCTACGCTTTCGTAAAATTGTCAATTGTGAAATTGGAAATAAATGTACATGAAGCTGACGAAAAACAGTGATTTAGTACTCCGACTGAATAAGCTTGCTCCAGACCAAGGAACTTCCATCACGAAGAACAACACTTAATGGTCGGCTAATGTGTTCTAGAAATTATTTGATCTCAGATGAACACCATGGTTTGAAAGCTGAATAATTCGTCATTGTCACGGACAAGTATGGAAAATACATCAAGTTTGTTGAACGATCTACCAAGACTTACTCCGTTCCAGAGCTCGTGTTTTTTTGACCAATTTCACCAGCAATTCGAATACTATGAAGCTTAAAAACTGAATCAAGTGACACAGGAGAGTTTTTGGATTGTGTATATATGTTTTGTATTGTTTTTTCGTTTGGAAATATTGCTTTTGGACTACCTGTGCATTTATCTGTGAGAATCTTATGAACACTCCTCATTCACTGTACAGCACTACATATGTAACAGCATGGGTGACCGACCAGAATTAAGCATGATTAAACCACTTTATTTAAAGAACTCAGATATTCAGTGCTTTGAAAATTACAGAATAACAGATTATGATTTAATGGACAGTCTTACAAAAGTTGTTGGTGACTCTCTACATTGCCTACAACTAGATCGAAACTTATGGCGAATATACCTTAGCGATCATGCAACTCGCAGAAAGCTCTTAACAGAAGGGATTGAAATCCGGAATGTTTCAATTTCTTTTTTTGACACTAATCCATATTCTACAGGCATTCATAATGTCAAAGAGAAATCTTTGAAAATCAGGCTGTGTGGTCTGCCATTGTCTGTAGACGATCCAGCTGTTCAAGAACTGCTTGAGAAACTCGAAGTGAAACTTAAGAGTAAAATTCTGTATGAGAAAATCAGACATCCAGTAACAAACCGTATGACAAGCGTCTTAAATGGAAATCGTTTCATGTACATAGAACCCCTACCGGACGGTCAACATCTACCCAGAATAAACTACTGTGCCGGGATACGATGTCAAATATTTCATTACGGTCAACCAAAATCACAACGCAAAATGACTTGCACACAATGCTGGGCCACTGATCATGTCAGGAGATTCTGCAAAAATGCACCTCGATGCAAAGTATGTAAACAGGAGGGTCATACCCCAGGCCATGAAAACTGTCCATCGTATGAGGTACAGACTAATGTCATAGCCTTTAATGGTGAGGAAAACATTCTGTCCAATTTTTTTCCTTGTGAACTCAAGATCTACAATGTAACTCACAACTCAGCAGAACACGCTTTTCAGTACACAAAGGCCGTGAGATGTGGTGACCTTGATGCTGCAAAAAACATCCACGAGGCCAAAGATGCGTTGTCCGCCAAACGCTTAGGAGACAAAATCAAGCCAAGTGATCAATGGATTGACACACGAGAAACGGTCATGACTGAAATCGTTGAAAATAAATGTGCTCAAATACAATGTTTCGAGAGAAATTACGGGCAGTGAAAAAAGACACCATCTTCGCAGAATCAACATTCAACGATACATGGGGTACGGGCTTGGACAAACAGGGTACCGAAAACACAAAAGTGGAATCCTGGCCTGGACAAAATCTTCGAGGGAAAATCATCGGCAAAATTTGCAAAAAGGTTAGAAAAAGGAAAAAGAGTGACCAATGGAGTCAACCAAAACAAAAACATCAGTCTAAAGTAAACACGAAACAAAAAGAGATTACCCAGATGTTTAGAGCCCTGCGCCAGCAATCGGACTCTGAAAATCTGTCAGGCTTCGACGCGTCCTCGGAATCTGATCCCGACGAGACAGGCAACAGTTAAATGTCTGATATGCACGAGCGATTTCGAATGCCCAAGGACTCTGATTTATTGAACAATGGAGTGGTATTTTTGTTCTACATATTTACGTAAGATATAATGGAAAAACTAGAATTTATTTCTGTTAATGTAAGGGGGTTAAATACTCCCGAGAAAAGGCAAAAAATATTCTCATGGTTAAGAGAAAGTAAGATAGATATCATTCTACTTCAGGAAACACATTTTATTGAAAAAAATGAATCACTTTACAATTTAACATGGAAAGGCAAAACTTGTCATACCTACAGTGATTCTACATTTAGTAGAGGTGTGTCTGTCTCCTTTAGTGAAACAGTCAATGCCAATATCATAAATGTAAGAAGATGTGATGATGGAAGAAAAAGTTTAATTAATCTTGAAATTGATGATAATACATTTACAATTGTAAATATTTATGCTCCAAATGATATCCAAAAAGAGATGTAAATTTTTCAAAAAGCTCAAAACTTTCATATCAAAAAATTCACTTAACGAAAACATTGTTATGTGTGTGGACTTTAACTGTCAAATGAATAATGCTGCAGATAAAAGTGTACGTTATCTACAAGATGTAATTAGACATGGTAACATGGACGACATGTGGACAAAACATTATCCTAGTAAGTTAGGTTATACATGGTGTGATGCTAGAAATGATCCCAAAAGTCGCATAGATTATGTCTTTATAAACAATTCTTTTTGTTATACATTAGATGATATTGGAATTAGAAAAATCCCAGGAACTCATTCAAACGGAAGTCGTATGACTGACCATAAATATTTGAAATTTAATTTCTATATAGATAAATCCAGAAGGGGTTCGGGATATTGGAAGTTTAATGTTTCTTACCTAGATAACGAAAAGTACAGAAGAGGTATAATAAATATAATTGAAAATATAGATTTATCCCTATGTCCCATAACAACATGGGAGTTGATTAAAAGAAAGCTTAAAGATTTTTCGATTGCATTTGCAAAATGTGAACAAAAATCAGTTAAAGAAAAAATAAAGTTTATTGAAAGTGAAATCGACGCAATAGAAAAAGGAAGTACAAATGACTTTAATTATAGACGTTTAAAAACACTAGAGGCAGATTTAGACGATATCTACGATAAAAAATCCAAAGGTTCTCAAATAAGATCTAAGGTAAAATGGATTGAAAAGGGGAAAAAAAAATTCTAAATATTTTTTAAGTCTTGAGAAGCAAATTCAATCATCAAACGCCATTAAAGAGCTAAAATCATCGGATGGGAGGAAATTTAACAAAACTAATGAATTAATGGGAGAAATGTATTCCTTCTATAGTGAACTCTATACAAGTAAAAATATTTCAGATGAGAAAATAGAACGATATTTATCTACCGTAAATGATCTTCCAAAACTAAATAAAGAGGATAAAGATTTATTAGAAATCTTTCCTACATATGAAGAATGCACAAATGCTGTCAATAACATGAAAAAAGAAAAATCGCCTGGGCTAGATGGCCTTCCAAGTGAATTCTATCAGTGATTTTGGAAACAACTTGGACCTTTGTTTTATAAAGCCCTGAATGATATCTTTAATAAAGAGAAACTTTCATATACACAAAGTCTTTCTGTCATATCACTTATCTATAAAAAAGGAGAAAAAGAGAATTTGAAAAATTATAGACCAATAAGCTTGACGAATACAGACTACAAAATTATAGCTTTTGTTTTCGCGAGAAGACTTCAGAACATACTATCTAAATTAATAAATGAAAATAAAACTGCCTACATCAAAGGTAGACATATAGGAGAAAATGCTAGACTAATACTTGACATTTTTGAGTACTGCGAAATAGAAAACTCAAAAGGCATATTGCTTTTCTTAGACTTTGAAAAAGCTTTTGATTCCGTAGAATGGAATTTTCTTTTTAAAACTCTGCAAAAATTCAATATTGGCAACACTTTTATAAAATGGGTTAACATTTTATACACTAATCCTTTACTTAAAATAAAAAATAATGGCTGGTTATCTAAGACTTGTGAAATGACAAGAGGCATTCATCAAGGATGTCCAATCTCAGCTCTGTTGTACCTCTTTGTCGCAGAAATCTTAGCTACCAAAATAAAACAAAATCCGAATATAAAAGGTATATCAATAAAGAACCATGAAGTTAAAAATGTACAGCACGCGGATGATTTAACCTTAGCATTGAAAGACGACGCTTCGTTAAAAGCATCTCTAGATACTGTAAATGAATTTTGTAAACATGCGGGGTCAAAAATAAACATAAATAAAACAGAATGTATCCTATTAGGAAATCTAAAATATTTATATGATGAATTATACGGCATAAAGATAACATATAAAGCAGTAAAATGTTTGGGGGTTTATACTGGACATGATAAGGAAGAATGTTACAATAAAAATTGGATGAAAATTTACCATGATATAGAAAAGCTATTTGAATCGTGGAAACGAAGAAAGTTAACTTTATTTGGAAAAGCATGTATAGTAAAGACACTAGCTATATCTAAACTTGTGTATGTTGCTTCAATACTCACTATGCCTGATAATACCTACATTAAGAAAATACAACGTCTTATTTACAACTTTATTTGGAATAAAACAGAGAGAATTAAACGCAATGTTTTGATAGGTTCTTTTTCAGAAGGTGGACTATCAATCGTCGATATTGAAAGTAAACTTAAAGCACTAAAAGCTGCCTGGGTTCCAAGATTGTTGAAAACTAAATCTGTCTTGTATAACATTTTTGAAAGCTATTGTAAACAGTTGAATATTACTGTTCCATATGTTTTGTCTTTTTCAGATAAAAAAATCGAGAACATGAAATTAGAAAAATTACCATTATTTTATAGACAAATGTTATGCTCTTTCAATGAGTGTAAAATTTGTACCTTAGATAATATTTCAGCAGATGTGATTCTACAACAACCTATATGGAACAATTGTAATTTTCTGTATAAAGGTAATACATTGTTTTTTAAAAATTGGATATCCAGTGGAATTTTGTATGTAAAAGATTTATTAGACAAGGGAGGCAACCTTAAAAAGCTTTCAGATTTTTCAAACTGTATTAGAAATAAGTCAAACTGGTTATGTGAATTTAGGATTATTTCTGATGTTTTCAAACGTTTATGTAAAAAACATAATTTTTCAAACTGCAATTTTATTAATATAAAGCACTCATATAGATTTCTCTTTTACACAGGAATAGTAGATGTTCGAGAAAAAAAATGCAATGTTTTCTATGAAAATTTAATATACCAAAAATTTCGGAAACCATATTATCAAAGAGTTTTAAATACTGAATTCAACATTGAATCTGTTGAATGGAAATATATATATCAATGTAAATTGTTGGATATTCCTGACAAGCACATGTCTGAATTCAATTACAAGCTTTTGAATAATATTCTCTGTAATAATGTATTTCTCAGTAAATGGAAAAGAGACACACATAGCAATTGTGAAAACTGTCACACAAGAGAAACAACAAAGCATATTATTTTTGAATGTGAAAATGCTGTCCCAGTATGGAATGCTTTAAGTAAATATCTGAATTTCAATGTAAAATGGAAGCACATCATGGTCGGATTCTTTCATGAACGAAATAGTAAAACTAAATCTTTGAATTTATTGATTTCCTATACAGCATATAGAATATATAAATACAAAATGTACTGTAGACTAAACTCACTCGATGAAACCTGTTATAATATTTTTCAACATGTAAAATTTTCAGTTACGAAATATGCCAAAATTTTGAAAAACCTCAATGTACTTGCTGAATATAGACTTTTTGAAAAATTTTGCAATCTAATGTGAATCATGTGAAATAAAGTTCAATTATGTACAATTACTTTTTACCGTATCGGAACTATATAATTTAAACTCATTTTTTGTACAACCATATTATATCAGTTTATAACATAAATAGATCTAAAGCCACTATACAGAGCATCCTGTCCTCTGATAGAGCCACTCAGTGAGTCAAAATGAAATGTCGAATATGTAGACTCATTGAGGCGGCGCGGCCTATATTTAGATCTCTTTTACATATATGATCAATGTACAGAAATATATTACTCGAATAATATTATTCAGATACTATATATATTTATGTTTTATTATAATCAATAATTCACATATATGTATGTGTGTGTATATGTATATATATATATATGTATATATGTATATATATATATCTCTATATGTATATCATATTTGATAGAATTATATACTTTTGACATATAGTCGAATATGTAGACTCATTGAGGCGGCGCGGCCTATATTTAGATCTCTTTTACATATATGATCAATGTACAGAAATATATTACTCGAATAATATTATTCAGATACTATATATATTTATGTTTTATTATAATCAATAATTCACATATATGTATGTGTGTGTATATGTATATATATATATATGTATATATGTATATATATATATCTCTATATGTATATCATATTTGATAGAATTATATACTTTTGACATATAGTCTTACAGATACTTGAACTGAATATACTTTTCTATAAAATTTATATCATATAATTACTTGAACTATTATTTGTGCATCCTGCGTGGTGTAATAGGCAAAAATTATTATTGTTATAGAGCTTTTTCCTTCATACAATTGCGAATATATGTCATATGTATTCTATATACATTATAGAATATAAGTAATTCTCACTGTACAATATGTATGTGAACATTCAACTCAAAATATATAGACATTATATTAGAAATTTCTAAAAAACTTTAACTAAGTGATATATATTTATGCATCAATACCTTTATATTTATACATTATTTGAAATTATACATTTAAGAAATGAAGTAGTAGATCAGTAATTGGTCAAAATTGTATGATCATTTATATTACGTATTACACATGTACAATATTTTGAGAAAAATCATAAGTCTCTCTATTAATTGGAAAGTATACATTTAAGAAATGAAGTAGTTAATTAGGTACCCTGCGTGGTACCCTAAGTCAACGCCATGTATTTTGAGGGAGCTTAATCAGGGCCCCATCCCTGGCAGTTGCCCTATTTTGTTAGTTAAGTTTGTTTGAATTGTTATAGAATAGGTTCTGGGTAATAAAGAATATATATAAATGTTAAAAAAAAAGAAAAAAACTTACAATAGAGGACTATAACAATAAGAAGAACATCAAATAGTAGTCTGATCCTGGTGAGTTTAACACATACTCTCTCTCTCTCTCTCTCTCTCTCTCTCTCTCTCTCTCTCTCTCGTGAAAATATGCATATGGATGCGATGCACTGTGGAGATATAACGGTTGTACTTTGTAAATGTTAAAGTGTCCAAAGTGTTGTATCCATCACGTATACAGTATGTTATGCAATAAAAAGGCCGAAGACTTTGGAATCAGATAAACTTAGCAAACCGTCTTCTAAACACTTCAAGGATGAAAACAAGTCAACTGAACGAGAGTCTACCATGGATAATAACCCCGTTTTAATTGTCGAAATAGGATAGTTAGTCCGTAATACGTGAACCTTTTAAGGAACTAGTTCCCGTGCCAGTTGTGTTCAATCGATGACAATGAATTTATAATCTTTGAATGCATATGATATTACAATGAGAAAATATGGTACATGAATAAATAGTTTTCAATACGTGTGTGTGTGTGTGTGTGTGTGTGTGTGTTTAGGTATATGAACAAACCGATAATGATGATACGATACAATGAATTAGAGGATCGTCGCTACTCTCTCCTAAATCACTGCAAGGGATTTACATAATTTTCTAAGTAAAGTTTCATCTTTAGTTTTAAACAGTTTGTTGAATTTATATATATTTGGTCTTTGAGTATAAAAATTAAGCAGAATGTTTCTTCTGTATACATATTCTATGGATCTTTCTGTAACTCGCCCGTCAGTCATAACAATATCATGGACTTTATTGACCATTTCTGGGGTTGCAACAGTGACAGGCCTTTCACTTAATGTAGCATATGAAGGGACATCTGTCCCTAGTGTTGCCACAGTATCAGTATGGGTATCCTTAAGTGACAAACCATTCTTATGCAAATAATGAATTACTGCTCTTTCACCCATTTGGTCAATTACGCAACAGTCACTTGCCTTGTTTACTTTAAAGTGCTACCTTGTCGATATAAACTGACCAAATGTATTGCGTGTACATATACATGACGTTCAAGACGATTTTCATTATGCCAACACGTGAGCTTCATTCTTTTAGACCATATTCCGAATACCAGTAATTTTTCGCCTAATGCTGGGCGCTTTACGAAGGAAGAATCATTACCTATGTTAACTATGTCGTAAGTCTGATGCGGCACAGAGGTCGAATGTCGAACCCGAACATCCGTTTACAATGCGAGCGTCTTTACCATTTTTACAAAACCAACATAACTTGCGCTGATAGCAATTTAAATAAGGACTTATATGCATTCAGATCAGGATTTAATAGCATTAAGAAACTGCTGATTTTGTAATATCCACATAGGCTAAATCAGACAGTGATATTTTGATATAAGAGAAACAATTTTGAAAACGGAATTGGATCAAGTAATCATGGAAAAATCAGGCAAAATCAAATTTTCGTGATGAGTCCATGTTCACGAAATGATCCCAAATTTTGCATACTAAGTCACCGTAAAATGTTTACCAAATGTACAAACTTTTTTGATTTATTTTGTTTTGTTTCAAAAACATGGACATGTATTTATTAACACTGAGAGATTCATGCTTAGTGTAAATCTAAACGAAACACTACTTGCATTACCTTTGAAATCTAAAAACAGCAAAGCGGATATGAAAATATGTCATTATATAACATTAAACAAATGAAAAAGACATGCTTTAAAATAAACATATTTTTTTGAAAGTTTGAACAATATGAAAGCTCGCTGAATATTTCGATTTTCATAGAATTTCGGTTGTTCTTGAATTTCATTCTATGATCGCTAGGGGCGCTGCGTTGTCAAGAACACTGAGTGCTCGAAATATGCTGGATTCGAACGTTTATGTAGGGTACGAAAATATTACGACAGAGAGCGATTTACCTTCTAGCCTTATCTAAAGAAAATGAGCCTAATTACCCTCGGGGAGTGTCAGAAAGATATTGACAATGCATCAGGCGTCACTGAAGATGGAGGGCATACAGACCTGGCCGTGCGTGGAGCAGCCGACAACGATGATTGAGCAACAGACCATGCGTATGCAAGGCACTGAATCGGCACATTTCCGTAATGCTGAATGCAATTATTTACATATTGAGACAAAACTCGCCATATTTACAATTACTATACATCACGAAAAAACCAAACAAGTTATTACGAATTTGTTTTAAGTTACCTCCTTCCCTACCTTTTTTTTCTACTTGTGGCATAATCATTATAAGTCTAGCATTGTCCGCTTCCTGTCCCAGAAAGAAATGTACATTTTGCATCACAAGATTTCACCACACAGCAGTGTAGGTATTACATGTCATTTTCAGTAGAATGACTTGGTGTAGTATGCACCATTATATACAGTATCTTATAATGTTCTAAAAACACGGATAGCATAGTGGTTATGCACCATGTACTTAAATTAAAAAGCGAAACAACTGATGAAAAACATTAGATACCAATGGGCTCAACCGTGTAATGAAGTTGTATTCACATGCACAAAAACATATTTAATGAAAATCATTCAACAGCATGCCCTTTATTTATTTAATTATGAAACTGTTTTAAAATGTTTGCTGTTTCGGAAAAGGTGGTCTGGAAGTTGGAATGTTTTTCTATTAAAAAATATGTTTGTTAACTACAGTATCGGTTACCATGGTAACATATCATATATACTCATTATGACGACAGAAATGGGTAGATAGCAACTTTCCTTTATTCCTTTGTTCCCAACTTTAGTTATAAACAAGAACCAGAACATAAGCTGTGAAATATGAAGAAAAACCCACACCTAATGTTCAATATAAGTCCGCTTTAGGTGAAATATTTTTACATTATTCATAAACCACAGATGTGTGTCTGGAATACATTACCAAGCAATTGTGAATTGTTTTAACTATTTAGTGCGCACCCCCCCCCCCCCCCCCCCCAAAAAAAATTCCAAACATGCATCAATACAGCGTGTTTATGCTTAGAACTGCAGTGATTTTTCCACGTACATGTTCGACCTCAATTTTACATATAATGCATATTGCAGACATTTAATTTCCTATTTATTGAAAAATAAAATATTGTAATTTTGTATGCCATTTTGTTTTACTCCGTTTACCCGATGAAGACATGTGGCTCATTATGCTTAATCCCGATTATCTCAGCAAGAAATAGGGCTCACGGCCGATGTGATCGGTCGACAGGTGATTGTCCTTGGCTCCGGATTTCACTTCTCTTATGTCCAGGGATATCTGTTTACTTTACCCTAAACTTCGTTTTTGTGATAGGAGTTATCAGATCGATCACTGTTCGTCATCTTCAACTTCTCATTTTTCAAGGACGGGTACAATGGTAATATCATTTCTTTTCAAATTCAAGTAAAATATACATGTACACAAATGAAATATATACATCTCGGTAGACAGTTGTTTGAGGATGGCGGATTACGAGTACTATATTGCCTTCAACTGCATGCAATGTATATATGTTATAAATTATATCAAATCAAAGTCTAACGGAACATAAATGAGATGCATTTATTCAAATCTGAGGAGTTGATATATGTAATGTTTAGTCAGTTACCAGTTCTATGATGTCATGGGTTATGAAGAAGTTGAGATGTGACGGTTTTAGAGAACGGAAGGACTCGGGTATGGTTGATCCACAATGCTCTTTTTTATTTTTAGTCAGTTACCGGTTCGATGATGTTATAGGATGTGAGGAGGTAATAACTGGATGGTTTTGGAGAACGGAAGTAACTCGGGTGTGGGTAATCGAACATGGGTCTTCAAACTTATTGCTGAAGAAATGTATGGTTGTGTCTGGGGACCAAAGGAAACGTTTCCAACACGAGTTAACAGAGAAGATAGCAAAGGGTACAGTTAATTATTCCAAAATATTTAAAAGATTTCGTCCTGATAAAACATTTACGTCTATAAGTAATATATGCGTTATAATCAGTTCTGAAAGACTGTATTCAATAAATGATGAATTACATTTGCAGAAACAAAGCGTCCCAAGAGAGTATTGGTAATGATCAACCCTAATGGGGGCGATCGTACAGCCAGGAAGGATTTCAGAGATATCGTGGAGCCGGTTTTCAGACTCGCAGGAATGTCCTTGGATGTAATTGGTAAGTGTAATGCCTAGTCTTTAATTACCCAACTTTCTAATTAAACTTACTCAATAAACTAAATAAAGTACACATTTGTTTTAAATCCTATATATTTTATCTATATCGATATAACTCCAGAAAATTAGACCTCTGATACACTTGCTTGGCACTAACTGTGCAGTATATATCGTTGCAACCCATACGGTGAGATAGAACCTCAAATTGTAGATTTCACTTGAAATTTCTTGTATTACTGAACACTTGGTGAATAACATGTAGTTATCTAGA
The DNA here is from genome assembly GCA_024699665.1 of Ostrea denselamellosa. Taxonomy (NCBI): domain Eukaryota; kingdom Metazoa; phylum Mollusca; class Bivalvia; order Ostreida; family Ostreidae; genus Ostrea; species Ostrea denselamellosa. The sequence goes on from JAMZEH010000005.1 coordinate 18,090,937, forward strand.
ACTAGGGTTGTGACTGGCATGAAACCACGACTTCGTGGTCATAAAGCGACCATGAAAAGTGCTACTAAACTACTTGCATAGAATGGTACGAAACGACCTGGCACCGAACGTTGAAAGTTTGCACAGAACGCTCAACATTTACACGGGACGCCTTGCATGAAACGCTGGGTGAAAGGTCTGTACGAAACGGTAGACATTGCCAACACGCTTTGCTTTTCAGCATTCTTCCTGGGGTGGTTTAAACGCGATATAATTTCAATATGAAAATAATTTTTTTGATATAAAAAATGCTTAAGAAAGAAATGATAATGATCCATGAAATGATTATTCCTATCCGTAAATTGCTCCGTATAAGTAAACAAATTAATGACTTAAGGATAGCTGTCTTTAACCGATTAATCGGTTGAAAAGATAGTCGGATTGATTGATTATATATTGTTTAACGTCCCTCTCGAGAATCTTTCACTCATATGGAAACGATGGTAGTCGGATTTTTATAGATTCTTTAATCGGTTAGTCGACACAAAATAAAATGTTCATTTACTTGAAGGGAGTATGGTTTCAAAAATGTATTTCCCGAGTTTTTAATGTCTGAACGTCATTGGATTAATTTAAAACTAATGCCGATTATACAGGTAAAGACTGAGAGTGGAATATGTCAATTTGACACATGCTACTTGTTTATATATTCCTTTACAGCGCTGTGTCCAGATAACACTTCTTTAATCATGCGTAAATAATTTAATATTTGCTGTCTTGTAGCGTTGGTTGGTTATATATTTTTTAACGTCCCGTTTGAGAATTTTTCACTCATTGGGAGACATTACCATTACTGTTGAGGGGCTGCAAAATTCAGGCCTATTCTTCGCGCTAATAGCCTTTGAGCAGAGAGTCACTGTTGTGACACGGTGCCTCATATTTTGCGGTCTCATCCAAAGGACAGTCCCATGTATTCATGTACTTGTTTCACACACACACACACACACACACACACACACACACACACACACACACACACACACACGTGTGCGCTCTCGCATGTGTGTAATCGTTAAAATATTGGTACAATTTGTATTTTGAAGGAAATATTAAAAGAAAAGGCCAAGATAAGGACAAAATCAGTCTCGTCCCAAAACAGAGATTGAATAAAGATATATGTATGGCATCGTTCTTGCCAGTGAACAAGAACTTGTCAACTTGCATAAAATGACATATTTCTAGCAAATTCGAACATACTCGTAATGTTATTTTTGGCATCAATGTAATTGTCTCTGTCAATGAAGTAAGAAATACGCAATCATTTTCAAGAAAAGAAATTAGAATGTTTCGTTTGTTATGTCTCCATTGTCCTGATCAATTTTCAGAACTTCTGCAGTTGCAACTTGTTAATTTCAAATACCCGGATTAACCGACCATTACTAGGTCAAAAAAACTTTGGAATTTGCATATAATATACAAGTTACACACAGGTCATCTTTCTATGGGTTGGCTTAATCTTACAAGGAATGGTTCTTGTACGAAACGGTTCGCATGGCGCGTTGAACGGTTTGCACGGAACGATGAACGGTTTTCACGGAAAAAAGAATTGGTTTGGAAGGACAAAGCAGAGTATTATGGAGGTGTAGCAGCACGCTTCACGGTCTGTAAATGCCATATAATACTTCATTTATAGTGTGCAATGCTACTCTTTCTTATTTGATTTCAGTCTCTAACTATCCTGGACATTTGATTGCTGTTACTGAAAGTTACGACTTTACCAACACTGACGGGTAAGTCTATGTGATTCTCTACATACAGAGACATTGAGCACGTTTTTATGCATAAAGCGATAAGATACATATAACACAAATGATCTGACTTCGAAAAGAATTACAAACAAGTCGTCCCATTGAGAACTCGCCGTCGCTAAGTTGCTTCCACTTTTCGCAAGTAGCACCCACCATACAATCAACTCGCCTCATAGATAAATCCACCTCTCCCCATCTAACGTTCACTCAGTCCAATTCCAACTATCCCCTAAATCTCATACCCTAGCCAATATTCCTACCCCAAACACCACATAAAAACATTTGAAACTGTATATTTTTTTAACCAAATCCCGTGGGGATCCGAGTTAGAATAGGAATTCTCAGTGGTCTTGCTTGTCGTAAGATTGATTGATTATTCATTACTTTCCGCCACACTCAACAATTTTTCAGTTATCTGGTGGCGTCCAGTTTTTGTTGGTGGAGGAGAGAACCCAGATACAATGTACCTGGGAAGAGACCACCGACCTTCCGCAAGTAAACTGGCTTGTCGTAAGAGACGACTAAATGAGGCGGTCGTTCTGATGAGATCGGAAAAACCGAGGCACCGTATCACAGCAGGTTTGTCACAATAAATATCCCTCCCTGCTCATGGGCAGTAAGAGCCGAGCATAGGCCTAAATGTTACAGCCCTTTACCGGTAATTATGACGTCTCCATATGAGTGAAAAATTCTCAAGTAGGACGTTGAGAAATATACAGACAACCCACCTATTCGCACCCCATGTCACCCTACCCTCACGTTAGTAGGTTTTAGGTGGGGGTGAGGTGGTTGTAGGGTGGGGACGACTTAGCGGAGGATGCCAGTGGGACGACTGTACCCTGTTAAAAAACCCTCTAGTGATTAGAAATATTAAAGCATCTCAAAACTCTAGGATTATACTCTGTGGAGGTGACGGGACAAGCCACGAAGTACTCAACGTGTTGATGAGAAAGAGACAAGAAGAACAAAACGTGGATATAAATGACCCAAAATCATCATTATCTCCCTTGAACATACCATTTGGGTTGATACCAACCGGTAAATATATTTTCCTTGAATGGTTGGTAGTTGTCGGATTTTTAAGTTTGTGCATGTGACATTTATATAACGAACACCCAATTAATATTATCTTACTTTCCAATGCTAAAAGGATCAAGATGTCATTGGTCAGTAAATCACACTGGCTCTTGGGATGTTCTAACGGCCGCTCTTAACATCGTGAAAGGTAAGGACATCCAGATTGCTGTTTGTGGCACACCCTTAACAAATGCTCTAATTAGTCATCCTACAATTCGTAATGTTTTCTTAAAAGTTTAATGACATCATAAACAATATATATATGTTCTTTGTTGAAATACGATCTCATATATATGTATAGGAATTCGTCGTGTTGTATATAGAAATTAGTGAAATAATTACGCTTACGTACAAATAGAATTCCTGACAAATGTTCCTACATGTATCTTGATTTGATTTTAACAAGCCGTTGTTAGCTGTTCTCGATGAATAGGAAAGACTAAATGTGCGTTAATTATTGCTGAACTTATCAAATGGTAGGCTAATATTGCAGAGTTCATACGATCGTTCAGTATTTTCAAAAAAATCAGGTTCAACAATTTCGATGAGACAGTTTGTCCGTGTGTACTTCATTCCAAAAGCATTGATGCACAGTCATCAGGTTTGGGTGTTCAAACACTGGTGACTTTTCCATAAAGTTTCTGACGAGTATGCCCATGTCTCATAGTTATGTTGTCATCTTATTATTTTCTATTTCTAGCAGGTTTTTATGAAATTTTAATTTCATTGATGTCATATTATATCATCAGAATAGGTGCAAAGCAGAAGATGTTTATTTGTTGTTGTTGTTTTTCTTTTTCATTTTTCGGGTTTTTTGATGAATGCAAATAATCATCACATTGTGGAATATGGTATTGAAATAATTAGATTAGTTTTTCCGCGAACAAATGCAGTTTTGTCTAGCAGGTACACAACGTTGATCAAACGGTGAATGTTAGTTGAAATAATGTTTAAACGTTGATAAACCAAGATTCAATATTGATTCCTCCTTGCCGTTTCAATATAAAAAATGCAAACTTTGATTCAATTGAGTGTATATGAACACAAATCAAATAACATACAACTGAACTTCAAACGCGTTTGCCAAAATATAAATTCTTTAAACAATATAATGAACATGCATTGTCGAACATCAGGAAACAGAAAAAGGCAGGATATTTTTTATGGTACGTGTTCAGGATTGTAGGATATAATGTATATAACTCGCATGTCTGAATGGGTTATAACAATTTCTATTATTTTTGCATGCTAAGATTGATTCATGGGCTGGCTGGCCTCTCTCTGGGACTCTCTTTTGTTTTTCCTGTAGAAAATTTTATGGGATTTGAACCAAAGAAGCATGGCTCTAAATTTAGGCTGAAGTATTGTAAGTTGTTTTAATTCCACGGTGCTAAAATTTCACGATTTGTTAACTCGGGCATAATTGCTATGACTTTAACTTCCCATTCTAGTTTTAAAATTCCACTTACGAAAGCATTGAAATGTTTTTAATAATTCACCATGGGTTTAATTTTGCGGAAAATAAGATAAATATTAAACATAGTGAACTCAAAACCATCGTGTACATTTCCCCAATCTGCAGTACCTTTTTTGCCTGTGAAAACAATTTCAGAATAATTCTATTTCCTAAACCACCATTTTGAGAAAAACGATGACACTTGCCTGCATTTGATGATCCCATTTTTATGTCATTTTCAGTTTAGTGTATTGTAACAGAATTGTGTGTAAACGTGTACCTGAATACAGTGAAGATTTGATCACGCGGTGACAAGTTTGGACAGGGATAGGAATCCACAGTTTGATTTACGTGCCAGATTTGTAGAATAAAGATAGTTTGTTTAAGTATAGATTGGGTATGATAAAATTTAATAATTTTCTCATACAATATGTTTGTGTTCAATTTGTTTAACTGATATGTAAATACCCTTGTATATCTTATAATCAAAGTAGTTTTCTCCTTCCTCAAATCATGAATATACAGGAGACTCAGTAATAGACAATTGGTTAATGTAGCCACTTGTTATGTGTAGTATGATAATTCCGTACTTTGTTTTTTTAATGTATGGCAAAGGCTCATATCTGAAATTAATATTTCAAACTTCCCTAAATTGATTATCGCTACAGTAAAACAATCAGATGTTATGATTTATAGTTTTCTCAAATATTTATTCAAATTGTAATATTTTGTCAACAAAATAGGTCAACAATTCAATTATGATTGATAATTAACAACTTTGAGTGATTGGTCGTTTCATCTGTATGTCAAGATTGAATGTTAGAGGGATTTAGTGTATTATACTACTTTGAAATGCAATCAAAATTATATCATCTCATTTTCTTTAAAGAAGCCATAAAAGCTCATAAAATGTCCAGTTGCAATCTGCCACAACAGAAGTCTATGGGAATTCTGAATGTTGCTTTTTAAGTTATTGTTGACAGTATCAGATCGAAAAGTAAATAATTCTAAGAGTATGCGGTATGCAGAAAAAACATTGTTTCGTTCACTCACGACTAAGTTGCGAAATGTTTTCAATATTGGTTTAAGTGATGGGCATACATTTATTAAGTTTTTTAAAATGAATACATGGGAACAAAGAGAATTATATTACCGGATTTTTAAACGGCTGTAAACGCGTATCTACTGTATGAAATGGTATATCTGTAGTACTTTCACATATCGTATGAATTGCGCTCCTTTGTTAGCTGACATTTATAGTATTTCGAAGTAGAATTAATTCAAAATCTTCTACATGAGGAAAAAAAAAACTCCTGCTGTGACAATCAACAACATTTAGATGTATCGACAATTTTTCTATTGACAATTTTCATTCCTATGTAGATTCGATATATTTCAGTGAATTCGAAATAAAGAAACCACAGAGTCTTCCATTTCTGCTTCATATTTGGTTATTTTATTGAACACAGACAAATCAACTTTATGACAAACGGTACGATGTCAACTTCATTATCAATTTTCCATATTTATGTAGCAATATTCCATTATCACCTGCATATGACATTTATGTCTTTTAACTGGTTCTACACGCAAGAGCTTGTTCTGTGTATGATAAAGATTTAAGTTGAGAGAAGCTTCTGTCAAAAAAGTTGTGTTACAGTGGATCATTTGTTTGTTTGTTTTTTATTTATAGTCGCCTGAGCAATTTTTCAGCTATCCGGCGACTGTTACAGTGGATCAAATTTTACAACTAAAATTAACAGAAAACAGATCATTAACAAAAATGAGAGTTGGGAAGGACAGTTCCTTCAATTGATTCATGTGATTGAATTGGAATGCTTTCATATGACATTTTCTGTAACTTATTTATTGATTAGAATTAATGAATTTATGTTGAAAATTTAGCTTCTATTTTTGATTGTTAAACAATGCATGTATTCATTATAATAATTTTCAAATATAACAACTAAAACAAACCACCTGTCAGTTTAGTAATGAGACAATGCATTAACCATTTACACCCCCTACTCATCATCACAACCTTTGAAATTGGTTAATTAAACTTTTACAACGTAAAATCAGTATTGATTATTAAAATTGACATTTCAACGTTAAAAACGTTAATATTTTTTTCGCCTGCACGAAAAATCTTAATCACAAAAGAGAATCGACTTTAATTCAAAGTTTATTGAACGTTGTGTGTCTGTTGATTGAATATTCCTTAAAAAGCTTACGATGCCAATTTTAATCAGAATTTAAGTCATCTATTTCATATTTAAAAAAAAAAACGGAAAGAAAAAGCACGACATCCGGAGGGAATTCTTGAAAACTTTGTTGAAATAATGCATGAAACCATAAACCCTGTAGCTCTAGAGATTAAGTTTCAGTTGACGAAAAATGTTAAACGACAACTCAGTATTCAGAACATATTCAGTGTACACTTCAAAACGTCCGATGCGATCTGGTTCAAATCGGTGCTTCAGTCACCATAAAATAAAAGTGTGGTTTGGGATATTGAAAATATAAATTTTGTTCAAATTATCATTAGGTAGAACAGTGTCAACTCCCCTGATGTCTGTATTCAACAACAATAAACTTCTGTGTTTTGGATGTGTGGCGTATACCTATGGATTTATTTCGGATGTTATACTTCGGAGTGATAAGAATTTCCGCTGGCTAGGACGATCCCGATACCAATGTAAGTAGCATATAATCTCTGTCAAGGATGAACCTTGTCACAATGCAGATAGAAGAGAACATAGTCATCAAATGTGCATATGCTTTCTTCGGTTTCAAAAAAATTGAGCCATGGGTCTTAAGAGTCACAAGTTTCATTCTTAATAACATTGTAGGAATAACAGTATGTTAAAAACCACGGAAATAAATTCAATTTGAAAAAGATGTCAAATGTGAATGTTATTGGGAAATTGCCTGCTTTCATCAGGACCAAAGAGCTCTTTTACCAGTATTCGTCCTATAGCTAGAGTACGAATCGAGGAAAATAATTTAATCTCTATTAATTCATCAAAGTTCTTCATTTATTTAATATCACTATATGAAGATAATAATCACTGATCAATTTCATTAATACCAGAAAGAATACATAATCGATATAAAAGGGCAAACCCGGAGCCCTGGAAACTCTAGAGGTGGGATTAGGTTCCAAAGAGGAGGAAGCACCTCTGTTGGTACCCCATTCAATAATATTGTATAAACATAAATCACAGTGTTAAGAATCAAAAGTTTGAAAGAAGTAGTGATTATTGTGTACAATATAACATATATCATAGAAACATTTGTCTATATTATGTCTTATAGAGTATGTCATTGTTTCTTTATGATGCAAATAAGGCCATAGGTGTTGTGATAAACTGTGCATAGAAGCAACCAATCTCCATGTTAACATCTTTTGCATTACTGATTGCTACATCTAAGCGTATCTACAATTTACATTGAAACAAGAACATGATATGAATAAGAAATTTGCACACAAGATGAATGGAAGAATCATTGATTACTATGTGAAATGTAACAGATGTTATGATAATTGCAGAATATATTTATGCCAGTCTTTGCTGATATTGTTTTGTATACCATAACTTGAACAATATGTTGACGCATTGAAAATGTTGAGATCTTGCGAATGATGAAAAATTGCTAGAATTAAACCATCGAAATTTCTATTTATAGATATAGGGCTACAGGGGATTACAGGGATTGCACTCCCCCCTTTTGGTTGAATATTGTATTTTGAAAATAAAAGGTTATTTTCATCGTTTTGCGGTGTTCAACAGCCCCCACCTTTCTTGGGCGAAAAAGGTACAAACATGGGTCGCTACCCACCCCCAACAATTTCTGGATATGCCACTAAATGATATAAATCTGGCAACAAAATATTAATACCTGAATGCCATTTTACATTTCAAAAACTCAGTGCCACTTTTCCTGTAATTGTATTTTGTTTAACGCCCCATTTGAGAACTCTTCACTGATATGGAGGCGTCATCATTGCCGATGAAGAGCTGCAGAATGTAGGCCTATGACCGATGCTAACTGCCTTTGGGCAGTGAGGGATCTTTATCGTGCCACACCTGCTGTGACACGGGGCCTCGATTTTTGCGGTCTCATCCGAAGGACCGCCTCATCTAGCAGCCTCTTATGATAAGAAAGGGGTAAAAAGGATCTATTCTAACCTGGATTCCCACAGGACTTCTCATTTAAAATATGAGCAACGTTCTTGAATGTTGCTGGGGTGAATGTGCTGTCGTGTAAAGTTCTACATACAAGTGAATAACGTAGAATCCATAAAATTAATCGTTTTTATTTTATGATGAACATTAAAAATTGTCTTTAACAAACAGTTCAGAATATTTTTTTAATTCTCTTGTTTATGAAATATTGCTGATTCCAATAAACTAGCATACCGACTTTCTCCCCATGTGTACGGTCACGTGCTACCTTGTTAAATTTCAATCTATAAATAAGGTCGCGTCACTCAAGCTCGGATGCAATCGGAATATTGCTCAGCCCTTTCCGTCAAGTCGGAAAGACGGTTTTTCTCTACTTGATAGAAAAGACCGGTCGATGTTCCTATTGGCTCCATTGAAAACGTCTACTTATCCATGCGCAAGCTGATCCCCTTCCATAGCATCCGGTCTAACCTCGCTTAGGTATTTTCTGCATAGACATCAGAGTCCAGACAATAATAATAAAATTTGCTAGAAATACCACTGACATAAATAATTGCGACCTACAACTGAAATTGGAGAGGAAACAAGAAGCAAAACTGTCAGAATGTTCCGCAGTTTATCACACCCCAACTTGTTCAGTAAACATGGAAATATTTGAGCTTAAGGCACCATGAAAAAATCCCAGATATATGAAGAGTCTTTGATTAATGTTCAATGAAGCTAATTTCACTTCAATAACTCTTTTATGATTTGAAGATCTTTCCTCATGGATCCTCTCGTTTGAAAATCTTACAAAATACCCTTACGATGCCAGAGTCACCTTCCACACATCGTAAGTATTTGGGTAGATTTACATCTAGAATTTACGATAATGTATATATACCGATTGGTTTTCTTATCAAACCCGTTTTCAAGACAAAAACTTTCGATTTCTCAGAAGAAAATAATCCCCGGAATACCTGGTATCAATTTCTGAAGTTTGTATGTTTTGTTTTCAATGAAAAATAGATAAATACCGATATATAAAGAACTGTGAAATAGAAACTGTACTTTAATTGTCATTACTTTCCTTCATCAAAGTATGCTGCAAAGTATATCTCCTTTTTAATGTTGTATGTAGAGCGTGAAATTTTTATCGAAGATAATATCAAAGAAGAGTTCTGTTACACACAGTAAATTTATTACCTCCATAAACTGAACCAAAATCCCCAGAAGTATGCATCGTTATTACACATATATATGTAAAGAGTACAATAGTGCATGTAAATCTCTGTCAGAGTCACCGAGCGACGTAACCCCGCGACCAACGAGACGGAGATCTTTGTTGCTGATAAAAAGGTTACTGGACACACTTCTTATACTTCTGATACAGGTAATAGCCAGTTACTTCTTGAACTTCAGAAATCAATTCTAATTTCATTTGCTATAAAAACATGTACATGTACACCTTTTGAGTTTAACCAATCGCGGTACCTCAGCGGTAGAGCTTTCGCTTCGTAACAGGGAGGTCGTGAGTTCGAGCCTCACTCTTGTTATGGCCGCGTCATACTTAAAAATGTAAACATTGGCAGTGATTGGTCCTTCGTCAAACTCTCGGCATTTAAAAGTGAGAATCACAGATCTTTCGGATATGATCTTAATAACGGAGGACCCGTTTCGCAGCAGGCGTTGGCACGTCAAAGAACCCATAACTGCTACGGCCCTGAGCGCTAAACATAGGTCTATGGTACTTAACCTACAGCTGGTGACGTTTCAATATGAGTGAAAAAAATCCCCATGGGACTTAAAATAACCAACCAACAAACCAACCAACTTGTTGGATGTCCTGCATAACAATGGTGTATTGATCAGAATGATTGGTTTTGTATGTGCAACATGTCTGAACAGAGTTGAAGTTATTCAACCTGCAAAGAAAATTGAGGAAAGCGGTACACTTAACTTTAGTATGGCGAGTATTGACCGTTTAATACTGAAAGATTGTTTTGAGATCCCATTCACAACATACATGGGCAATCCCACATAAATCAACATCTATCAACAACAAAATGCAACATCAATCAACAGGGCTAAATTGACCTCCCCGGGTTAACCGTTGATGGTTACATATTTAGGGTATGCAAAATTAACCCAATATTTAGCTCAATTACGCAATGAGATATGATAAAAGCACTCATTTTGCCAACAGCCACAGCGTGTTTTCTAAAACGACTAAAATACCAAAACATGTTTCAATTTTTTTTCCATTTTAAAAGCTATTTTGACAAATGACATAATACAGTGACTATTCAGAAAAAAAGATCCTTCTTAAATTATTTTTTTTATTGTAAAGGCAGCATCAGAAAGTAGGCTGCGATTTACATAATATATTAATATATATTAATATATATATATATATATATATATATATATATATATATATAACACTTATTAAGCGTTTCTCTACACTAGGCAAAAAGTCTTGGCTTTGGAAAATTTACGACAAAAATGAAATGATGCAAAACATATTGTTTGCATGTTGAAATTTGACGGTGTATGTTATTTTAAAGGAAAAAAATATTTCAGTTGTCCTTTATTATTTGAATGTGAGGTCCATACGTTAGTACAAATATAAAATCGTTAAGAATATGAACAACTATTAATTATAGTAAGAAGTCCATCGGTATCGTTTATTGTATCTGAAGTAGTATGATGTTTTCTTAACATAACACAACCAAACATACTTATATAATTATGTTTGCATACAATTAAAAGTTTAAAGAATTTAAAATAAAAAAAAAAAACGAATCAAAACATTTTTTGGTAGTTTATTAAAAAAATAAATAAAAAAAAAAAAACAAAACCAAAAAAAAAACACCAAAAAACAAACCAAAAACCAAAAAAAAAAGAAAAAAAAAGTTGAAAATATGCTAAATTCTTATTATAATATTGATGTAGGAATTGGGAATTCTGTGAAATATCCCAAAATTCAGGGGGTAAGGAGTTGGTATTTTAAGCATTTCCGGAACAATTTTGAATTTTCAACTGAAAACTAATTACGGTGGGTTGACTAAATGATTTTCACCTCATCCTATGAATGTCATATTTTTTTTTGCTTAGATCGAAGTCTAAATTACGGCATATGGTAGATTTTTTTTTATCAATAATTAAATCCCATCTCGAAAACGTCCATATATTTTCTAACTTCATCTAAAACTTTACAGTTAATTCAAATATTGTATTGATACATGTATAGATGTAGAATTTAATCTACCGTCAAAAATTGACAACGCTGTAAACGGGCATCTTCTACATGTATGTGTTACAGTGGTCTATAACCGGAAGTTCTGGGACATGATGTTCATCAACGGCCATGGCATTTATGATGGAAAAGCCATGATTGATGCTACCAGGATGTTTGTTCCCAAACCAACGATGTATTCTACTTTCGTTTTTTTCGACATGATTCCACCCGCATCCGTGCGACAGTTTATAAAACACGCTTTTGATAGGACGTATATGGTAAGACAGAGTTGCTGAGGTTTGTGTTCTATATCATCCTGTAAAGTGGCATTTAGATTTAGTTTGCTTGCATTGTAGGCTCACATGAACTTTTCTAATCTGTCCGTTACCTTGCAGTTTGGCAGTTGTTTATCTCGCGTTAACAATTTACATGTTCGACTTTTGTAAGAATCAGAGATCTAATTTAACTTAAATATAACAAAAATTATCATTGATTAAAGGGGGATGAAGTGGAGGGCAATAATGAAAATATGGATGAGCGAATTATTTTAGTGCGTCCCGCTGAAAGGGGAATGCCAAAACTTCCATGAAAAGTTCTGATACAATGAAAATGTGCAAGTTTCAAATATATAGGTGGCTCTCAAATGCTCAAAGTTTACAAGACCATAATAAACACTTGAGGAAACTTGAGGAAAACGAAAACACTACGTTCTAAGAGTCTGGAAACCGGCATTTCGATTGACCAGTTTTAACTTTTATATTAATCTGATTTAACGTGGGAAGGTGACAAATTTATAATTTGTTTCCCCAGATTACATCTTAAGGTAACAAAATTCGAAATTAACTTTTTTATGTTTATATATTCCTTTTTTGTTGCTGTCAAAAGTACTACGCGCCTCCTTATTCACATTTTAAACTGGAATAAGATTCGTTGATAATTACGGTCTATCCCAGAACAGATCATTTATCTCCATACTGGGAAAATGGGAGCAATGTCAACGGTAATGCCAGGTTTTCCAAGCTTTTAACATTGACACTCACGTGATTAAGGTCCATAGGCACCTCTGAGGTCAAAGGTGACTGAGAGTTTGCGTAAAATATCATAACTTTTGAGGTATCCGTAGATAGTATTGAAGAAAAACGGTGAAGCTAGCAAACTGTAATCAATTTCATATACCCAACAGTCTGTTGGCATTCTCATGGACAAGAATTGTACTCACTTATCAGCTGAACTGTTCAGATTCGTATAATGCAGGATTTATTCACAAAGCGTCAACATGAGAAGGAAAAATCCCTTCCTGTGTTCTTCATTTTGACAGTTAGATGTATAGAAGTCGTTTTATTTGTTTTCTTCTTTCGTAGAAGCTTTTGAATCAATTCCGCATCGCTAGATTACAAAAAGGGAAAAGGAACTGTTAGAAGACACCATCACCAATGATTAATGCAAATACAGAGAAAGGGTATCTATGCTCACATAATTTAGATTGCCTCTCATCATGTCAATATTCAGTTCATATAACATATATTTTCAGGACGACCTAAACAATGTGATGGATGTTTTACATGTCCGAGGATTCAGCATGGAATTAACAGAAAATCTAGATGATGTGTCACTGGCAAAGAGATTAATAATGGTAGATGGAGAGACGTATGGATTGAAATCTCAAACTCTTCAAATATGGTACACAAAAATTGTATATAAGTATATAGTCACGCAATTATATCAACTTTTGGCATGATAATGTCCAGATAATAATATTTGTTTTAAATCCAGTCGAATTTTTTTCACTTATACCAAGGCGTTAGAAGCAGTATGTAAAGTGTCACAATTTTAGACCTAGCAGTGAAGGTTCTTTATTATGCTAACACCCGCTACCCTGTTCATTTCGAAATATCAAACGTTTTAAAAATGGAATTTTTGCAACCAAAGTATGGGCTAGTAACGAAACTCACAACCTCGAAGCAAACGGTTTTACTAATGAGAAACAGCGACCTGTCCTAGTAATGTACATTTCCAAGTTTATATTTTCGGATAGATGTTTGTATCGACATGATCAACATAATGTATTTATTAATGTAAATAACGCACGTATATAATGAAATTCCACCTGAAATGAAAGGACCAGAGTTTCAAAATACATTTTAGGTCGAAGCTATTTATACAACCTTTCCATACAATATAAACTGATTCGCAACAGTTTAAGGTTTATTTTGCGTCGCACTACTCATTTAGCACCCTCGCTGGTTGATGATAGTCATCTCAAGAAGAGAGTGTAAGGTGAAACATACAGTTTTGCCATGTTTAAATTTCTATAGCTCTATCAGATTAATTAAATGATTAATAAAAAAAAAAGATTCTAATATATGAAATGATAGGGAATTTTACGACGAGTGATATGATATGGTGTATGTATATTAACAAAAACCATGCAATTAGTGTGAACCACATGTGACCAAAAATAGAGATTTTCAACTCATTGTTATAACGATGTAAATCGATGTTACATTTATATCATATTTTCATGTTGCTATAAATTTTATTAATTTAATCAAGTGGTTATCAAAACGTAGCTACTTATAAATTTGGTCAGTAAATGCGATATAACTTACCACAAAACATTTTACGCTTTTTGTTGTCATGATGAATTACTTCTTTCGTTAATTTTTCAGATCCCTGCAACAATGAATAGGAAAATAATTTCAAATATATATATATATATATATATATATATATATATATATATATATATATATAATGAATATGTTGAGAAATCTGGACCTGATGCGATTTAATCAGCCTCAGTCACAAAAGATTGCGTGATTACTGAATTGAACGATTTATAGCGATTTGGTGACATCATAATCCATCGTAGTTCTCGTCTACAACTTGAAAACGGTCACAAGTACGATTGTTAAGACAATGCGTTTTACTTATCTTGCAATTGATGGTAAAATTGGTTAAATATTGGCAAACGATTAATGCCATCATCAGTTGAATTTAATCGTGCGACTGGTGGTAGCCACCATAAACAAGTTGAACTACCAATCTCAGTGATTTGTGATTCATTGTGCGATTTGTCTTGGTGACCTGAATTTGATCTAAAGATCCATTACTGCGACCAAAGACCTATCGCAGGCAGATTGTCTGGCATTTTAATACAGTCATTTGTAGTTCTCCATACCACCCAGAAATGCAAGGTCAAAGACAATGAAGAACTTGACATTTCTCCGGATCTTGAACCGCCTGTGGAAAATGAGGCAACAGCACCACTGTTGGAGGGAAATGACCATGGATCATTAGGAAATGTTGATACAGATATATCTGGAAACACAGGATCTTTGTGAATTGTTTGCTGATCATCCTATATTTTACTGCATGGACGTTGCAGGCTTGGATAACAAACATAGGAATCAACCAAAAAGCCAGAGAACTTAATATGACAGGTTAATATCTTATTAGCCATCCAGTACAGTATGTTTCAAAATTCATCGAATTGTTTTTGGTTCTGTAACACATATATAGTGTATGATAAAGTCTTTCCTCAAAAAAAAATTAGCAACTGAATTAATTGCTGTCACGTGTTCCAAATTTCAGTTGTAAGTTTTAAGAACAATTTTCTTATTACAGAGGGAAAACAACTCGTATTCTAGTGAAAATCGCAAAGAATTAACGCTTACCTTACAAGGTATTTGTCCAGATGCGGAGATGATGATCCATAGTCAGATTCAGGATCAAACACTTCCCATGCTCCATATACAGGTAAACTTAGACCGAGATTACTTGTTTTAACACGACACCACAGCCCTACGTCACACTGAAGAGATTGATTGATTGATTATATATTGTTTAACGTCCTGCTCGAGAATCTTTCACTCATATGGAGACGTCACCATTGGTGGAGATGGACTGCAAACATTAGGCCTATTTTCGGTGCTAATTGCTTTTGAGCAGGAGGATCTTTTACGTGCCACACCTGCTGTGACACAGGCCCTCGATGTTTGCGGTCTTATCCGAAGGACCGTCCCATTTAGTCTCCTCTTATGACAATCAAGGGGTACTGAGAATCTATATTAACATCCCGGATCCCCACGGGAGACGCCGAAGAGAACGCCAGTTGATGATATTTTGCGTATGATTCGTCTTTATATCGACAGCACCTTTTTCTGGAGTTTTGAGCCTAAGCGACACGTGGCTAGTAATCGATTAGAATGTATTGTTTTCATTGACAGAATTCAATGTATTAAACAGAAAAAAATTGCTTTTTTGGAATAAAATCTTCATTGAAGGATGCCTCGCATGATGCTGGAAGCTGGGATGCCTTAAAGCAATGTGGCAAGGGAGTTTGGAGTTCATATTAATACTGCAAATGCTTTATGGAGACGATATAAACAAATTGGCACAGTTAGGGACAGCTCACGATGAGGACGCCCGTGTGTGACGTCACGTTGGCAAGATACGTATATACAGACGTCACATTCCAATCGGCTTCATTGACCGCTAGAAGTATCCCGTATCCCAGGGCATAGGTAAATTCTAGTACCATTAGGACCCGATTGCGAGAGACTAACATCTGTCCTCGACGTCCTGCTATCCGTTCTCATATGCTCTGGCGTCACAGTTTTGCGAGGTAAGCGTGATGTAGAAAACATCATCGTTTCAGTAACAGAGATTGGACGGAAGTTCTGTTGATGGACGAATCGAGTTTACAACGTTACATTGATACCTGCATTATTCGGCGCCTCGAATTTGGCGGAGGGAGTATCATGGTCTGTGGTGACATTACAACACATGGACGTACCCCTTTGGTGATAATGGAGGGCAATTTAATCGGCATACGCTGTTGTGACGAAATTCTACGTCAGCACGTCATTCACAACAACCATCGTAACATCATTCTGCAGCAGAACAACACACGAACGCACACCCAACGCGTTGTTGGTGACTATCTACAGCAGCAAAACGTTAATATGCTACCCTAGCTTACGATATCACTGAATTTATTGCCTACAGAAACATGCTAAGGAACGGTATCAAAACCCCTATTATGTTGGACGCTTTGCGTCGTTCTTTATTGTGCGGAACATTCCCCAATCACTTCTGCGTAACCTGATTCATTCAGTACGTCGTAGCGATGAATAATGCATCGTTGCAAATGGCGGTCATACATACTACTAATCTTGTGAAACTTTTTTGCACCCTCTCACTTTAAGTGGCTGTTAGCATCAACCATAATGGACATTAATCCGTGATTTGCCGTTTGAATTGAAAGACAGTGAGTTATATTAGATAATGATACACATAATGCAACATAATTTTTTTTTATGAATCTATAAATGGAATTACTAAACTACACAGTATCTTTTCCCCGCTAATATTGATAAATTGATAGGTAAATAAATAGCTTTTATGATCATCCACACCAACCTCTGAGAATAATTGTACGTTCTTATTTGCTAGTTTGCGATTTCGGACGTTTCCCGTAGTCACAAACTCGTGTAGTAATCGTACGCTTGACTGAGTGTGACTGAGGCTTGAACAAGAATAATAGTTTTAAATGAAATTTATCGTTATGAAATATCATTCCCATACCTTCAGTAATCAATTCTATATGGATTTCAGTTCAAATATTTAACATTATTAGTTTTGATATTTTAGAATTGCAAAAGAGATAGTTACAAAAGTAATTATGAATTTCATGACGGGAAAAATCTACCGATTCACTGGTCATCATTTTTCATGATTCATCATAAAAAATCGTCTCAGCATTATTCTAATATATGTTTTTTTTATTCATTATTATTCAGGTACAAACTGGACGCAGTGAAGGTGTTTTCATGTTACCTGTAGACCGACACCAGTATGCTTTCCTATTAATAAACTTAATGTTTTGAAGTATCGTTTATGTGCTTTATCTTTACACATTTTGTGAACATGTATACATGCAAGTTCATATTCTGTTCATGATTTGTCTTGTACCATTTTTGTGTTAAGCAATGTTCCAAGAAAAAAGTCTTTCTATTTTCCTTATCATTTTAGGATACCTCTTTATCTACAGAAGTAACCTGTTTTATTAATGCGTAATATTATTCGTTATTCTAAATAAAAAAATAACTGAATTTCTTGAAAACTACTTTCTTTTTATATTTTCAGAAAGTTTTCTACTTAATTTAGCTGATCAATTATTATGGCTTTTTATTTTAGAATATCTTCGGTCGTATGTTATTGCTAATTCGCAGATTATTTACACTAAGCAACGTGTCCAAGTTATCTTCAGAAATGGCCGAAGCGCTATAGTTTATTTTCACAAAACATGTACATATGATAGAATATTTGGTTTTGCTGTAGAGAGACACGTTTAGGATAGAATTCATAAATTGTTTCTTTTTAATTTCATCCCTTTTGTCCCCCCCCCCCTGATTTTCGTTGATAATGGCGTCATAAAGTAAATTACAATGGGCTTTGGTTTTATTTTAATTACAGCTTTGCTTTAAAATCGTTTTAATTTTAACGTATTAATAATAAAGTAAATAGTTGTTTTCGTGTGTGATTTTACGTATTCATAAGATAACAAAGCGTAAATAATGAACAGTGATCTATGTCGCACTTCTATAAAGAATACAAAATTAAGAATAGGACAAACACTAACCTGTGGACACACGAAGTGTAGTAATCATGTACATAGGAGGAGCAAGTATACCCTGTTGACCGGTCACATTCAACGTGAGTCCTTTATCTTGATGAGGTAAAAGGAGTAATCCATAGTCCAAATCACTGTTTATATATATATATATATATATATATATATATATTGCGAAATGCTGACTTGAAAGGAAGCCGCTAAAAACCTTTTAACATCATTTAACAGTAGCGGGGCTCATTTTAAAAATAATTATGCACAGAACACGCTGTAGCATATGGAATCAGATGAGAAACAAACATCATATGCGTAAATGGGAAGTTGACCATTTCAGATGGTTATGGGGAATCGAGGAGAAGCCATGCTTTTGCCTTTATTTGATCTGTAAATATTAGATTTAGTTTTAATCTAAAGTATTCCCCGTAAATAGTAGTCAATATTCATTGAGAGATCGATGGACGATTTAGCATGATACAAGCCGTGTCTCTTAAATGAGCACCCTCAATCATCATTTGGTATTAAGATTGTCAGAAATGTGAGGGTTGTTCGATATGTGATGTGTATTGTAGGATATCTCAAAAGCATTCGAATCAAATAGTGAAATGAACATTACATCCCTTCAATGTATTCTCCGCGGTTTAAAATACAACATTTCAATCTCTGAATCCATTTCTGAAATGGGTCATGTTACACTGATTTAGGTAGACCTTTGAGGCACTGACTGATAATTGAGCCAAGGGCTTGTTGGGACTTGTAAAGACGACCACATATAAAGAACCCTTTAAGTTTTGGAAAAAGTCGCATGGGGCTAAATCTGGAGAGTATGGTGGATGTGGCAAGACGGTAATCTTCGACGACTTAAAAAATTGCTTCACAAGATCAGATGTATGTGATGGAGGATTATCATGGATTAGAAGAACATGCCTAAATACTGACACAGGGCGTCGTTTAAGATAATATTTCTTGAGCTTTTTTAGTATAACATCTCGGTAATACTGATCTGCAACACCTTTGCCCTTCGGCACCCGAATTTGTACTGCTACACCATCACCTGAGAAGAATATGCAATAAAGAACCCTCTTTTTCTTATGGTTCTTTTGGCAACTACAGGTCTTCTAACGTGTTTAGTTAACCATATTTGGTTTCCAATTTTTTTTACCTGTTCGAAATAGTGAACTAATGTTTCGTCACCAGCAACAAATATGCGGTATCCATCTGACAGAAATCTTTCGTACTTTCAAAATACGTTTCAGAATGAAATGCACCCGAGATAACGATATGCCAATAGCTTTGGCTTTATCACGTATTGAATACCTGCCATCACTGTCAGTTATTTTCCTGACTTCTGATACCTTTGTTACAGTAACAGTCGACCAGATTTTGCTGCATCTTTTACGGATTCTGTGCCAGTCAGAAATGTCTTTCTCCACCTACAAAGTGTCTCATAAGATACCTTATCAGACCCATAAACTTCCTCCAATTCAGAACAATTCTGCATTGCCGAATGCCCGAGTTTTGTGCGAACTTTCATATAAGATCTAATGTCTTCAATATTTTCAATTCGTTTCCCAACCAATTTTACAACGGTGGTGAAAGACTGACTCTATTGAAATGACTATAAGTTTAAAACTATGAAGACTCGTGTTTATACCATTAGAAAGGTATTGAATAGAGCTATTCAAAATAGCACCATCCACGAAATCGTGCAAAGCGTTATCGCGTTCTGGTACATACAAATTACATATCGAACAGTCCTCGTTATTTTCTTTAAATTAAACTGAACACGAAAGCAACTTGACGCAAGCATCAAAGCAATGAGACCACAGAAGATATGAGGAAATCATATTTTAAAAAAAAATATATCATTACTTCTTTTTATCAGACTATAACTACGATGTGTATTTTCTGCATTACTATAAGATGAAGAATTTAAAATTGTGAAGTCATATTTTAATTAAGATGTCTTTTAGTCAGCAAAATTAGTTAGAGGAGACAATTTTACGGAGAAGGTAAACGACTTTAAAAGGTATATGACTCGACTCCGCTTATAACCTCAAGACCATTTAAATATCTTAATGTATGTATAAATTTGCAAAAAATGGTCATGAATCCACAAAACACTGTGCATCCTTTTTGTATTTCAAGATCGAATAGTGATAGAAATAAATAAAATTGAACTCGAAACAAACGCAGTACAAAGTGACAACTATAATGTTGATAAAAAGTTTTGTACGCTTTTCTATCTAGAGTTTATACAAATCAAACGCTAAAATTTTCAATAACTTTAATTCACAAATAAATAATTATAGGATGAAATCATACAAAAATATATTTACATTAATCCCGCAGAAACGCATGCACATTTTAAAAACCCATATTAGTACAAACCGCGCGGCCTGTAATAATGTTTACGAACATGGCATCGGTCGCGGTAGCTCAGTGGTTAGAGCATTCGCTTTGTAACCGCTTCATAATCGGGGGTTTGTGAGTTCGAGCCCCGCTCGTGCCATGGCCGCGGCAAACCTAAGCCGAAAAAAATAGGTAGACATTGCTCCTTCGCCAAACGAGAAGGAGAATCATGGGTCTTTCGGATATTATCTTAAAAACGGAGGTCCCGTGTCACGGTAGGCGTTGGCACGTTAAAGAACCATCACTACTACGGCCTTGAGAGCTAAGCATAGGCCTAAATTTGTGGTACTTCAGCCACAGCTGGTGACGTCTCAATATGAGTGAAGAATTCTCGACGGGACGTAAAACTGGAAAAAAACCCCAAACAAACAAACAATCAATCAATCAATCCATGTATACTTCTTTACATAATGTCAATGTGTACATCGATTAAAGATATGGGTGACTCTGATCCCAGCAAAACTTCGATGGAGTCCAGAAATTGGCACTTTAATTTCTAGGTTTTAACTTGTATATTAAGAGGATTTAACGTGCAAGGAATTGTTTTCTTAACGAAAAAATCAATTGTTGTTTCCTTGTAATTGTTCACCTTTCAAACTTAGATAACATTAGTTGATGATCATTGAATAGATAAAATTATTCTCAGATTTCCATTTGACCCAATAAAGGTTGTATTAGCAAACTAAATGTACAACGACCATAGGATTTGCGAAATGCTGACTTTAAACGTGAACCCGTATCATCAAAGTATTTGTCAGTAGCCTGCTTGGATTTAAAAACTGACCATAGGTAGAACAAACGCTTGCATATTGAATCAGTTGAGAGACATAAACACCATATGCAGGTGGCTATGGAATATTGCTACACAAGTATGGGGAATTGACAATGGAGAAGTTGAAGTCGCCTCATTTTTCATAAAGTTGAGTTGATAGTTTGCCATTAACATCTATGTTCAATACAATATCTAAGTAAGAAGCATATATTTCTTTTAAACCCTATTTTACTAGACTTGCCCAGACAGGACATTCAACCTGCAACGGCAACGTCGTAACTGGGTTTATTTGAAAAACAAATGCGCTGTAGCTCAGTGGTTCGAACGTTCGCTTCGTAAACGGAAGGTCGTGAGTTCGAGTCCCACTCGTGCCATGGCCATGTCAAACCTAAGACGCAAAAATAGGTAACGATTGCTCCTTCGCCGAACGTTCGGTATTTAGAAGTGAGAATAACAGATCTTCGGATATGATATCTAAATTTGTGGCACTTCACCTACAGCTGGTGACGTCTCAATATGAGTGAAGAATTCTCGACAAACAATCAATCAATCAAACAAAATTTATACCAATCATTCTTATCCAATGGTAAGTTTGTATGTGAAATGTGACTCCCTTTGTGAATGAAATTCACTTAAAGCCCCAAAGCAGTTGATAAACCCTGTAGCGTGTAACTATATCTTCAAAGCGTTTCGTTTCGTGCAAACCGTTCAGCGTCATGCAGACAATTCACCGTTCCTTGCAAGAATCGTTTCGTTCCGTGGAAGAATCGTTTCGTTCCGTGCAGGAATCGTTTCGTTCCGTGCAAAGCGTTTTGTGCACGAATTCTTCCGTGCAAAAAACGTTTCGTGCGGTAGAACTGTCCCTAAAAACATACAGAGCGTGCAAGTCCGATGAATGCTGACATATTTTGGTTTTTTTTTATCTATCATTCATCAATTATTTTATAAAAAAAATATTATTTTATCTAAATTTACTTCATCCCAAAAATGACTAAAAATCTAATACCATATTTTGCCGACTATAATACACACTTAAATATAATATACCACAAAATTATAGTTGCATGGATTGCAAATTCTTATTCTTTGTTAGGGGGCCCCCTATTTTTGACCTGAAAATTGTGTGCAATACGTAGTTAAGATTTTGACCTAGCGATAATCTGTAGTAATCTTCACTGAATATCTTTGCAGAAGTAATGAATTCTAAACAAGTAATAAGAATTTGCAATTTCTGCAACTATAATTTTGTGGTAACAGTCATCTTCAGTAATATTCACTTCACTCCGGGGGAAATATCGTGTAAATTTCAGGAAAATACGAGATTTTCTAGCGTTAAAGTTTTAATAGACTCAATATTCTCTCTGTTGAAACTTAATTAAAATCAATTAAATAGTCGACAATATGAAAATAAAATCAAAATATTAAACTAGTATTTCATTTTATTGTAATCAACACAAGTACAACATGTGATGTACAAAGGTGCGATTTATCTACCCCCTCGTTAAATATCACATGAAGAATGAGACCTTTTAGCTAAAACTGAAAGGTACCATTCAGTGTCCATTCAGTCAGTATAATGCTCGGGAACATCAAAGCCCTCTGATTTGGCGCCTTTCGGAAAACAGACTCAACAGGACAACTGTCGAAAGAAGACCGAAAGACTAAACCGTGCAAGTAGTACTTATTGCTCTATAAAAGAATTTCACATCTTATAGAAGTCTTGATATCAAAATAAAAGAAGTGATCATAACATTATATATTTGTTCCAAGTATAACTGTATACTAATAAATATACAGAAAATATTCTTTAACTTAATGAGAATTTCCTTTATATTACAAAATCAGGACATGACATTGTAATTTTCAATATACCTGGTAATATGTAACAGGGAATATAGATGAAAAACAAATCCCCCCCCCCCCCCCCCCCCCCAATTTCCTTTCATTGTTTTGATCTATTTTAGGATAGGCCTAAATTTTACAGCCCTTCACTGGTAATTCTGACGTTTCCATATGACTGAAAAATTCTCGACACAACCAAACTTGGTATATCTAGTGTATATGTGTAAAATATACAAATAATATTTTCTTTAATGCTATTGATACTAAACTGAAACTAAATAGATATACAGAAGGAGTAGGTAGTCCTTTACCAACATTGTAAATTTTATTAAGCCAAAGAGCATGGGTTTTTGTTCCAACGTGATTACGGTCTTTATCATTTGAAATATCTTGCAGTATAAAACTAAATGTACATTTAAGAAATGCAGAAAAGGATATACAAAAATTTTAAGTTTGGAAAGCTGGGGTTTTGACTTTAGGAATGGTCCACATTTGTCATATCATGTTAATGTTACATATTTTATATAATATAGATAAAGTTGTTCATCAGTATAAGGCACTTTCAGTGGATTTTAAGTGTTATTAATGTACCCATCTTCAAAATTCAAGTAGTGGATATTTTATATCAAAATTTTCTGCTGAGGACAAATTCTTCTTGCGCTCAATGCGGAAGAGAATAAAATCGCATTAAAGAACAAAAAAATAAAGGCAGAGTCTGCAAGTTGATCTCTTCAACTTTAGGAACATTCATAGATTAAATTCACGTCTCATTAGAGATTTTTCACTCATGTAGACGCCACAAGCTTTAGGCGAGGAGTCATAAATTTTGACACCTGTATTGCACTTGAGGGTTTGCAGTGAGAGTCACTTTCTCTTCTAATGATGAACGCATGTCAAAGGGACATTCATTACTTTTGCTAAACATCTAATGTTTCGGTAATCAAATCCCGGCCTCCCGGTTACGAAGCAAACGCACTTACCTGCAGGTTACCATAATGAAATAAATGCAGTCAGAAAATACTAACATTATAAATAAGATGAAACTTCATTTCAGAATTCCCGTAATGTAATTGGTAGGAATTAGAACAATCTTATTAATGTGTACTTTGCAAGGGACGGTAGCTTTCCCCAATTTCTTCTCTTTTTTGAACCAAAAAAAAAAATCACATAGGTAATCTTAAAACGTGTCCTAAGTATGTGATGACCCCACTTTGCTGTTGTTGCTTCTTAGCTTTGAAGCTGTATCACACGGGCCTGAAATTGAAAGTCTACAGTTATGACCAAAGTTCGAGTTTATTGTGGACTGCCAAGCGTATCAATGTATTAAACATACGAGTGTCTCTGCATGTTATCAGATAGATAATGAGACTATAAAAATTAATCGTCGTATACCCACGGCTGATCTCATCATTTCTCACCACAAGTGGACAAACTCGCCAAATTATCGTCACTGAATATGTAAATTTGTCAATTTAAAAATCAGTCTGATAGTAAATTTGAAAGTCTTCAATTTTGACGATACATGAACGTTTATTGGTGAGTAGTATACAAGCTTCACTTACACCTCTGTTAATACCTTTAGAATAGCCCCTGCATTACAAATTAATAGATGATGTAAACTATAGATATGAATGAGAAAACGTGCAATCTATGAAAAATGGTGAGCACGTCAATGAAAACATGAATTGACAATTACATGAGGAAAATGTATAACGATTGTCAGAAGAAAGCGATGAAAAGTCAAGTATAATAATACATGTATGTGCAGCTAATGTGCTTGTTTCGACTTTTAAGTCTGTAGAAAAAAATCATTTGTAGCTCTACCATTACCAGGGTTCTCTTTGAGTTTATCCAACTCTTCCTTATCTCATTGGTAATTGTTTCCTTGCCGTGTAAAATACAACGTGAAACGGTCAACTGTGTTTCCTTTACACTTTTTGTATAATTTTTTTTATATGAACATAGTGAGTATTCAATCAGGATATCGAAATCGGAGGGAAATAATAAAATAAATCTGAGCGATTTGTTTCTTCACTGAAGTAAATTTTGTGATTTTTCTAAGGACGCCTTAGCTACATGGTGATGGATAACAGGGTCCGGGTTTTCCAGATTTATGTCGAAATTTTAAAACATTCAAGAAATTGGCAGTTCGATATATCAAGACAAATCTGAGTCACCTGTAGTTGTATTGGCCAACACCTACGCATACAACAAATCAGAGATTATAAGGAAAAATTGAAGTTGTGACAAAATTTCACGCACTTTATAAATAAGCCTGTAACACATTTAAATTGTCATTTGTTTTTAATGTATGGTATACTTTCCAATACTATGGGTTTAATCTCAGGACTAAAATTGCACTGTCACGAATTTTATCCCTACAGAATAAAGTTAGTTTTGGCAATTACTTTACTTCTCTTCAACTCCTTATTAAACATGCAGAGGCAGCATTGCAGACGAAGCCTTTTTCGATGGTATTGATGTTAAACCTCTTTAGGTTGACATAGTAGTTGGTTAAAGATGCTTTGCAATCTGGTTGTGGATGGTGTTGATGTTAAACCTCTTTAGGTTGACATAGTAGGTGGTTAAAGATGTTTTACAATCTGGTTGTGGATGGTGTTGATGTTAAACCTCTTTAGGTTGACACAGTAGGTGGTTAAAGATGCTTTACAATCTGGCTGTGGATGGTGTTGAAACCAAAGTGACCGTAAACAAAGAAAATTTGAGATCTTTATCATGCCACACCTGCTGTGACACGGGACACGGGTTTTTGCGGTCTCGTCGAAGAATTGCCTCATGTAGTTGCTCCTTACGATAAATAAGGGAAGTGGGGATCTATTCTTACTCGGAAATGCACGTATTATATCTATGATATTCACATAATAAATAGATTCGATAGAGATATAGGTACATACACGAGACTGAATTAGACTGAATGTATTGTAAAACATAGTTTGGAAATACGTGACTTAAAGTCATGGATGTCCCACATCTTTATATGACCCCCCACAATAATGTTCTAATGCTTGTCTTAAGTATCTTGAAAGGGTGAAGGTAACGCACATCTATCCCACTTATAAATGATCCCGAAAAGAGCGTCTCGCTTTATGGACGTTTTGAGAAGGACTACATTCAAGTAGATAACCGAATTTCTGTTCTCTCGTTGAACTCAAAATTTTAAGGCTCTGAACAATTAATGAAATCCAATTATTTTTATTAGATAATCTGCTGGAATTCCCACGGGCACAAATTGTGCTACTTTTGTCATAACAAGGATAGAAACACTTATCATAACAACCTGTAATGATAAAATGAAAGCTTGGAAATATCTTTTTATCTATAAATTTTTCCATGAACAAAATAATTCAAAGTCAGAATGTTCAGCTACTTAATCATAAGAAGGTTAGCACAATCCCAGACTCACACTCCATATGTAATTTACCTAAAATACAGCAAATATTTAATTATGAGTGAGTCTGCAATGTATAACATTCGAAGTCCGGGATCTTTGTACGTTTTCTCAGTGAGAGATTAGAAATGAAACAGAAGACAGCTCAGATAATTCTTTGTACAAGAGCTGTGTGACTCAAGACCTGTAATATTCCTGTAGTATCTTATCAGTATTCCTTTGCAGTATAATTAATCCCAAATTACACTCCACGGCAATGTGATAAATATAATTTCCTCTGCAGTTGATCTCGGCTACTCTTTTAGTAAATAAACGTTCCATTATCATTATATTAGATATAGTAGATAAAACACAATGCACAATGACATATTACAAACATTATTGCAACAATTATCATTACAACTTCAATAAACCATCTGAAAATTTTAAAAATTAGAACTGTGTGCAAACATCCTCTAAATCTAACGATGCGATGTTAACAATGCTAAATCTAACAATGTTAACAATGCGACCAATTGCTCAGCTACTAAAGTTGCCGTGCCCCTCGCTCTTTTAATACCTACTCACCTCCCTCAAAATTCCTTACTTTATTTATTTTATCTTAAAAATATGTACTATTTGGATTAGATTGTAATTCAACCCTGAAATTAAAAAACATTCCTTCAAACCATTCTTATTGCACATTCAAACTTATTTGTAACTTTTTGCATAACATGTAGCATTTATTTCGAGTGTACAATTGATACAAACAACTGACCTTTGATCAGTTGAGTCCTATTGATTTCTCCTTTTTCCTAACAAAATTAGTTTCAACTCAGCAATCCATGAGGTTGGTCTAGAATGCAGATGCTGTCGTAATATTTGGAATAGAGTGGTGGTATCATGACTTAGACCTACATGGACAATCGAACCCTTCGCATACTGATCAGTCTTTGAATCCCTAATGGACATTTAATTTCGTTCTGAAGGAACTTAAGATCCTGAATGGGAATTACAAATGAAGAATTGACAGAAACTGTTAGCTCACTAACTTTAAGCAATGCAAAAATACCAAGTGAAAAGCCACAGTAAACAAGGTGGCCGCATAATTTTTGCAGACCGAAGGAAGTGACCATGCCATGCGATTTAACAGAGACAAAGGAATAGATACCAGTATGTCCTTTGAAAGGTAGCATTTTTTTCAACTATGAATATTTTAGATGTGTTTTGTTTTCCTTAAATTTGCTGCCGATAACCGAGTCCGCTAATGGAACATTTTACCGATGAGTATGGAATATTATTGATGATAAATAAGACATAAGAACCATATGCAAGTGATTATGGAATACATGTATTACTATAAAGAATGGAAAGTTGACGATATAGAATCTAAAATCATCCCGTTTGTCATATAGTTGAGTTGTTAGTTTGCCGTTAATATCTATTTTCAATAAAATATCGAAGTACGAAACAGATGTGGAGGACTGTATTATATCTTTTATTTCGAGTTCACTGGGATATATCGAATCAATATCTCACCTTTAGTCGGAGCTGGTTTCTATTCTCGCTTGCGCTGATAAATGTGAGGAAGTTTGCCAGTTTTCTTTCGGAAGGTCGGTGGTCACTTCCCGGGTACATTGTATCTGGGTTCTCTCCTCCACCAATAAAAACTCGACGCCATCATATAACTGAAAAATTGTTGAGTGTGACAGAAAACAACAAACAATCAGTCAGTCGAATCAATATATGAAGGAAATGATTATTGCTGATAGGTAAACTGTCTTCAGTGTATCTATATGTCAAGCTGAAGGCCACAGAAGAGATATTGTCCTCTCATACAGAAGATTTCGAATAAATTATGTCTCATAAGAATATAGACAAAAGTTAGCTAATATTGATATATCTTTATAAACATGTCAATAATCTGAAAAACAAACAAACCAACAACAACAACAACAACAACAACAAAAAACCCCCCAAAAAAAAAAAAAAAAAAACAAACCAAAAAACAAACAGACTAAAAAAACAAACAAACAACAACAACAACAACAAAAAAACAACAACAACAAACAAAAAGAAAAAAATAGTCTGAATAAGTCTAGCATCAAATTATTGAACGGGTTTCACAATGCTGACATGTATGTAGTGGAAGTAGATATGATATAGTGCAATATGACCGTCCAGACAATTTTATGTACGTTTCAGATTTTAAGATCGTAATTTATATTCCATTAAGTGGGACAGATGAATTTGAGTTACCTACCACAGCAAATTAAAGGCAAAAAAGTCTAACATAGTAGACGGTTGACGAAAAGAAACCGGAAACATTCACATCTTGTATTTGTCATCGAAAAACTACTTTGTTAAACATTAGTCTGATTCTCGGTACAAGTTCACATAAGAAAGAAATTGGAGATCCCCACTGACAATATCTGTGTATTATTTGAAAATGGGGGTCTTTCAACATGTTTTAAAAAAGATTTCCTATGGGCACAACTTGTGCTTCTTTTTAAGTAACGTTTTTGTATTCTTATGGAACAGTTCATTGGAAAGATTTTACACGAGGAAGGGAAATTTCTTGCCGTGACCTTCAACTCGACATAGATATATCGACGACGTTTTATCTATTGAAGCTATTTACTTTCATTGATATGACGATTCGATATATCCTGTGAATTCACAATAATGGATACAACAAAGTCTGTTTCACGTTTTAATTTTTTTTTTACTGAACATAGGTTATAACAGGAAGCTAACAACTCAACATTATTACAAGCGGGATGACTTAAGGTTCTCTGTCGTCAACTCCCCATATTCATGTAACAATATTCCCATTCTATATATGAAAATGCTTTCTGCCTATCATCAAATTTTTTAAACCGAGGCAGATTACTGACATATATGTTACAGATGTTTCAACAATCTCCTTTAAGATAAGTCATGTAGTTTGCAAATTCTCCGGGTTGTTAGAATAGATCCTCAGTACCCCTTGCTTGTGTAAGAGGCGACTAAATGGGGCGGTCCTTCCGATAAGACCGCAAAAACCGAGGCCCCGTGTCACAGCAGGTGTGGCACGATAAAGATCCCTCTCTGCTCAAAGGCCCTAAGCGCCGAGCATAGGTTTAAATTTTGCAGCCCTTCACCGGCAATGGTGACGTCTCCATATGGATGAAATATTCTCGAGCGGGACGTTAAACAATATATAATCAATCAATCAATTTCTGAAGTTTCTAACAAATTCTAAAGAACTTGTAGTAAATTTGAAATCACGAAACTTTTCTCAGATCAACAACTTCAAAACTTTGTTAATAAAGGAATGACTTGGATGACTGATCACACGTTTTGAATATTTCTTTTACTATTTTGTTGAAGCAGTTGTCTATAATGTCAAAAAGCGTAGTCTTTAATTTACGGTAAGAAATGGTCGTATAACGTATTGAAAAGTCAGAAATTCGATTGCGCACCATATTTTATTTGCATCTTAATTATAAAGACACTTTTATATATGAATGCTGTTTTGTCAGGTTGTTTTAAATGCCATGGTGTTTACTTATATTGAGATATCAATTGTTTTAGGTGTAGTGCCATAATTCATTCTCTCAGAGTGAACTTCTTTAATGTGTCAACGACTGTCACGACACGGGATTCCCGTTTTTTAAATCTCACGCGCACCTGAAAAAATGTCGCTTCTTAATGCCTTTAATGCTTTTCTGATCACAATTGTCCGCCATCGTATTGTGTAATGTTTTTTCCAACTTGTGTTAAAACTTTTCATTTCGAATTATCAAGAACTGGTATAAAAGGATAATGCATTGTTACATTCGGCTTTGACTTGGGTTGATTCATACCTACGGTCGCGTAGTTGCCGCGTGAGCGTTAATTCTGTGCCATCATCTCCTCGTCAATTGCAGTGTAGTGTTCCGCAGGGGAGCTGTTTAGGTCCGTGGTTTTATCTTACATATGCAGGGACTTTATTCGTCATTATTTGATAGTTCTAGGGAAGCTCTCTATGACTTACATTGGTTACCCATCAAATCCAGAATACAATTCAAATTGTTGACTTTTATGTAACTGTTCTGTTGGCGAAGCACAATTATATTTAACCGAACTTTTAACGAAACAGGTGCCAATTCAAAAGTTACGCTCCGCTCAATATTCTTACCTCTGCCACAACGTTCCTTTTAATAGACACAAGACGTTCAATCTCTTTTACTATTTTATTGTAAAACGCCAGTGAATACATGTATGTAAAATTAGGCGTTTTAATCAAATAAATTAGTTTCAGTTTTAGTTTTCAGTTAAGGAGCGGGAAATAATTAAGCAATACTGAAAATATAGTTATTTAGATATTATCAAACTCCACTAGCTGAAACAGAAATGACAAAAGGGTGAGAGCTTTCACGTTGTTATTGATGTGTGTGTGTGTGTGTGTGTGTTTTGTTTATATTTTTAATTCAAAATATATCACTCAGTAAGGGTTTAAACTCAATAAGAATTCAAAGCTTTCCTTGAGATTAAATTTGATGAATCTCGCTCTCTATGTGTGTGTATGCATGTGTATGTGTTAGAATCTTCTTTACGACCACAAGACTGCGAGTTACAACTTGTCAAATGCAAATATAACCATGTACATGTACTTCACGTCTCGTTAGACGTATATATGCAAGAAGAGGAATGGGTTTAAAATCATCTCCCTTCTAAAAGCCACAGGGATTCAGTTTATGAAATTACTATTCAAGATTAGGAAAGATGTTCTTCCTTTGAGCAAAGAACATAGAAGTTGCTAATACGGCAAAGGTGATACCAGAAAAAAAGTTAAGAGAGAAAAATGAAAAAGGTCTTAAAATTATTTTAGAAACTTAATGTTTTCTAGATCTGTCCTAACAAAATATATGTATATATCACCACGTGATACACCCAAAATGAGGGTACAATTTAAACGATTTGCTGTCAATTTTATAGGAATCATCCTCGTTTGATGAGGGGCATCTGAAATAAGTATCATGACTAATGGTGTGAAGGAAGTCTTGATTTCCGATTTCAGCGGCAAGTGTTTCTTATCTCTAACCTGATGACCGTAAAATCACTATATATGTATTCATCGTAAGAATATGTTAAATCAAGTCACGTTCAGCATATAAAATTTAGTACTGACTTTTAACACCTTTGAAAACTCATTAATCAAACGGTTTGAAGGATTTAATCTTTTGACCCAAATTTTTTAGAAATGATCCTCGTTCCATGTACTAATTTTTCATGTTTCATTATTTCAGCATCAACATGAAATAAAACAGTAGTGTTTAGATTTTCTAAACCATTCTCTTATTTACATGTCCAGTATATTTTATTGTTTTTATCCGTAAATCAATAGAAGTCATTTCCAAAGCATCAGAAATTTCTGTCCGTAGTTTTATTACCCTAGATAAAAATGAAAATCAACCAAGTGACCAGTTGACCTTACATTTGACCAAAAAAGCATTGATCCTTGACCCATATACATATTAATGTACGTTGAAAGGTTGATTGATTGATTGTGGTTTTACGCCGTCTTGGCAACATTTCAGCTATTTCAAGTCGATTTAGGTAGCTTGTTACCTCAAAATGTTATTCAATGGCTCGTTGAGATACTTAGTATAAAGTATGATTTAAACATCGGAAGAAAGATACAAGCTCCCAATTATTTTATACTAAATTTTTGTGAGTTTTCCCCTAAATAATAAAAACCTCGTGTTTTGTTGCAAGTTAGAAATTTTAGAGTCTAAATTTCGTTGGGAATTGATGCATGGTATGAAAAACTAATAAAACTTAAAAAACTCCTATAATCGTTAGAAGTTTTTAAATAAAAATATTTATAACAAAATGAAAACGTTATGTATCAATATTTTCTTTTAAATTTATGGACAAAATCTTCAGGAAACATGTCAAGAAAAACATACATCATACAAATGTGTTCTAAAAAGGGAATGAAATGATCAAAATTCAGGAATACTGCGATTTATCAAATTTGAACCAAACCCGAGCGGAATTATACAAAAGTAGTCGTAGAGAACATTATAATCAGAAAACTACATTCGATGGTGTAAAATGGTTTACAAATTAAATGAATTGATAAAGGAAACTATTTTATTCATTAAAGGTACATACAATTATCAAGAATATGATTATTTTAGTAATTTATATCAATTGTGATGGGATTGGTACTATTTTCACTGGTTTGGTTCAAATCGAAAAATCGCAAATGTTTTTAATTTTGATTATTTTATTTCAATTTCGTTTTAAAATAAATTTGTACGCGATATCGTTTTGTTAACTGACACGTTTCCTGAAGATTTTATCCGTGGATTTAAAAAAATATTGTAACCTGTTCCTGGTTTCCTTCTTGTTTGGATCAATAATAATTTGTGACACTGTATTGTGTATTACTATGTTTATTCCGTCCAAGCGCTCCCGTATATTTTTGACATGTTTCATGTGTTCCGATAGTTAAGTTATTCATTTACGAGTCTCAAGCCATTATCATGTACTTAGGTGTATCACCTTTAATAGTTCATGTTCTAATTACCTGTTTCAGGAGGGAAGTGGTAGAAATAATATCGGTGAATGTCGGGTGGATGTTTACATTTCATGATTTTGGCAGCCATTACTTTTTTTTTGAGTGCAGTATTCCGTATTTCTTGTTTGGTGACGAAAACATTTACAATGTTTGTGAGATAGTATTTACTATACGAGTCACTTCGACATGTAAATGAATTCTGTTTAATAATTTGAGATTATGGCTTCATTGCCATTTATCGCATACTACAAGTAACCAGTTGTATCTGGAGGAACTACATTTGTTTACGGTGACGTTGTTAGTAACTGTATGCATTCGTACACAAGACAAAGCGTGTTTCTTCTTCTTCCCAATAATGGCCACCATCAACATATTAATTATTCTACCATGTTTAGTCCACGTGTACGAGATATTGTGATATTTATTTACTTGTCTACATTAATTAATCAAACTTTTAATGTTTATTGCTTAGATATGATTATTTGTACCTATTAATTTTTCTTTCGTGCTTGTACGGTAGTCTGTACGGAAAAAAGTAGCTCTGTGTGGGAACTTGTGTGGGAACTGATGCAACCATACAAGTCGCTGATTGGTTAGAGGCCTGTACAGCGTAAATATGTTGGTTAATTTTAGTCATGCAGTTTAGAGCCGAATGTTATAAAAGTAAGCTCGCTACGATATGACGGCAGATTTCTACAAGTTGCACGGCGGCAAAATTTAAATACCTTTAAAGAAAAAATTAAGGTGAGATTATTCGTGATGTAATAATTATAGTAATAACTTAAATAGAAATCTCCTATCACACTGGGCAACCAAAACTCATATTTCTGAAGAATCAGCATACTATTTTATACTTATACAAGCTTGTCGTAGTGCAGTGTTCAACACATGAGGAAATTTATATTGTGCCTTTCCCAGTTATCCAACATAATAAATACAATACATTGACTAAAACGTTTCTAGTATTCTTCACCAGAGGGACTGGTTGATATTGTTTATTGACTTTAAATGATCTTTGGAACTATCCTGACATGAGTGGATATCTGCTGAGGATTCAGAAACACACAAGCAACCCCTTATCATTGGGAAGCTTACAATATTAACATATAACGTTTTCAATTTTCATAAATATGTTTTAGAACGACTGTTCGAGCTAGTTGTAGCAGGTATAATAAAGATTTCTCCCCTGAAAATGTGATTTTGGACTTGGTTATTTTAAAGCGAGCCATGAAATTTGTTTTTCACGTCTAAAATTTTTATTGTTCTACCCAGAGGTTTGTTCATGGTGTCATTTTATTTGTTTAATTGAGAGAAAAATGTTGGTATAAAAACAATACTACCGTACAATAAGTAAAAAGAGGCAAAAGGCATATTTTATTATTTTTCTCGGTGCAAATTGTCAGTCCACATAGTGACAGTTGTTTGGGAAAGGAATTTGTATTTTTTATTCTAGAAAAAAGCCAAATGCACCATTTTCGTTGTCTCATTAAGACTAAGAAAATGGTATCAAGCACAATAACATAGCTCAATCCATGAAAAATTTATGGATTAAAAGCTATTCATTTCTTAGGCAGGTAAATAAAAATACATGTAACTAAGTCCACTCTGAATTTTTTATTAATTATATATTTAAAACATGCTTATAGCAATTTCTTTGTCTTGTTGAGACAAGGAAAAATAGATAAAAAAAAAAAGATTTCTTGTAGCATGTATAATAAAGATTTCTCCCCGGAAAATGTAATTTTGGACTTAGTCATTTTAAAGTGAGTCAATAAATTTGTTTTTTAGGTGTAGAAAAGTTATTGTTACAGCTGCAGTTGTTTTATTGGTGTTATTTGTTTGGTCAAGAGAAAACTTTGTATACAAACATAAATATATGGCAATAAAAATAAGAAAATGAGAGCCAAAAGATATTTATTATCACTGAGTGAAAAATGTCAAAGCTATTTTCCAAATTCCGATTTTTTTTTTGTGTGTGTGGAAATAAATTTTTTTACTTTCCATCCTAGATAGAATCCAATTGCAACTTGTTCTTTGTATCGTCGAGACAAAGAAAATGGTATAAAGCACATTAGCAAAACCCAATGAATAAAAATTTCATTACATAAAAGTTATTTCTTTCCTAGGCAGATATATAAAAATCAACCGAGTCTGAAATCCGTACTTATTGCTACATTTTCTTTGCAAATGAGGAAAATATATAATAAGATGAATAATAAAGTCCCCCCCCCTTAAAAATGTGACTGTGGACTTAATAAAAATGTTTTTCTTGGGGTAAAATAGAATATTTTTCTACCTAGACCTTTATAGTGGGTGTTATTGTCTTTCTCATTGAGATGTAGACAAAATATTTGGTATAAAAAACATCATGTCATAAATAAATAAATAAATGAATAAAAAAGCCAAAAAGAATTTTTTTCACTACTAGCCGAAAAGGAAACACAGACAAACGGACGGACGACCTGATTCCAGCATACCCCAACAACTTCATTGCGGGGGTGGTGGTGGTGGTATAATTGCATTATTTAAGTTAAAAATTAAATTTGGTCTCGATTAAATTAGAATTGCTATGTTAACAACATAAAAATAAATTCAATGACATAACGTATCTTTAAAATCACGTGATATGATTTTTCACTATACAAACGGGCATGCGTATGTAAAGCCCATATACGGTTTACCGAGGATGGGAAAAAGTTCACACACGCGATTTATCTTACCAAACTGGCTCAATGTTTAGTTTCTTTCGACCTGAGCTGTTAATTCTAGGACGCTGATCCCGATTCTAGCATTTGTAGGCGACATTGCCAACCGGGGACGTCCCCGGTTGGAAGTATGTCCCCGGTTGTTAGGTATGTAAAGACACAAGTGTCCCCATTTGACACCGTATACACACACACACACACACACACACACACACACACACACACACACACGACAGAAAATAACTAAAGCGACTTGATCCAACAATGACTTTCTCCGGAAAATTGTTCTCCCCTATATGTCTTTTCTTACCTTGAATTGATCCATGGCGGCCAAAGCGAAGACGGAAACATAGATTGCTTCTTCACCAAAACGCTCGCATTTAGAAGTAATAAACATGGGTCTTTGGATATAACCTTAAAAACGTAGGTCATGTATCGAAGCAGACAAAAGTACGTTTAAGAAGCTTCTCTTCTGCAGATGAAACCGCGAAAACCGAGGCTCCCTGTCACAGCAGGTGTGTCAAAATAAAGATCCCTCTCTGCCCGAAGGCCGTAAGCGCCGAGAATAGGTCTAAAATTTGCAGCCTTTCACCGGCAATGGTGACGTCTCCATATGAGTGAAACATTCTCTAGCGCAACGCTGAACAAAATACAACCAAGTAACCCCTCAATGCTACAACCCTGAGGGTTAACCGTAAGTCACGACCTCCCAGTTACGAAACGAGCGCTCTAATACTAAGCTACCGCGACCGGCTCTACTTGTAAATTGGTTGAACAGACGTGGATGGTGTCAGTGAACATTCTCGCGACTCATTATTCTTCAGCATTAATATGACCATAAACGTTTGAATGAATTTGAATCAAAGATCACTCAACTTCAATGTTTGAATGTCAACCCTTGGACTGACGATATTCTATTTTGTTTTATTTTTGAAAAGTTAAACTTAATAATGATTTAATACCATCTTGTAATTGTAATTCTCTGATTGCATGTACAATTACTTGAATTACTTTTATCCGATTTTCTCCTTTTACCCCTCCTCTTCAACAACTTCATTATCATCATCGTCGTTATGATTCAGGTACACACTGGACGCAGTGCGGGTAGTTTCATGTTATATGCGAATACAAGGAAATGAACTATAAAAGAAAACTATGTGGCCTGTTTTGAGAACATATATGTATTTTGTAATTTTATTTTACATTTACGTTTACATTCCTTTTAAAATTCGTACTATGCCAGTTTTGTAATACATGTATATTCGTTTAGCAGTTTCTGACTGTTCGTTATGGCATTATGTTATTTCTCTTAAACCTCCTTTGATAAAAGATCATATGCATCTTTTTATTCCTAACCGAATATTTCCTAAGATTTTGTGAACGCGATTTTTCGAAAACTACTTACAGGACAATCTTGTGTTGAATTGTAACTGATTTATGTTGATACATATCGCATTCCTGAGATATTACCAATTTTCTGATAACTCATTTAACGAATGGAAAAAGTAAAGGTACAGAGAGATGTAAGATATAAGGAAGTTTATTTTTTGAGTATTTCTACAAATGTTGCTGTGATAAATTGATTGGACAAGTTCTTGAATTCAACTTATTGTGTTACTTTTCAGATCTAAGAGTGTTCAAATTTAAATTGGGACGATTTTTTTTCATTTGAAAATTATCTTTTAAACATTTTATCTCTTTAAGAGAAATTCGTTTTCATATGTCTTTTTACATCTTTATACAATAGTTTAATGCGATCGAGCGATGCAAATTTTATTCAGATTGCTAAAATGGAAAAATGAACGTATAAAATGTGTTATGAATTTTGATCGTTTAATACATGAATGACATATGATTATTTTTCTCATTTCTAAAAAATTAAACTGTAGGTGCTGAGTGTATATGTCGGGGGCCATTCAACTTGGCATCATTAGGAACATAGTTTTACAAAAATCAACAGGAACGAACTTGGACAGAGATTAAAAGGTCTCTGGGCGAAGATAACAGTTTCCATTAATACTTGACCTGTATGTGTATTATATATATCATTTACATATAGAAGGTTTACATTCATCATATTTTTCTTTTTTGTATATAGATCAAAGTACCGGAACCACACTACGCAATTATTATAGGTTTTGATATTACACCCCTAAATGATAATCTTTGACTTTATCTGATATCACTCTCCGGAATAGCTAGGTTCATTTTGTACGTTCTTAACAGTTTTTTTGATGTGATATATGACATAGATGATCGTCCTTAACTACACGTCACATAATTACGAAGGCACTTAGGATGCCGTTGCATATCTATATTATAATATGAAACGACATCTTTATATCGTATCCTACAACAGCCTACGTTGTCTAGAACTTTTATATCTCGAATAACATGGCTATGTCGAAGTGTATTGGAATTCCCATTTACATTTGCTTTATGTATATTAACTCCTTTATCTTAAATCCTCGGATCTCTCTCGGTTTTTTCTTGACCTCGAGTTCGCGGAAAGGGATGTGTGTGTGTGTGTGTGTGTGTGTGTGTGTGTGTGTGTGTGTGTGTGTGTAAAATGTTGATAATCTATATATTTGATATACATTCTATAAAAGGTATATTTTATATTCAAGTGTATTTTATGTCATAGATTTTGTATGTATAAATAAATCATATTTTGCATTAAACAGTGAAGTTCATGAATGTGTTATTTATTCCATTTCCGCAAGGAATGTTTCATAGGCACGTTTTCAGATTATACTAGATAACATTTATGATATTGATTCTGTTGAAATCAACTACCTCTGCTGAATATTCATGTATAAAGATGGGGCCTCCGTGGCTAGAGCATCGGGCTCAAAATCACAAAGCCTCTCACCTCTGTCGGCGCGTGTTCGAATCTCAGTCGCGGCGTTATGTGAGCAAGTTTGCCAGTTTACTTGCGGAAGGTCGGTGGTCTCTTCCCAGGTACATTGTATCTGGGTTCTCTCCTCCACCAACCCCCCCCCCCCCCAAAAAAAAAAACACCAAAACAAACAAACAAAACAAAACTGGACGCCATCAGATAACTGAAAAATTGTTGAGTGTGGCAGAAAGCAATAAATAATCGATCAATCATGTATAAAGGTAAATCCGTATATCTTATTGATTCCCCAAAAATCTTTGTAAAAATGACTGTTTACTCTACAAAAGAATACGTCAATTCACTTGATTGATTGATTATATATTGTTTAACATCCCGCTCGAGAATCTTTCACTCATATGGAGACATCATCATTGACGGTGAAGGGCTGCAAATTTAGGCCTATGCTCGGCGCTTATAGCATTTGAGCAGGGAGGGATCTTTAACGTGCAACACCTGTTGTGACACGGAACCTCGGTTTTTGCGGTCTCATCTGAAGGACCGCCCCATTTAGACGCCTCTTTCGACAAGCAAGGGGTGCTGGAGATCTATTCTATCAATTCGGATCCCCACAGGGTCTACCGTCAACTTGAAGAACAGATAACACACCTTGTTAATCAATTCAAATCACCTAGCAACTTCTTTTCATAGTATGAAACGTTTTAGTATTTTTAGTACATCTCGAGAAGACTTGTCCCAGTATATATGGAACATCAATGAATAAGAACCACTTTACGTTAGAGAGTGACATCAATCATGGTACGTGGGTTCCGATTTGCATTAACTTGAAGATTTATTGTAGTTTTAATATTGATATTGGTATAATAAAAGATTAAATTACATCAAGGAGGGTCGGCAATAAATCCTATCCCAGACAGCAAGCTGATGTCCCAGTTTTTAGCAATATCTTTGTAACAAACGTAAACTTTACCAGTGTCCTCAATTTCACCGAATAAAGGAAGTAGCGCTATGTACAGTCCATAGATAATATACTGTTATTATTATACCAAGTAGTAAAATAGGCCAAAAGGTAAATAGATCACATCTTTCTTTTCTACAAAGGCGTTTAGAAATATATAGCACTGTCAAACATATGGGTTATCTCTCGTTATCTGAATAATACTGAGAATGTAATTTCAACCCGTCTGAAATCATTGGTAACAATTTGAACATCGCTATTATTCCAGCAAAGATAACCACTGAGAAACGTTCAGAATTTGCTGTCCAGTGTCTTTACAAAAATATGAAATTTTACAAGTTCCTACATATAGTTGGTTACCATCAATGGTACAAATGGATATTTTGTGTAAATACATTGTTCCCACGTTTCGCACATTCTTCTGAAGTATATTGAATTTTTAAAACATTGTAACTTATATTCCACATCCATATCGGAGAAAACAAAGGCAAAATGTATTTCTCAACTGTGAAGCTCGTGGAAATTTGCTTTCAAGGTATAATTTAAGAAAAAATATGTTCAAATGAAAATTTTACTATGTGCATATTCATAGGGAATTTTAAGTTGGTTTCAAGGTGAAAAGAAATGGAATATTTGAAATGTTTTTGGCCACTAAAAGTTCCTTGTTTGCTTATTAATGTACATTTACGAAACTTGTCATACAGACGTAAGGATAGGTACAATTAATATGGACCATCTGCTACTTCGTATATTTATTTATAAGGATAAATATCCACATTAATTATTTGTCCAGAATTTTTCATTTACTGTCACACAGGTATGATAATGCCAATCAGTAAATCGCAAATAAGTTGGTTCTTAGAAAGGGGTATCATTTATGTTTGGAGAATTCTAGTGCGTAAAAAACACAATTCATATTTTTATTTTATCCATTTTTTAATGTTAGAAGAATTCTTAAAATTTGCTCCCCTATCCATCCATCCTGTTAAAATATTTTCATATATTTTATTATTTAGATATGATCAATATAATTCAAAGAATCCATAACCTGGCAGTTCTGCATGTACAAGGTGAAACATCTGAAAGAAGTGTGTTTGTTGGAGACGGTCTGAGTAACGAGAGAACATTTTCGGCAAAGGATCCTGCAGAATTTCTCATTTAATTTTGAAAGTCTTCGTAGATTAATTCACTGACCAGAAAGAGTTACACAGGGAAATAAACTTCCTTTTGGCATGATGAACATGTATATTTCAAAAGGTTATGTATAAACAGATGGAAAGTTTATCGTTCACATGTATTTTCTTTTCTTTCACTTTATTCATTGTTGGTAACTCTTTCTATTTTACAAACTGTACAATGAAATTTCTGTAAACCAACTATTATTTATGTGGGAGACATTTCTCCGTAACTGCAAATATTTCTCGTCGCGAACCAGTATCATAATTTTCTCTTGTTTAATATTACTTCAGTCATAAGAATAGTCGCCGTGAACTAAGTTATTATTAGTGAACAGGCCAAGATAGTATTCAACAGTATTCAATCTCATAATTCCTATAGAAAATACAAATCAGAGATCTAGGTAAACACGGACCCCTGGACATACCAGAGGTGGGATCGGGTGTCTAGCAAGAGTAAGCATCTCCTGTCGTCTGGTAGCACCTGCCGTGAGACTTGTACCTTGACCAGGTAAACGGAGTAATCCGCAGTCAGAATTAGTGTGCCAAGAACGGTCTAACAATTGGTATGAAACACGCCAGGCTGCATTTTACCTTATGGAAGGTTCTACCGGTAAACTAGATCACAATAACAACTGTAAAATTTGCAAATGCTGACTTTAGACGAGACTTTACAATTCTCTGTCACATCAACTTCTTTGTCATTAGCCTGCCTCGATTTCAAAACTGATCATATGCTGAACAAACTCTTGCGTATTGAATCATTTGGGAGATATAAACACTATATGCAGGTGAATGGAATATTGTCACATGGATAAGGGAAGTTGGCGATAGAGAAATTGAAATCATCTCGTTGTCATAAAGTTAAGCTGCTAGTTTGACGCCAGGATCCATTTTCAATAAAATATGCATGTACGAAGCAGATGTAGAAGATTCTGTGGTATCTTTTATTTCAAGTTCACTGCGATATATCGAATTGACACATGAATGAAAATGATCATTATTAACAGATAAGACGTCTAATATCTTAATGTCGAATTGAGGGCCACAGAATAGCCGCCAAAGAAGTTGTCGCGAATAAAGTTTAGTTTTGGCTTTAAGTTTTTTTCCTGGTAAATATTTACGTTAGAACTAGAATTTGGGTACTGCTTTAGGGTTATCATTAGAGAAATATCAGCTAAACTTGCCCACATATGACAGTTTATGCTTTTTGAGGCCTTCCTCTTAATTAAGGGAAAAGGAGAAATAAAGGAGGAATAAATCATCATTACTGCGATTTGACTGCTGATACTGTACAAGGATGCCTCTTTGTAGGTTTCAGTAGAGAAGAACAAAACGTGGGCCTAGTAAATATGATTCCACAATGTACAATTCATTACGATATTTGGGGAGAAATATGAAATCAAAATCTTATTTAGATATTTATAACAAAAATCAAATTGGTGTACAATCTTGTATAATGTGTTTAGGAGTTCTCCGTTTAAGTGTCAAAATATGTTTTTGCTATTCATTTTGACCTAAAGTTTGAAAATATGACATAAAAAATATATATTTACTTGTAGTATGGTTTCTGGATTGCTATTATTGACACTTTGTTTTACTTTGAAATGCATGTGTACTTTATTTTATTCAACATCATCTCTCAGTTTTGTAGTACATGTAGTTGCCGCATACAATTTATATCAATGAAAGTCCCCCGATCAACATCAATCGGCTACTTTTCTGTATGAAGATGCACATCCACACTCTTTGTATGTTTGTAGGTGGTTGTGTAGTTGTTGTATCTAAGATAACCATTAACCTGAGAAAATTACATTATACTGTTTCCAGTGATTTGTTTTCTATACATGTACTATGCAAAACATAAACGGTACCAATTCACCAGATGCGCATTTCGACAAAGAATATCTCTTCAGTGATGCTCAAGTAAAAAAATGTTGGAAATCCAAATAAGAACAATCTTGGAAGAGCTGAACGACCCCAAAAGATACCAAATACTGGAGGAAATCCGGCTAAGGATCAGAGCTACGCATAGGGGAGATAATCCTTAATTTTTTAAAAGAATTTCTTAATTTTATAACAACAAAATTTAATCCGTATTTTCATGCTAGTACGGAAGTACCCATAAAAGTAACCTTTTTACAGAAGCTTTTAATTAGTAACCTTTTCAGTCTAGATCTGGAACATTTTATCACTTTTTTGTCATATTGAAGCTT
Source organism: Ostrea denselamellosa (assembly GCA_024699665.1). Taxonomy (NCBI): domain Eukaryota; kingdom Metazoa; phylum Mollusca; class Bivalvia; order Ostreida; family Ostreidae; genus Ostrea; species Ostrea denselamellosa. The sequence goes on from JAMZEH010000005.1 coordinate 18,134,179, forward strand.
CTTTTAATTTTTCCTTCATCTTAGATGTTTTCTATTTGCTTTTTGTAAGGCTTTAAATTTATGTTGTTGATTATGTACATTTTACATTCCTTGCTAAGTTTTAAATCCCTTTGTATGAATATTACTTTTTGTGTGTATTTATATTTTTATTTTAAGCGCTGCAGAGTAATTTTAATATTATATTTAGCACGATGTAAATGTTGTATGTTATCATTATCATTGGTAACACTTGATCGCTAAGAAAAATAATGTTTGTTTGTTTGTTTGTTTTATTTATAGTCGCCTGAGCAATTTTTCAGCTATCCGGCGACTGAGAAAAATAATGAAATTATGAGGGAAATATTAAAGATACAACAGACTTTTCTCGTTTTTGTTATGAAATCACATTTTTTACACAAATAATTCACACCAGGCCTGTAACACTATTAAATTTTGATCTGCATTAAATATACAACATACTTGTTGATACCCTATAAACGTTACACTGGTCATTCGTCGTTATCTTAACTTTTCCCCTATAAAGCACATGACCTTTCATCTCTCGATAAATTGCTCACAAGTGCTCTCCCACATCTGCATTTTTTGCTTCATACCTGAATAATTTATTGAACATAAATTTTAACGGTAAACTTACAACTCGACATTATGACAAACATAACGAATTCAGCTTCTCTATTGTCAACTTCCCATATATATGCAACAATATAGCAGTATCACCTGCATAGTGTTTATTTCTCTCTGCTGATTCGGTGCGCAGGATAATGTTCTGCATATAATCAGTTCTTAAATCGAAACAGGCTACGGACAAAGTTGATGCTACATGAGTATCAACAGTCACGCTCGAAAAGGAATGCTACACCAGAGAAATTTGATGTCGATGAAAAAAGGAGGATATGTGCTACAGTATTTTGAAATTAAAAACTTCCAAATATATTTTATTTAGTCACAAAATGCATTTTATTAGCAAATAATCTGAAAAACATCTAAAACATCTGCTGGACTCGAACCAGAGATAGACAGTTCAGCAATCAACGTGCTAACCTGCTGAGGTACTCAGATAGGCAATGAACGCTAAAATGAATAGACAAATTTAGTCAAGTTGGTTATATTTATATTTTCATTCATGGTCTTAAAGGAAGTCGAATACCTCTTAGAATTAGCATTTCGTGAATTTTATGTTTGTAATACCAATCTAATTTACAAATACCACCTGTATTATGTAATACTGATTGACACCTGCGACACTTGGTTTGCTGTAAAGATTATATAACCTGTTTATTGGAGTTGTACTGAAAAGTTCCGGAAATTTCAATTTTAATATAAATACACAATGATATTAATCTCTTGAATCACTGGTGATTAAAGATTCAAATACTTAGATATTTTACTGAATATAGATGCTGACGGCAAACTAACAACTCAACTTTATGACAAACGGGATAATTTCAATTTCGCCACTTTCGATTTCCCTTATCTATATGGCAATATTCTATCATCACCTGTATATGGTGTTTACATCTCCCAACTAATTCAATACGCAAGAGCACGTTCTTCATATGGTCCGTTTATGAATCAAGCTGACTACTGACAAACAAGTTGATGTTAAAGGGGTTTGTACAAACTCGTCTAAGGTCAGCATTTTGCAAATTCTATGGTCGTTTTAATGATCTAGTTTGCCAATACAACCTTCCATTAGGTCAAATGTTGTCTGACGTGTTTCATCCCAATTGTTAGACCGTTCTTGGCCCATTAATTCTGACTGCGAATTACTCCGTGTACCTGATCGGAATGTAGGGCTCACGGCAAATAGGACTGGTCAATAGGGGATGATTACCCCTCCTAGACACCTGGTCCCACCTCTAGTGTGTCCGGGTTGCGTGATTGCCCATCTCTCTGATTTGTATTTTCTATAGGGGATGCGAGATTAAGTGCTTTCGTGATCTTAACATTTTCATGAAATATTAAAATATTCAATTATACACATAAGCAATAATAGTTGAAAAACATTCTACGTGCAAATTAAGTTTTAAAAATATCCAGTTCTCTGACATTTCAACCATCCCATACTTTCTTCCTTACTGCCCTTAACAGAGGTCGGTAACTCAGTTACGTCATATGCCTATACATATAATACTTTATATTTAAGTTTGCCAATGTTTTGCCTTATATGACACTACTAACAAAATTAACATTCAATTTCATATAACATGAAGTCAGTCACGTGATCAGACTTTTTTCTTGCGTATGAATACAATCACCGCTTCAAAAGTATTTGTGTCAATTGTACTAGGTATCTTCACCTGTCTTGACATCATAACGGAAGCAAAATAAATAAAACGCATCAGAATATTTGTAAAGAGACAAGAATTTAATTAATGAGTAAAACAGAAACATTCACCATACCGTTCAGTTGTTTTATCTTTAAGAAAATACCTTCTGTAATTTAAAGTGCAACTTTAATGGCGAATTCATACGATGTCTTTGATATTTACAGTATGGCAGTCTAATCACTGAATGAAAACGCTATTTTCCGCAAAACTGAAACCATATGGAAACCCTGCGGAAACCTGACGTTGAGGTTTCCTGTATGGTTTCTGCAGTGCGTAAACGATTATATAGTTTCAGTGTCAAGTTTCAATCTGCGGAAACTATAGACTGCGATTCCTAATGCTTTCTGCAGTGCTGAAAGTTAACTCAGGTTCGGAGTATTTAAGTTGATAATATAGAATGATTCAAATATGATCTTTTAAAAAAAATATGAAAAAATATGAAAGTTAATTGAGAAAAGAATATTAAGCACATTTTATATCATATCGTTATTAAAATTAACTGAGTTTAACAAAACTGACATGAAATGAGATAACGGAAAACATACGGTAGTGTATTCTGCGTGTGTTGTTACGTGTGATAATGTAGCGTGTATACCGTCCCAGTTAATCCTTTTTTGTATATAATTATTGTTAGTTTCATGTTAATTGGAGGGTTTTTATCAGTCATGGGAACAATAGAGCGAAATACACAAGGTGCTCACGATGAATACAGTTCAGCTTCGTCGCCAATAATAATAAAAAAAAAAGATCGAAGAGCATTGTAAAAATAAGTGTGTGGGGAAAATAATAAATCGCGCAAAAAATGAAATGAATTGATCATAAAACTTCGAATAGGACATTTATATTCACGCAGTTGCATTACTAAGGATGTCGATTTTACAGCTATATAGTTCATTTTCACAATTTTATAACAATGAATACTGCATATTGAAAATTAAGATTTTGATTACTCATACAGTAAGGTGTACAAATGTATATATATATATATATATATATATATATATATATATATATATACGGGTTTTACGGACTCATAAGAAGGGCCGCCTAATTTAGTGTCCTCTTACAACAAACAAGGGGTACTGAGATCCCACAGGCATTCCTGTAAGATATCAATTGTGTTTGTTTTACGTCCCTTTATAAATTTACCTATATTGAAACCTCACCATCTGTAATATAAATGTAGAATATATATATATATATACTCATGGACAAAAGAAACGTTACATGAGAAAAATATGAATTTTAATAAATTTTCTGCAATGAAATATAATTCAAACCAATATTATTGTTATTAAAATATACCTTCACATACAGGTAAAGAAATTTATCTTAAATTCATTCAATCGTTACTTTATTTCCAAGGGAGTCTAAATCACTATTTCGTAGAGTGCGTCTTTCATGTGCTTTAAATTTCGTCTTTTTTTCCAACCCTTCAATACGTCTTGTTACCAATAGAAAGAAAAACATCGAATTTCCATTTTTCGAATTGTTTAGTCAAAGCAATAACATGCCCCTTCTTGATAATGCTAACAGAGAAAGGGCTATTGGTATGCTCCAGCTTGGAACTACACAAACAGAAGTTGCTCGACGTTTTGGGGTAGCAAGGATAACCATTTCAAGGTTATGACAGAGATTTCAAACGACTAACTCAACTTCAGATCGACCAAGATCCGGTAGACCACGTGTTACAACACCTAGACAGGACAGACTAATCCGATTACGTCATCTGCGCAATCGCACCGAGAATCCTCGGATCACTGCTGCAAGTATCCCTGGCCAACGTCATATCAGTCGGAGAACGATCCAAAGACGTTTAGCTAATGCTGGACTTCGTGCTAGGAGGTCATACCGGGGGCCAATGTTAACCCATTGTCACTGTCAGCGCCGATTGGAATGGGCACAACGACATCTGCGATGGAGATAGGCTGATTGGCAACGGGTGTTGTTCTCTGATGAATCCCGTTTCTTGCTCTGTAGAGTGGACGGTAGAACCAGAGTCTATCGTAGACGTGGTGAACGCTTTGCTGATGACTGTGTTATTCGTCACGATCGCTTTGGTGGCGGAAGCGTGATGATGTGGGGCGGCATAGCAGCCAATAGAAGAACTGATCTTGTGTCAGTCAATGGCAATCTGAATGCTGAAAGATACAGGAATGAAATTCTTACACCTCATGTTCTTCCTTTCATTGCTGCCAACGGTGGAACATTCCAAGACAACGCGCGACCTCACACCGCAAGAGTGAATATGGACTTCTTACGTCAAAACAATGTTGACGTCCTACCATGGCCGCCTTTATCACCTGATCTGTCGCCGATCGAACATCTGTGGGACCAGCTGGACAGAAGAGTTAGAGGACGTCAGATTCAACCGGAAACTCTCGATCAGCTGAGCGTAGCACTGACTGAGGAATGGCAACGCATTCCAGTAGCGTCAATCAATCGTTTAATCGCTTCCATGCGCCGTCGATGTCAGGCTATTATTGATAACAGGGGTTCATTCACCCGATATTGACTTTGGGAAATGACATTTGCGGTACCCCCTTTAAACTGTAACACGTATAGAGTTGTGGGTAACTTTGAACTTTTGTGTTGACACTTTTCAATGGTCATTGGTGATATGAATTCAGTGTTAAATGCCCAGAAATATTTCATTTTGCCAATTAAATATATTTACTATTTAATATGTGTAACGTTTCTTTTGTCCATGAGTATATATATATATATATATATATATATATATATATATATATAGAATAATTTTATTTTTACTGTTTTTGATTTGAAGGTATTTAATTGATCAAATCAAAAGATTGGGAAAAAGTTCTAACAATTTACTCGTCCCTCTCCTAAAACGTTGTAATATGTCATGCAAGATAAATAATTAACAGGTAAAACGTATAATAATAAAATGAATCTACAAGTTTCATCGATAATTTTTTTGAAAAACTGCAAATTAAGTACTTTTCAAGATAGTCATTATCGCGATCAAAACAGCCATCCCCAAGCAATTGAAGCATATTCAAGAGGTCTAAAAAAGTTATGTACAATTTTGACTGATATTTCCTACCAATTTTGAACATCAGCTTTTTCAAAAGCCCATTGTTATAAGCTTTGTCTACTATGGAATCAAGATACACAGACTAACTGATAATAAGCCTAATTGAGGATACACCGAAACACACTCCAGCCTATCACCATGTATACAGTAATTGTGATATAGGAAACATGCGTATTAGCCATACAAATATCTAGTATGTCTTACACAGTGACTGTGTTTGAGGACGAAGCAAAGAGTATTGTCATTAGTATTTATATTCATAATAGGACAAAATAAAATATTCGAAATTAGAACTGAATGTGTGAGGGCAGAGCTCTGTCAAAGCATCATAGAACATCTTGTTACATGACTGTAGACATTTGATCCGCATGGCAAATATAATGCAAATGATGTAAACAGTTCATTGTGGCATCATATTTAGCAAATTTACAAAAATGACGATTTTGGTACTACAATCGTGTTAATTAAGGAGTGATTATATGGTTAAGAAAATATGGTTTACATACTTTTACAAATTTTATGTAATATCTCAGAATGATATGGACTTTGGTACACTTGTTGTCACACTTGCACTTGATCAAAATTGTCAAGTGCGATAGGTGTGGTTTAATTTTTCGTTTATATATATATATATATATATATATATATATATATATATATATATGCTTGTTACCTATAGGGAGAGGTGTGAGAGCTAGGGCTTTGCCCTCTGTAAATCATTTCCAGTTACCCATAAACATTTTTCAATCCAGTGTCTTTTCTCAATCATGCCTCCCCATGGGGATCCAGGTTATTAGAATAGATCCTCAGTACCCCTTGCTTGTCGTAAGAGGCGACTAAATGGGGCGGTCCTTCGGATGAGACCGCAAACACCGAGGCCCCGTGTCACAGCAGGTATGGCACGATAAAGATCCGTCCATGCTCAAAGGCCATAAGCGCCGAGCATAGGCGTATATTTTGCAGCCCTTCACCGGCAATGGGGACGTCTCCATATGAGGGAAAAATGTTTGAACGGGACGTTAAACAATGTATAATCAATCAATCATCAATCAATGATGGTGGAGCATTAACTAAAATATTCCTCTGCCAATCATACAGTCATAGGTCTTTCAAACATGATCTTAAAACCACGGTAGGTGTTGGCGTGATAAAGAACCAACTCTGACCTCCAAGTAGCTAGATTACAGGAGCACGCCACCACTCCCAGGTGAAAAGGTGAAAAACTCCACCTACAGCTCTTGATGTCTCTACATATTAAGTAAAATATTCTCAAGATATTTGTCAACTTCAGAGTAATACCACCCCTTTTATTTTTTTATGTTTTGACTTGACTATCTTTGATACTATGAGAGTTTTCCTTAACCTTATATCTGGTTTTTACATTTTAGACCTTGAATGTGGGGTCAAAGATGAAGATCATATATATACATATACATATATATATATATATATATATATATATATATATATATATTCTAATGTTTCTATTTTTCATACAAATTAAGCATTCTTAAGATTGAGTTTTAGGTCAAAGTCACCCCTCCTTTACAAAACATTGTTACAATATCTTTGATTATTTTTTTGTTTTTTGTTGTTTACAGAAATGTTTTTTTTCCCCATTTTGAAACCCACATATCATGCAGATTGTGAAAGCACCTTTGTTGAAATAGTAGATGACATGTAATGATTTTTAGGTGAAAGCCTAGGAGTATACAAGACGTACAACAGTGCATTTGATATCAATGGAGCATGCTATTATCGATGGCTATCAAGCTTTACATGTACAAGGTGTTGGTCATTTGAAACCTCTAGAATATTCCCACTGACTCTCATCAATTGATGATCCCCTTTAAAGAAGATGGGCATATTGCTTCGCACCTGTTGTTTGGTTGGTATGTTTGTAGACCACATGTTGTCCACTCCATATCTTGAAAACTATCTATTTGATGATGATGATATTTCATATGTGGGTTGGTGAAGAGAAGAAGAGGACACCTATTTAGGTCAAAAGGTGAAGCCACTCTGGACATAGGAAGATACTATCCGCTTAATATCTTGAGAACCGTTTTGATTGACATCAAACTTGGTACACTGGTTCATTGGCATTAGTAGATGACATCTTTTAATTCTAAGGCGACATAGTCAAAGGTCAGTGGTCACACTGGTCATATACTGACCGTTCAATATCTTGAGAATCCTTTCCTTGACAAATATCAAATATGGTACGCTTGTACATTGTTAGGAGTAGATGACCCATTTTGATTTCGAGGTCACATGGTCAAGGGCCAAACTGGATATATGAATGTCCTGACCGCTCAATATCTTGAGAACCTTGTGCTTGAAAAGTATCAAATTGGGTACACTGGTACATCCTAAGAAGTAGATGATCCCTACTGATTTAGAGGTCACATGGTCAAAGGTCAAGGGTCGATCAGGACAGGGTAATATTTTGTATCTCTATTTTTAGAACTATTTGCTTGATTGACACCAACATTGGTGCACTAATGCATCCTAAGAAGTTGATGATCTCCATTGATCTTAAGGTCACATGGTGAAAGGTCAACGGTTATTCCACTGTAGACAATTAGGAACCTTAAATATTGTTTGTTCAATAGTTTGAATTGTTTTGACACTATGACAATACTATCAATTAAATTATATATGTGTGTAACTCTTTTCAATTTTGTACCATAAGGGCAATTGTGTTGTGTTTCTGAAACATTTCTTGTTTACACTAGTACTGTTGTAGATATACAAAAATTTTAACCCAGCTTAAGATTGTCTGTATTGTTATTCAATAATCTTTATATAAGTCAGTGAATTGTTTATATTTTTTTTTTGTAAATTTCAGGAGCACTATATATATCACTGATAAAGTGCCGAGCCTTGATTCAATTATGTTGTAACATTTTAGAGAAGGGTAAATCTTTATCATTAACAAGCTTCTGCAGGTTTGTGCACTGCATAAAGCAAGGTTGTAAAGTAATTTCAGTAGTGCGTAATCTGTGCGTAAACCATGCGTAAACCGGGGTGGCGACTATTTTCAGCAATGCGGAAACATTGCGGAAACCTAAGGTTTCAACAAGTTTCCGCTGCATAAACCACCTGGAAACGGGGACGGCCCAAGCTAACGGAGTGCGTAAACCCTTGTAAACTTGAAGTTTCCAAACTGACATCCTGCGTAAACTATTTGTTTTTTAGTTTTCCGCATAGTTTTCGCACAGTTTCCGCACCATGTAAACCATAGTTTTCATGTAGTGAATATTAGATTCACTTTATGATGATGGTAACCTGTTGTTTCCGGGCAATAGCCATCGCCGCCATGGCCGAGGCCATCTCGATCCCGAAACATTGTTCAAGTGCACCACTGCAAGTCTTTATTTAAATCCTACAACTGAAATTTCTCGATTGAACGAAAAGTCTCTTTCACTTTGTGTTTATCTTCTCTTACACACCTTGGAAGTAAAAAAAAAAATACAACGTACCTGTACTTCGTCTAAATATGTCGGTATAATGCTACAACCACGAGTCATAACAATGAGCCTTCTTCCCTTCTAAAATCCTGACGTAGAAATTAACATCATCTTGATCCAATTATCCCTCGTCATCTCTCTACGACGATCTAAATTTCTGTCGAAATTTATATTTAGCAATTGCGTTTACAAATTTAAATAAAGTAGGAGACCGCCACCGTTTCTCCAGCACTCCTTCGGGCGTTATAGGATTTGATCACATAACCAACTTCATCTCACATTGCAATAACAGTCAAACAATGTATCTTATTTGTTAATTGTAGCTTTCATCAGAAATTTATCAAAATGGCCAAGTTCGAGTTCAATTGTTAACAAATATAGTGTTTTATTATCAAATTGGTATTGCCATGTACCACACTTTCTTTGCTTGATTTCTGGTGTTTGTTCCTCAAAAAACCGAAGCATAATCTGAAAAAATATACGCAGATATCTGAATTAATTTTCGTTTTCAAATATATATATATATATATATATATATATATATATATATATATATATAACTTATTTTGTAAATCATCATCAGTTTCAGTCCCAATAACAAACATTTGTCAGTCAGAGTTGGTGTAGAGCGCATAAAATAGATAATAATTTCATACGGTAGCGTAGTTAAAATGAGAGATTAAAACACTGTCGTGTTTTCGTTTTGAAGGAAGCATGTATATTTGATATAATCTTGTTCAAATATGCTAGTTTCGATATCAAACTCTGAAATATCTTCATTCTCATTAAAATCTGCCCTGAATATCTATAAAAACGTTTCTGTGTATTCTTCGTATAGAAACTGACTAGCTAGAGATAAAAAAATATGTTATTTAATTTTAAAACTAATTAAAAGATCCGGGCCTTGGAGGTGCTACATTACAATCAGAGGTTGTTCAGATCTGTGTATGTATATTTCCGACCGTATATATTGTTTTGACAATATAATATCATCAGTCCTGTTTTTTGGTATATGTTCAGGAAAATACACAATGCGTCAAGTCATAAATATTCCAAATAACTAACTAAGATGTTTTCCGGCTTGTCGGGCCTCTGCGGCCCTATGATGCTACCGAAGGGTGAACATAAAAATCTCTGATCAGTCAAATTATAGAGTATTCTTCATGCAGGGGTTTCATAGAAGACACTCTGCTGTTAGAACTCTATGGAGAAATACACGTATAAACTTAGTCCTCAAAATCTTCACTAATTTGATAAAAACGGTTCTAGTCGAAAGTTAAATTCATTATATAGCAGCAAATGATTTTATCTTATTTGCTGCATTAATCAAACAGAAAAATCCTGTGGGGATTCGAGTTAAAATAGGTCCTCAGTAGCCTCAGTAGAGGCGATTAAATGGGGCGGTCCTTCTGATGAGAGCGCAACAAATGAGGCCACGTGTCACAGCAGGTGTGGCACAATAATACTCCTCCCTGATCCAAGGCCGTAAGCACCGAGCATAGGTCTACATTTTGCCGCCCTTCACCGGGCAATGACACAGTCTCAATATGAGTCAAATTTTATCGAGAGTGACTTTAAACAATATGCAACCAACAAAGTGATAAATCATGTTAGTTTTATATGTAAATTTATGTGAATAAATGTGACAATTTTATGATTCCGTTCGTGGTAATGTTTTTAAATTTTTTTTTATTCCTGATGAAACGTGTATGAAATAATCCAACTACAAGCAGGGTAGAGAGGTTTACCTGAACTTGCCTGGTGGATGACTTCATGACGGTATTCCGTAAATACTGATAAATAAAACTCCACTGGATACCGATAAGGAGTTCATATAAAAATAGGTGTTTATCCTAACCTGGTTTTAGTGATGTCTAGCAGATGCTAAAAAATGTTGTATAATTTGGTTGTCGATGGTGTAGAAACCAACGTGACCATCAACAAAGAAAAATTGAAGTTTGAATCAGACAGCAATGGAGATAGTAAGTATATATTTTCGTAATATGAATTCATCGTTTTGTTGTGGTTTTTTTGTGTGTGTTTCATCAGAGCAAGAGATGAACTGGTGAAAAACGAACTGTCTTTGTTAATGTAGGATAGCTTTCAGAATACTACGTGTCAACGAAAATAAATTTATGATGAGAAATGATAGACTTGTTTGATTAGTTAGGAAACATATTTTTACTAGTAGTTGAATTTCCCTAGCGTCTACTATCCACGTATGCATAGTGTTTAAATGCGTAGTTTTAGGTAAAAGAAACTAAGAAGCACTGTAACTGACTTACTTCTTGTTATATTTCAAGTTTACATACATGTAACCCCAAACCTTCAATCTTAAAGATAAATATTGTGACCTAGAATTTGATTGGTTAATTTGGATATTGACTTTTGAAATTCGAATTTTGAATCTCGAAAAACGAATCTCGTATTTTGAATCTCGAATGTCGACTGAGCCTTCTACGCTTTCGTAAAATTGTCAATTGTGAAATTGGAAATAAATGTACATGAAGCTGACGAAAAACAGTGATTTAGTACTCCGACTGAATAAGCTTGCTCCAGACCAAGGAACTTCCAACACGAAGAACAACACTTAATGGTCGGCTAATGTGTTCTAGAAATTATTTGATCTCAGACGAACACCATGGTTTGAAAGCTGAATAATTCGTCATTGTCACGGACAAGTATGGAAAATACATCAAGTTTGTTGAACGATCTACCAAGACTTACTCCGTTCCAGAGCTCGTGTTTTTTTGACCAATTTCACCAGAAATTCGAATACTGTGAAGCTTAAAAACTGAATCAAGTGACACAGGAGAGTTTTTGGATTGTGTATATATGTTTTGTATTGTTTTTTCGTTTGGAAATATTGCTTTTGGACTACCTGTGCATTTATCTGTGAGTATCTTATGAACACTCCTCATTCACTGTACAGCACTACATATGTAACAGCATGGGTGACCGACCAGAATTAAGCATGATTAAACCACTCTATTTAAAGAACTCAGATATTCAGTGCTTTGAAAATTACAGAATAACAGATTATGATTTAATGGACAGTCTTACAAAAGTTGTTGGTGATGGCGAATATACCTTAGCGATCATGCAACTCGCGGAAAGCTCTTAACAGAAGGGATTGAAATCCGGAATGTTTCAATTTCTTTTTTTGACACTAATCCATATTCTACAGGCATTCATAATGTCAAAGAGAAATCTTTGAAAAGCAGGCTGTGTGGTCTGCCATTGTCTGTAGACGATTCAGCTGTTCAAGAACTGCTTGAGAAACTCAAAGTGAAACTTAAGAGTAAAATTCTGTATGAGAAAATCAGACATCCAGTAACAAACCGTATGACAAGCGTCTTAAATGGAAATCGTTTCATGTACATAGAACCCCTACCGGACGGTCAACATCTACCCAGAATAAACTACTGTGCCGGGATACGATGTCAAATATTTCATTACGGTCAACCAAAATCACAACGCAAAATGACTTGCACACAATGCTGGGCCACTGATCATGTCAGGAGATTCTGCAAAAATGCACCTCGATGCAAAGTATGTAAACAGGAGGGTCATACCCCAGGCCATGAAAACTGTCCATCGTATGAGGTACAGACTAATGTCATAGCCTTTAATGGTGAGGAAAACATTCTGTCCAATTTTTTTCCTTGTGAACTCAAGATCTACAATGTAACTCACAACTCAGCAGAACACGCTTTTCAGTACACAAAGGCCGTGAGATGTGGTGACCTTGATGCTGCAAAAAACATCCAAGAGGCCAAAGATGCGTTGTCCGCCAAACGCGTAGGAGACAAAATCAAGCCAAGTGATCAATGGATTGACACACGAGAAACGGTCATGACTGAAATCGTTGAAAATAAATGTGCTCAAATACCAATGTTTCGAGAGAAATTACGGGCAGTGAAAAAAGACACCATCTTCGCAGAATCAACATTCAACGATACATGGGGTATGGGCTTGGACAAACAGGGTACCGAAAACACAAAAGTGGAATCCTGGCCTGCACAAAATCTTCTAGGGAAAATCATCGGCAAAATTTGCAAAAAGGTTAGAAAAAGGAAAAAGAGTGACCAATGGAGTCAACCAAAACAAAAACATCAGTCTAAAGTAAACACGAAACAAAAAGAGATTACCCAGATGTTTAGAGCCCTGCGCCAGCAATCGGACTCTGAAAATCTGTCAGGCTTCGACGCGTCCTCGGAATCTGATCCCGACGAGACAGGTAACAGTTAAATGTCTGATATGCACGAGCGATTTCGAATGCCCAAGGACTCTGATTTATTGAACAATGGACTGGTATTTTTGTTCTACATATTTACGTAAGATATAATGGAAAAACTAGAATTTATTTCTGTTAATGTAAGGGGGTTAAATACTCCCGAGAAAAGGCAAAAAATATTCTCATGGTTAAGAGAAAGTAAGATAGATATCATTCTACTTCAGGAAACACATTTTATTGAAAAAAATGAATCACTTTACAATTTAACATGGAAAGGCAAAACTTGTCATACCTACAGTGATTCTACATTTAGTAGAGGTGTGTCTGTCTTATTTAGTGAAACAGTCAATGCCAATATCATAAATGTAAGAAGATGTGATGATGGAAGAAAAATTTTAATTAATCTTGAAATTGATGATAATACATTTACAATTGTAAATATTTATGCTCCAAATGATATCCAAAAGAGATGTAAATTTTTCAAAAAGCTCAAAACTTTCATATCAAAAAATTCACTTAACGAAAACATTGTTATGTGTGGGGACTTTAACTGTCAAATGAATAATGCTGCAGATAAAAGTGTACGTTATCTACAAGATGTAATTAGACATGGTAACATGGACGACATGTGGACAAAACATTATCCTAGTAAGTTAGGTTATACATGGTGTGATGCTAGAAATGATCCCAAAAGTCGCATAGATTATGTCTTTATAAACAATTCTTTTTGTTATACATTAGATGATATTGGAATTAGAAAAATCCCAGGAACTCATTCAAACGGAAGTCGTATGACTGACCATAAATATTTGAAATTTAATTTCTATATAGATAAATCCAGAAGGGGTTCGGGATATTGGAAGTTTAATGTTTCTTACCTAGATAACGAAAAGTACAGAAAAGGTATAATAAATATAATTGAAAATATAGATTCATCCCTATGTCCCATAACAACATGGAAGTTGATTAAAAGAAAGCTTTAAGATTTTTCGATTGCATTTGCAAAATGTGAACAAAAATCAGTTAAAGAAAAAATAAAGTTTATTGAAAGTGAAATCGACGCAATAGAAAAAGGAAGTACAAATGACTTTAATTATAGACGTTTAAAAACACTAGAGGCAGATTTAGACGATATCTACGATAAAAAATCCAAAGGTTCTCAAATAAGATCTAAGGTAAAATGGATTGAAAAGGGGGAAAAAAATTCTAAATACTTTTTAAGTCTTGAGAAGCAAATTCAATCATCAAACGCCATTAAAGAGCTAAAATCATCGGATGGGAGGAAATTTAACAAAACTAATGAATTAATGGGAGAAATGTATTCCTTCTATAGTGGACTCTATACAAGTAAAAATATTTCAGAAGAGAAAATAGAACGATATTTATCTACCGTAAATGATCGTCCAAAACTAAATAAAAAGGATAAAGATTTATTAGAAATCTTTCCTACATATGAAGAATGCACAAATGCTGTCAATAACATGAAAAAAGAAAAATCGCCTGGGCTAGATGGCCTTCCAAGTGAATTCTATCAGTGTTTTTGGAAACAACTTGGACCTTTGTTTTATAAAGCCCTGAATGATATCTTTAATAAAGAGAAACTTTCATATACACAAAGACTTTCTGTCATATCACTTATCTATAAAAAAGGAGAAAAAGAGAATTTGAAAAATTATAGACCAATAAGCTTGACGAATACAGACTACAAAATTATAGCTTTTGTTTTCGCGAGAAGACTTCAGAACATACTATCTAAATTAATAAATGAAAATCAAACTGCCTACATCAAAGGTAGACATATAGGAGAAAATGCTAGACTAATACTTGACATTTTTGAGTACTGCGAAATAGAAAACTCAAAAGGCATATTGCTTTTCTTAGACTTTGAAAAAGCTTTTGATTCCGTAGAATGGAATTTTCTTTTTAAAACTCTGCAAAAATTCAATATTGGCAACACTTTTATAAAATGGGTTAAAATTTTATACACTAATCCTTTACTTAAAATAAAAAATAATGGCTGGTTATCTAAGACTTGTGAAATGACAAGAGGCATTCATCAAGGTTGTCCAATCTCAGCTCTGTTGTACCTCTTTGTCGCAGAAATCTTAGCTACCAAAATAAAACAAAATCCTAATATAAAAGGTATATCAATAAAGAACCATGAAGTTAAAAATGTACAGCACACGGATGATTTAACCTTAGCATTGAAAGACGACGCTTCGTTAAAAGCATCTCTAGATACTGTAAATGAATTTTGTAAACATGCGGGGTCAAAAATAAACATAAATAAAACAGAATGTATCCTATTAGGAAACCTAAAATATTTATATGATGAATTATACGGCATAAAGATAACATAT
The DNA here is from genome assembly GCA_024699665.1 of Ostrea denselamellosa. NCBI lineage: Eukaryota > Metazoa > Mollusca > Bivalvia > Ostreida > Ostreidae > Ostrea > Ostrea denselamellosa. Next base: position 18,149,640 of record JAMZEH010000005.1, read on the forward strand.
AAAGCAGTAAAATGTTTGGGGGTTTATACTGGACATGATAAGGAAGAATGTTACAATAAAAATTGGATGAAAATTTACCATGATATAGAAAAGCTATTTGAATCGTGGAAACGAAGAAAGTTAACTTTATTTGGAAAAGCATGTATAGTAAAGACACTAGCTATATCTAAACTTGTGTATGTTGCTTCAATACTCACTATGCCTGATAATACCTACATTAAGAAAATACAACGTCTTATTTACAACTTTATTTGGAATAAAACAGAGAGAATTAAACGCAATGTTTTGATAGGTTCTTTTTCAGAAGGTGGACTATCAATCGTCGATATTGAAAGTAAACTTAAAGCACTAAAAGCTGCCTGGGTTCCAAGATTGTTGAAAACTAAATCTGTCTTGTATAACATTTTTGAAAGCTATTGTAAACAGTTGAATATTACTGTTCCATATGTTTTGTCTTTTTCAGATAAAAAAATCGAGAACATGAAATTAGAAAAATTACCATTATTTTATAGACAAATGTTATGCTCTTTCAATGAGTGTAAAGTTTGTACCTTAGATAATATTTCAGCAGATGTGATTCTACAACCTATATGGAACAATTGTAATTTTCTGTATAAAGGTAATACATTGTTTTTTAAAAATTGGATATCCAGTGGAATTTTGTATGTAAAAGATTTATTAGGCAAGGGAGGCAACCTTAAAAAGCTTTCAGATTTTTCAAACTGTATTAGAAATAAGTCAAACTGGTTATGTGAATTTAGGATTATTTCTGATGTTTTCAAACGTTTATATAAAAAACATAATTTTTCAAACTGCAATTCTATTAATATAAAGCACTCATATAAATTTCTCTTTTACACAGGAATAGTAGATGTTCGAGAAAAAAAATGCAATGTTTTCTATGAAAATTTAATATACCAAAAATTTCGGAAACCATATTATCAAAGAGTTTTAAATACTGAATTCAACATTGAATCTGTTGAATGGAAATATATATATCAATGTAAATTGTTGGATATTCCTGACAAGCACTTGTCTGAATTCAATTACAAGCTTTTGAATTATATTCTCTGTAATAATGTATTTCACAGTAAATGGAAAAGAGACACACATAGCAATTGTGAAAACTGTCACACAAGAGAAACAACAAAGCATATTATTTTTGAATGTGAAAATGCTGTCCCAGTATGGAATGCTTTAAGTAAATATCTGAATTTCAATGTAAAATGGAAGCACATCATGGTCGGATTCTTTCATGAACGAAATAGTAAAACTAAATCTTTGAATTTATTGATTTCCTATACAGCATATAGAATATATAAATACAAAATGTACTGTAGAATAAACTCACTCGATGAAACCTGTTATAATATTTTCAACATGTAAAATTTTCAGTTACGAAATATGCCAAAATTTTGAAAAACCTCAATGTACTTGCTGAATATAGACTTTTTGAAAAAAATTGCAATCTAATGTGAATCATGTGAAATAAAGTTCAATTATGTACAATTACTTTTTACCGTATCGGAACTATATAATTTAAACTCATTTTTTGTACAACCATATTATATCAGTTTATAACATAAATAGATCTAAAGCCACTATGCAGAGCATCCTGTCCTCTGATAGAGCCACTCAGTGAGTCAAAATGAAATGTCGAATGTGTAGACTCATTGAGGCGGCGCGGCCTATATTTAGATCTCTTTTACATATATGATCAATGTACAGAAATATATTACTCGAATAATATTATTCAGATACTATATATATTTATGTTTTATTATAATAAATAATTCACATATATGTATGTGTGTGTATATGTATATATATATATATATATATATGTATATATGTATATATATATATATATATATATATATATGTATATCATATTTGATAGAATTATATACTTTTGACATATAGTCTTACAGATACTTGAACTGAATATACTTTTCTATAAAATTTATATCATATAATTACTTGAACTATTATTTGTGCATCCTGCGTGGTGTAATAGGCAAAAGTTATTATTGTTATAGAGCTTTTTCCTTCATACAATTGCGAATATATGTCATATGTATTCTATATACATTATAGAATATGAGTAATTCTCACTGTACAATATGTATGTGAACATTCAACTCAAAATATATAGAAATTATATTAGAAATTTCTAATAAACTTTAACTAAGTGATATATATTTATGCATCAATACCTTTATATTTATACATCATTTGAAATTATACATTTAAGAAATGAAGTAGTAGATTAGTAATTGGTCAAAATTGTATGATCATTTATATTACGTATTACACATGTACAATATTTTGAGAAAAATCATAAGTCTCTCTATTAATTGGAAAGTATACATTTAAGAAATGAAGTAGTTAATTAGGTACCCTGCGTGGTACCCCAAGTCAACGCCATGTATTTTGAGGGAGCTTAGTCAGGGCCCCATCCCTGGCAGTTGCCCTATTTTGTTAGTTAAGTTTGTTTGAATTGTTATAGAATAGGTTCTGGGTAATAAAGAATATATATAAATGTTAAAAAAAAAGACTTACAATAGAGGACTATAACAATAAGAAGAACATCAAATAGTAGTCTGATCCTGGTGAGTTTAACACATACTCTCTCTCTCTCTCTCTCTCTATCTCTCTCTCTCTCTCTATCTCTCGTGAAAATATGCATGCTATTTACATGTTTACAAAAGATTTTTTGTTTTAATTTAGGGGAGAGATGCATAATTGATTTTTGTGACGTTTATCTGAAAGCTATTTTCATGAAAGTGATATCAAAGAAAGGTATAATATTGTTGGAGATCATGACGAGAACCAGCTATGGATGCGATGCACTGTGGAGATATAACGGTTGTACTTTGTAAATGTTAAAGTGTCCAAAGTTTTGGATCCATCACGTATACAGTATGTTATGCAATAAAAAGGTCGAAGACTTTGGAATCAGATAAACTTAGCAAACCGTCTTCTAAACACTTCAAGGATGAAAACAAGTCAACTGAACGAGAGTCTACCATGGATAATAACCCCGTTTTAATTGTCGAAATAGGATAGTTAGTCCGTAATACGTGAACCTTTTAAGGAACTAGTTCCCGTGCCAGTTGTGTTCAATCGATGACAATGAATTTATTATCTTTGAATGCATATAATATTACAATGAGAAAATATGGTACATGAATAAATAGTTTTCAATACGTGTGTGTGTGTGTGTGTGTGTGTGTGTGTGTGTGTGTTTAGGTATATGAACAAACCGATAATGATGATACGATACAATAAATTAGAGGATCGTCGCTACTCTCTCCTAAATCACTGCAAGGGATTTACATAATTTTCTAAGTAAAGTTTCATCTTTAGTTTTAAACAGTGTGTTGAATTTATATATATTTGGTCTTTGAGTATAAAAATTAAGCAGAATGTTTCTTCTGTATACATATTCTATGGATCTTTCTGTAACTCGCCCGTCAGTCATAACAATATCATGGACTTTATTGACCATTTCTGGGGTTGCAACAGTGACAGGCCTTTCACTTAATGTAGCATATGAAGGGACATCTGTCCCTAGTGTTGCCACAGTATCAGTATGGGTATCCTTAAGTGACAAACCATTCTTATGCAAATAATGAATTACTGCTCTTTCACCCATTTGGTCAATTACGCAACAGTCACTTGCCTTGTTTACTTTAAAGTGCTACCTTGTCGATATAAACTGACCAAATGTATTGCGTGTACATATACATGACGTTCAAGACGATTTTCATTATGCCAACACGTGAGCTTCATTCTTTTAGACCATATTCCGAATACCAGTAATTTTTCGCCTAATTCTGGGCGCTTTACGAAGGAAGAATCATTACCTATGTTAACTATGTCGTAAGTCTGATGCGGCACAGAGATCGAATGTCGAGCCCGAACATCCGTTTACAATGCGAGCGTCTTTACCATTTTTACAAAACCAACATAACTTGCGCTGATAGCAATTTAAATAAGGACTTATATGCATTCAGATCAGGATTTAATAGCATTAAGAAACTGCTGATTTTGTAATATCCACATAGGCTAAATCAGAGAGTGATATTTTGATATAAGAGAAACAATTTTGAAAACGGAATTGGATCAAGTAATCATGGAAAAATCAGGCAAAATCAAATTTTCGTGATAAGTCCATGTTCACGAAATGATCCCAAATTTTGCATACTAAGTCACCGTAAAATGTTTACCAAATGTACAAACTTTTTTGATTTATTTTGTTTTGTTTCAAAAACATGGACATGTATTTATTAACACCGAGAGATTCATGCTTAGTGTAAATCTATACGAAACACTTCTTGCATTACCTTTGAATTCTAAAAACAGCAAAGCGGATATGAAAATATGTCATTATATAACATTAAACAAATGAAAAAGACATGCTTTAAAATAAACATTTTTTTTTAAAGTTTGAACAATATGAAAGCTCGCTGAATATTTCGATTTTCATAGAATTTCGGTTGTTCTTGAATTTCATTCTATGATCGCTAGGGGCGCTGCGTTGCCAAGAACACTGAGTGCGCGAAATATGCTGGATTCGAACGTTTATGTAGGGTACGAAAATATTACGACAGAGAGCGATTTACCTTCTAGCCTTATCTAAAGAAAATGAGCCTAATTACCCTCGGGGAGTGTCAGAAAGATATTGACAATGCATCAGGCGTCACTGAAGATGGAGGGCATACAGACCTGGCCGTGCGTGGAGCAGCCGACAACGATGATTGAGCAACAGACCATGCGTATGCAAGGCACTGAATCGGCACATTTCCGTAATGCTGAATGCAATTATTTACATATTGAGACAAAACTCGCCATATTTACAATTACTATACATCACGAAAAAACCAAACAAGTTATTACGAATTTGTTTTAAGTTACCTCCTTCCCCACCTTTTTTTTCTACTTGTGGCATAATCATTATAAGTCTAGCATTGTCTGCTTCCTGTCCCAGAAAGAAATGTAGATTTTGCATCACAAGATTTCACCACACAGCAGTGTAGGTATTACATGTCATTTTCAGTAGAATGACTTGGTGTAGTATGCACCATTATATACAGTATCTTATAATGTTCTAAAAACACGGATAGCTTAGTGGTTATGCACCATGTACTTAAATTAAAAAGCGAAACAACTGATGAAAAACATTAGATACCAATGGGCTCAACCGTGTAATGAAGTTGTATTCACATGCACAAAAACATATTTAATGAAAATCATTCAACAGCATGTCCTTTATTTATTTAATTATGAAACTGTTTTAAAATGTATGCTGTTTCGGAAAAAGTGGTCTGGAAGTTGGAATGTTTTTCTATTAAAAAATATGTTTATTAACTACAATATCGGTTACCATGGTAACATATATATACTCATTATGACGACAGAAATGGGTAGATAGCAACTTTCCTTTATTCCTTTGTTCCCAACTTTAGTTATAAACAAGAACCAGAACATAAGCTGTGAAATATGAAGAAAAACCCACAACTAATGTTCAATATAAGTCCGCTTTAGGTGGAATATTTTTACATTATTTATAAACCACAGATGTGTGTCTGGGATACATTACCAAGTAATTGTGAATTGTTTTAACTATTTAGTGCGCACCCCCCCCCCCAAAAAAAACAACAACAACAAAAAAAAATAAATTCCAAACATACATCAATACAGCGTGTTTATGAGTCATGAAGGCTTGGAACTGCAGTGATTTTTCCACGTACATGTTTCGACCTCAATTTTACATATAATGCATATTGCAGACATTTAATTTCCTATTTATTGAAAAATAAAATATTGTAATTTTGTATGCCATTTTGCTTTACTCCGTTTACCCGATCAAGACATGTGGCTCAATATGCTTAATTCCGATTATCTGAGCAAGAAATAGGGCTCACAGCCGATGTGATCGGTCGACAGGTTCCGGATTTCACCTCTCTTATGTCCAGGGATATCTGTTTACATTACCCTAAACTTCGTTTTTGTGATAGGAGTTGTCAGATTGATCACTGTTCGTCATCTTCAACTTCTCATTTTTCAAGGACAGGTACAATGGTAATATCATTTCTTTTCAAATTCAAGTAAAATATACATGTACACAAATGAAAGATATACATCTCGGTAGACAGTTGTTTGAGGATGGCGGATTACGAGTACTATATTGCCTTCAACTGCATGCAATGTATATATGTTATAAATTATATCAAATCAAAGTCTAACGGAACATAAATGAGATGCATTTATTCAAATCTGAGGAGTTGATATATGTAATGTTTAGTCAGTTACCAGTTCTATGATGTCATAGGTTATGAAGAAGTTGAGATGTGACGGTTTTAGAGAACGGAAGGACTCGGGTATGGTTGATCCACAATGCTCTTTTTTATTTTTAGTCAGTTACCGGTTCGATGATGTTATAGGATGTGAGGAGGTAATAACTGGATGGTTTTGGAGAACGGAAGTAACTCGGGTGTGGGTAATCGAACATGGGTCTTCAAACTTATTGCTGAAGAAATGTATGGTTGTGTCTGGGGACCAAAGGAAACGTTTCCAACACGAGTTAACAGTGAAGATAGCAAAGGGTACAGTTAATTATTCCAAAATATTTAAAAGATTTCGTCCTGATAAAACATTTACGTCTATGAGTAATATATGCGTTATAATCAGTTCTGAAAGACTGTATTCAATAAATGATGAATTACATTTGCAGAAACAAAGCGTCCCAAGAGAGTATTGGTAATGATCAACCCTAATGGGGGCGATCGTACAGCCAGGAAGGATTTCAGAGATATCGTGGAGCCGGTTTTCAGACTCGCAGGAATGTCCTTGGATGTAATTGGTAAGTGTAATGCCTAGTCTTTAATTACCCAACTTTCTAATTAAACTTACTCAATAAACTAAATAAAATACACATTTGTTTTAAATCCTATATATTTTATCTATATCGATATAACTTCAGAAAATTAGACCTCTGATACACTTGCTTGGCACTAACTGTGCAGTATATATCGTTGCAACCCATACGGTGAGATAGAACCTCAAATTGTAGATTTCACTTGAAATTTCTTGTATTACTGAACACTTGGTGAATAACATGTAGTTATCTAGAACTAGGGTTGTGACTGGCATGAAACCACGACTTCGTGGTCATAAAGCGACCATGAAAAGTGCTACTAAACTACTTGCATAGAATGGTACGAAACGACTTTGCACCGAAAGCTGAAAGTTTGCACGGAACGCTCAACATTTACACGGGACGCCTTGCATGAAACGCTGGGTGAAAGGTCTGTACGAAACGGTAGACATTGCCAACACGCTTTGCTTTTCAGCATTCTTCCTGGGGCGGTTTAAACGCGATATAATTTCAATATGAAAATAATTTTTTTGATATAAAAAATGCTTAAGAAAGAAATGATAATGATCCATGAAATGATTATTCCTATCCGTAAATTGCTCCGTATAAGTAAACAAATTAATGAATTAAGGATAGCTATCTTTAACCGATTAATCGGTTGAAAAGATAGTCGGATTGATTGATTATATATTGTTTAACGTCCCTCTCGAGAATCTTTCACTCATATGGAGACGATGGTAGTCGGATTTTTATAGATTCTTTAATCGGTTAGTCGACACAAAATAAAATGTTCATTTACTTGAAGGGAGTATGGTTTCAAAAATGTATTTCCCGAGTTTTTAATGTCTGAACGTCATTGGATTAATTTAAAGCTAATGCCGATTATACAGGTAAAGACTGAGAGTGGGATATGTCAATTTGACACATGCTACTTGTTTATATATTCCTTTACAGCGCTGTGTCCAGATAACACTTCTTTAATCATGCGTAAATAATTTAAAATTTGCTGTCTAGTAGCGTTGGTTTGTTATATATTTTTTAACGTCCCGTTTGAGAATTTTTCACTCATAGGGAGACATTACCATTACTGTTGAGGGGCTGCAAAATTCAGGCCTATTCTTCGCGCTAATAGCCTTTGAGCAGAGAGTCACTGTTGTGACACGGTGCCTCATATTTTGCGGTCTCATCCAAAGGACAGTCCCATGTATTCATGAACTTGTTTCACACACACACACACACACACACACACACACACACACACACACACACACACACACGTGTGCGCTCTCGCATGTGTGTAATCGTTAAAATATTGGTACAATTTGTATTTTGAAGGAAATATTAAAAGAAAAGGCCAAGATAAGGACAAAATCAATCTCGTCCCAAAACAGAGATTGAATAAAGATATATGTATGGCATCGTTCTTGCCAGTGAACAAGAACTTGTCAACTTGCATAAAATGACATATTTCTAGCAAATTCGAACATACTCGTAATGTTATTTTTGGCATCAATGTAATTGTCTCTGTCAATGAAGTAAGAAATACGCAATCATTTTCAAGAAAAGAAATTAGAATGTTTCGTTTGTTACGTCTCCATTGTCCTGATCAATTTTCAGAACTTCTGCAATTGCAACTTGTTAATTTCAAATACCCGGATTAACCGACCATTAATAGGTCAAAAAAACTTTGGAATTTGCATATAATGTACAAGTTACACACAGGTCATCTTTCTATGGGTTGGCTTAATCTTACAAGGAATGGTTCTTGTACGAAACGGTTCGCATGGCGCGTTGAACGGTTTGCACGGAACGATGAACGGTTTTCACGGAAAAAAGAATTGGTTTGGAAGGACAAAGCAGAGTATTATGGAGGTGTAGCAGCACGCTTCACGGTCTGTAAATGCCATATAATACTTCATTTATAGTGTGCAATGCTACTCTTTCTTATTTGATTTCAGTCTCTAACTATCCTGGACATTTGATTGCTGTTACTGAAAGTTACGACTTTACCAACACTGACGGGTAAGTCTATGTGATTCTCTACATACAGAGACATTGAGCAAGTTTTTATGCATAAAGCGATAAGATACATATAACACAAATGATCTGACTTCGAAAAGAATTACAAACAAGTCGTCCCATTGAGAACTCGCCGTCGCTAAGTTGCTTCCACTTTTCGCAAGTCGCACCCACCATACAATCAACTCGCCTCATAGATAAAAACCACCTCTCCCCATCTAACGTTCACTCAGTCCAATTCCAACTATCCCCTAAATCTCATACCCTAGCCAATATTCCTACCCCAAACACCACATAAAAACATTTGAAACTGTATAGTTTTTTAACCAAATCCCGTGGAGATCCGAGTTAGAATAGGAATTCTCAGTGGTCTTGCTTGTCGTAAGATTGATTGATTATTCATTACTTTCCGCCACACTCAACAATTTTTCAGTTATCTGGTGGCGTCCAGTTTTTGTTGGTGGAGGAGAGAACCCAGATACAATGTACCTGGGAAGAGACCACCGACCTTCCGCAAGTAAACTGGCTTGTCGTAAGAGACGACTAAATGAGGCGGTTGTTCTGATGAGATCGGAAAAACCGAGGCACCGTATCACAGCAGGTTTGTCACAATAAATATCCCTCCCTGCTCATGGGCAGTAAGAGCCGAGCATAGGCCTAAATTTTACAGCCCTTTACCGGTAATTATGACGTCTCCATATGAGTGAAAAATTCTCAAGTAGGACGTTGAGAAATATACAGACAACCAACCTATTCGCACCCCATGTCACCCTACCCTCACGTTAGTAGGTTTTAGGTGGGGGTGAGGTGGTTGTAGGGTGGGGACGACTTAGCGGAGGATGCCAGTGGGACGACTGTACCCTGTTAAAAAACCCTCTAGTGATTAGAAATATTAAAGCATCTCAAAACTCTAGGATTATACTCTGTGGAGGTGACGGGACAAGTCACGAAGTACTCAACGTGTTGATGAGAAAGAGACAAGAAGAACAAAACGTGGATATAAATGACCCAAAATCATCATTATCTCCCTTGAACATACCATTTGGGTTGATACCAACCGGTAAATATATTTTCCTTGAATGGCTGGTAGTTGTCGGATTTTTAAGTTTGTGCATGTGACATTTATATAACGAACACCCAATTAATATTATCTTACTTTCCAATGCTAAAAGGATCAAGATGTCATTGGTCAGTAAATCACACTGGCTCTTGGGATGTTCTAACGGCCGCTCTTAACATCGTGAAAGGTAAGGACATCCAGATTGCTGTTTGTGGCACACCCTTAACAAATGCTCTAATTAGTCATCCTACAATTCGTAATGTTTTCTTAAAAGTTTAATGACATCATAAACAATATATATATGTTCTTTGTTGAAATACGATCTCATATATATGTATAGGAATTCGTAGTGTTGTATATAGAAATTAGTGAAATAATTACGCTTACGTACAAATAGAATTCCTGACAAATGTTGCTACATGTATCTTGATTTGATTTTAACAAGCCGTTGTTAGCTGTTCTCGATGGATAAGAAAGACTAAATGTGCGTTAATTATTGCTGAACTTATCAAATGGTAGGCTAATATTGCAGAGTTCATACGATCGTTCAGTATTTTAAAAAAAATCAGGTTCAACAATTTCGATGAGACAGTTTGTCCGTGTGTACTTCATTCCAAAAGCATTGATGCACAGTCATCAGGTTTGGGTGTTCAAACACTGGTGACTTTTCCATAAAGTTTCTGAAGAGTATGCCCATGTCTCATAGTTATGTTGTCATCTTACTATTTTCTATTTCTAGCAGGTTTTTATGAAATTTTAATTTCATTGATGTCATATTATATCATCAGAATAGGTGCAAAACAGAAGATGTTTATTTGTTGTTGTTGTTTTTCTTTTTCATTTTTCGGGTTTTTTGATGAATGCAAATAATCATCACATTGTGGAATATGGTATTCAAATAATTAGATTAGTTTTTCCGCGAACAAATGCAGTTTTGTCTAGCAGGTACACAACGTTGATCAAACGGTGAATGTTAGTTGAAATAATGTTTAAACGTTGATAAACCAAGATTCAATATTGATTCCTCCTTGCCGTTTCAATATCAAAAATGCAAACTTTGATTCAATTGAGTGTATATGAACACAAATCAAATAACATACAACTGAACTTCAAACGCGTTTGCCAAAATATAAATTCTTTAAACAATATAATGAACATGCATTGTCGAACATCAGGAAACAGAAAAAGGCAGGATATTTTTTATGGTACGTGTTCAGGATTGTAGGATATAATGTATATAACTCGCATGTCTGAATGGGTTATAACAATTTCTATTATTTTTGCATGTTAAGGTTGATTCATGGGCTGGCTGGCCTCTCTCTGGGACTCTCTTTTGTTTTTCCTGTAGAAAATTTTATGGGATTTGAACCAAAGAAGCATGGCTCTAAATTTAGGCTGAAGTATTGTAAGTTGTTTTAATTCCACGGTGCTAAAATTTCACGATTTATTAACTCGGGCATAATTGCTATGACTTTAACTTCCGATTCTAGTTTTAAATTTCAACTTACGATGCATTGAAATGTTTTTAATAATTCACCATGGGTTTAATTTTGCGGAAAATAAGATAAATATTAAACATAGTGAACTCAAAACCATCGTGTACATTTCCCCAATCTGCAGTACCTTTTTTGCCTGTGAAAACAATTTCAGAATAATTCTAATTCCTAAACCACCACTTTGAGAAAAACGATGACACTTGCCTGCATTTGATGATGCCATTTTTATGTCATTTTCAGTTTAGTGTATTGTAACAGAATTGTGTGTAAACGTGGACATGAATACAGTGAAGATTTGATCACGCGGTGACAAGTTTGGACAGGGATAGGAATCCACAGTTTGATTTACGTGCCAGATTTGTAGAATAAAGATAGTTTGTTTAAGTATAGATTGGGTATGATAAAATTTAATAATTTTCTCATACAATATGTTTGTGTTCAATTTGTTTAACTGATATGTAAATACCCTTGTATATCTTATAATCAAAGTAGTTTTCTCCTTCCTCAAATCATGAATATACAGGAGACTCAGTAATAGACAATTGGTTAATGTAGTCACTTGTTATGTGTAGTATGATAATTCCGTACTTTGTTTTTTTAATGTATGGCAAAAGCTCATATCTGAAATTAATATTTCAAACTTCCCTAAATTGATTATCGCTACAGTAAAACAATCAGATGTTATGATTTATAGTTTTCTCAAATATTTATTCAAATTGTAATATTTTGTCAACAAAATAGGTCAACAATTCAATTATGATTGATAATTAACAACTTTGAGTGATTGGTCGTTTCATCTGTATGTCAAGATTGAATGTTAGAGGGATTTAGTGTATTATACTACTTTGAAATGCAATCAAAATTATATCATCTCATTTTCTTTAAAGAAGCCATAAAAGCTCATAAAATGTCCAGTTGCAATCTGCCACAACAGAAGTCTATGGGAATTCTGAATGTTGCTTTTTAAGTTATTGTTGACAGTATCAGATCGAAAAGTAAATAATTCTAAGAGTATGCGGTATGCAGAAAAAACATTGTTTCGTTCACTCACGACTAAGTTGCGAAATGTTTTCAATATTGGTTTAAGTGATGGGCATACATTTATTAAGTTTTTTAAAATGAATACATGGGAACAAAGAGAATTATATTACCGGATTTTTAAACGGCTGTAAACGCGTATCTACTGTATGAAATGGTATATCTGTAGTACTTTCACATATCGTATGAATTGCGCTCCTTTGTTAGCTGACATTTATAGTATTTCGAAGTAGAATTAATTCAAAATCTTCTACATGAGGAAAAAAAAAACTCCTGCTGTGACAATCAACAACATTTAGATGTATCGACAATTTTTCTATTGACAATTTTCATTCCTATGTAGATTCGATATATTTCAGTGAATTCGAAATAAAGAAACCACAGAGTCTTCCATTTCTGCTTCATATTTGGTTATTTTATTGAACACAGACAAATCAACTTTATGACAAACGGTACGATGTCAACTTCATTATCAATTTTCCATATTTATGTAGCAATATTCCATTATCACCTGCATATGACATTTATGTCTTTTAACTGGTTCTACACGCAAGAGCTTGTTCTGTGTATGATAAAGATTTAAGTTGAGAGAAGCTTCTGTCAAAAAAGTTGTGTTACAGTGGATCATTTGTTTGTTTGTTTTTTATTTATAGTCGCCTGAGCAATTTTTCAGCTATCCGGCGACTGTTACAGTGGATCAAATTTTACAACTAAAATTAACAGAAAACAGATCATTAACAAAAATGAGAGTTGGGAAGGACAGTTCCTTCAATTGATTCATGTGATTGAATTGGAATGCTTTCATATGACATTTTCTGTAACTTATTTATTGATTAGAATTAATGAATTTATGTTGAAAATTTAGCTTCTATTTTTGATTGTTAAACAATGCATGTATTCATTATAATAATTTTCAAATATAACAACTAAAACAAACCACCTGTCAGTTTAGTAATGAGACAATGCATTAACCATTTACACCCCCTACTCATCATCACAACCTTTGAAATTGGTTAATTAAACTTTTACAACGTAAAATCAGTATTGATTATTAAAATTGACATTTCAACGTTAAAAACGTTAATATTTTTTTCGTCTGCACGAAAAATCTTAATCACAAAAGAGAATCGACTTTAATCCAATGTTTATTGAACGTTGTGTGTCTGTTGATTGAATATTCCTTAAAAAGCTTACGATGCCAATTTTAATCAGAATTTAAGTCATCTATTTCATATTTAAAAAAAAAAAACGGAAAGAAAAAGCACGACATCCGGAGGGAATTCTTGAAAACTTTGTTGAAATAATGCATGAAACTATAAACCCTGTAGCTCTAGAGATTAAGTTTCAGTTGACGAAAAATGTTAAACGACAACTCAGTATTCAGAACATATTCAGTGTACACTTCAAAACGTCCGATGCGATCTGGTTCAAATCGGTGCTTCAGTCACCATAAAATAAAAGTGTGGTTTGGGATATTGAAAATATAAATTTTGTTCAAATTATCATTAGGTAGAACAGTGTCAACTCCCCTGATGTCTGTATTCAACAACAATAAACTTCTGTGTTTTGGATGTGTGGCGTATACCTATGGATTTATTTCGGATGTTATACTTCGGAGTGATAAGAATTTCCGCTGGCTAGGACGATCCCGATACCAATGTAAGTAGCATATAATCTCTGTCAAGGATGAACCTTGTCACAATGCAGATAGAAGAGAACATAGTCATCAAATGTGTATATGCTTTCTTCGGTTTCAAAAAAATTGAGCCATGGGTCTTAAGAGTCACAAGTTTCATTCTTAATAACATTGTAGGAATAACAGTATGTTAAAAACCACGGAAATAAATTCAATTTGAAAAAGATGTCAAATGTGAATGTTATTGGGAAATTGCCTGCTTTCATCAGGACCAAAGAGTTCTTTTACCAGTATTCGTCCTATAGCTAGAGTACGAATCGAGGAAAATAATTTAATCTCTATTAATTCATCAAAGTTCTTCATTTATTTAATATCACTATATGAAGATAATAATCACTGATCAATTTCATTAATACCAGAAAGAATACATAATCGATATAAAAGGGCAAACCCGGAGCCCTGGAAACTCTAGAGGTGGGATTAGGTTCCAAAGAGGAGGAAGCACCTCTGTTGGTACCCCATTCAATAATATTGTATAAACATAAATCACAGTGTTAAGAATCAAAAGTTTGAAAGAAGTAGTGATTATTGTGTACAATATAACATATATCATAGAAACATTTGTCTATATTATGTCTTATAGAGTATGTCATTGTTTCTTTATGATGCAAATAAGGCCATAGGTGTTGTGATAAACTGTGCATAGAAGCAACCAATCTCCATGTTAACATCTTTTGCATTACTGATTGCTACATCTAAGCGTATCTACAATTTACATTGAAACAAGAACATGATATGAATAAGAAATTTGCACACAAGATGAATGGAAGAATCATTGATTACTATGTGAAATGTAACATATGTTATGATAATTGCAGAATATATTTATGCCAGTCTTTGCTGATATTGCTTTGTATACCATAACTTGAACAATATGTTGACGCATTGAAAATGTTGAGATCTTGCGAATGATGAAAAATTGCTAGAATTAAACCATCGAAATTTCTATTTATAGATATAGGGCTACAGGGGATTACAGGGATTGCACTCCCCCCTTTTGGTTGAATATTGTATTTTGAAAATAAAAGGTTATTTTCATCGTTTTGCGGTGTTCAACAGCCCCCACCTTTCTTGGGCGAAAAAGGTACAAACATGGGTCGCTACCCACCCCCAACAATTTCTGGATATGCCACTAAATGATATAAATCTGGCAACAAAATATTAATACCTGAATGCCATTTTACATTTCAAAAACTCAGTGCCACTTCTCCTGTAATTGTATTTTGTTTAACGCCCCATTTGAGAACTTTTCACTGATATGGAGGCGTCATCATTGCCGATGAAGAGCTGCAGAATGTAGGCCTATGACCGATGCTAACTGCCTTTGGGCAGTGAGGGATCTTTATCGTGCCACACCTGCTGTGACACGGGGCCTCGATTTTTGCGGTCTCATCCGAAGGACCGCCTCATCTAGCAGCCTCTTATGATAAGAAAGGGGTAAAAAGGATCTATTCTAACCTGGATTCCCACAGGACTTCTCATTTAAAATATGAGCAACGTTCTTGAATGTTGCTGGGGTGAATGTGCTGTCGTGTAAAGTTCTACATACAAGTGAATAACGTAGAATCCATAAAATTAATCGTTTTTATTTTATGATGAACATTAAAAATTGTCTTTAACAAACAGTTCAGAATATTTTTTTAATTCTCTTGTTTATGAAATATTGCTGATTCCAATAAACTAGCATACCGACTTTCTCCCCATGTGTACGGTCACGTGCTACCTTGTTAAATTTCAATCTATAAATAAGGTCGCGTCACTCAAGCTCGGATGCAATCGGAATATTGCTCAGCCCTTTCCGTCAAGTCGGAAAGACGGTTTTTCTCTACTTGATAGAAAAGACCGGTCGATGTTCCTATTGGCTCCATTGAAAACGTCTACTTATCCATGCGCAAGCTGATCCCCTTCCATAGCATCCGGTCTAACCTCGCTTATGTATTTTCTGCATAGACATCAGAGTCCAGACAATAATAATAAAATTTGCTAGAAATACCACTGACATAAATAATTGCGACCTACAACTGAAATTGGAGAGGAAACAAGAAGCAAAACTGTCAGAATGTTCCGCAGTTTATCACACCCCAACTTGTTCAGTAAACATGGAAATATTTGAGCTTAAGGCACCATGAAAAAATCCCAGATATATGAAGAGTCTTTGATTAATGTTCAATGAAGCTAATTTCACTTCAATAACTCTTTTATGATTTGAAGATCTTTCCTCATGGATCCTCTCGTTTGAAAATCTTACAAAATACCCTTACGATGCCAGAGTCACCTTCCACACATCGTAAGTATTTGGGTAGATTTACATCTAGAATTTACGATAATGTATATATACCGATTGGTTTTCTTATCAAACCCATTTTCAAGACAAAAACTTTCGATTTCTCAGAAGAAAATAATCCCCGGAATACCTGGTATCAATTTCTGAAGTTTGTATGTTTTGTTTTCAATGAAAAATAGATAAATACCGATATATAAAGAACTGTGAAATAGAAACTGTACTTTAATTGTCATTACTTTCCTTCATCAAAGTATGCTGCAAAGTATATCTCCTTTTTAATGTTGTATGTAGAGCGTGAAATTTATCGAAGATAATATCAAAGAAGAGTTCTGTTACACACAGTAAATTTATTACCTCCATAAACTGAACCAAAATCCCCAGAAGTATGCATCGTTATTACACATATATATGTAAAGAGTACAATAGTGCATGTAAATCTCTGTCAGAGTCACCGAGCGACGTAACCCCGCGACCAACGAGACGGAGATCTTTGTTGCTGATAAAAAGGTTACTGGACACACTTCTTATACTTCTGATACAGGTAATAGCCAGTTACTTCTTGAACTTCAGAAATCAATTCTAATTTCATTTGCTATAAAAACATGTACACCTTTTGAGTTTAACCAATCGCGGTACCTCAGCGGTAGAGCTTTCGCTTCGTAACAGGGAGGTCGTGAGTTCGAGCCTCACTCTTGTTATGGCCGTGTCATACTTAAAAATGTAAACATTGGCAGTGATTGGTCCTTCGTCAAACTCTCGGCATTTAAAAGTGAGAATCACAGATCTTTCGGATATGATCTTAATAACGGAGGACCCGTTTCGCAGCAGGCGTTGGCACGTCAAAGAACCCATAACTGCTA
Source organism: Ostrea denselamellosa (assembly GCA_024699665.1). Lineage (NCBI taxonomy): Eukaryota > Metazoa > Mollusca > Bivalvia > Ostreida > Ostreidae > Ostrea > Ostrea denselamellosa. The sequence goes on from JAMZEH010000005.1 coordinate 18,166,976, forward strand.
CGGCCCTGAGCGCTAAACATAGGTCTATGGTACTTAACCTACAGCTGGTGACGTTTCAATATGAGTGAAAAAAATCCCCATGGGACTTAAAATAACCAACCAACAAACCAACCAACTTGTTGGATGTCCTGCATAACAATGGTGTATTGATCAGAATGATTGGTTTTGTATGTGCAACATGTCTGAACAGAGTTGAAGTTATTCAACCTGCAAAGAAAATTGAGGAAAGCGGTACACTTAACTTTAGTATGGCGAGTATTGATCGTTTAATACTGAAAGATTGTTTTGAGATCCCATTCACAACATACATGGGCAATCCCACACAAATCAACATCTATCAACAACAAAATGCAACATCAATCAACAGGGCTAAATTGACCTCCCCGGGTTAACCGTTGATGGTTACATATTTAGGGTATGCGAAATTAACCCAATATTTAGCTCAATTACGCAATGAGATATGATAAAAGCACTCATTTTGCCAACAGCCACAGCGTGTTTTCTAAAACGACTAAAATACCAAAACATGTTTCATTTTTTTTTTTCCATTTTAAAAGCTATTTTGACAAATGACATAATACAGTGACTATTCAGAAAAAAAGATCCTTCTTAAATTATTTTTTTTATTGTAAAGGCAGCATCAGAAAGTAGGCTGCGATTTACATAATATATTAATATATATTAATATATATATATATATATATATATATATATATATAACACTTATTAAGCGTTTCTCTACACTAGGCAAAAAGTCTTGGCTTTGGAAAATTTACGACAAAAATGAAATGATGCAAAACATATTGTTTGCATGTTGAAATTTGACGGTGTATGTTATTTTAAAGGAAAAAAATATTTCAGTTGTCCTTTATTATTTGAATGTGAGGTCCATACGTTAGTACAAATATAAAATCGTTAAGAATATGAACAACTATTAATTATAGTAAGAAGTCCATCGGTATCGTTTATTGTATCTGAAGTAGTATGATGTTTTCTTAACATAACACAACCAAACATACTTATATAATTATGTTTGCATACAATTAAAAGTTTAAAGAATTTAAAATAAAAAAAAAAAAAACGAATCAAAACATTTTTTGGTAGTTTATTAAAAAAATAAATAAAACAAAAAAAAAAAACCAAAAAAAACACCAAAAAACAAACCAAAAACCAAAAAAAAAAAAGAAAAAAAAAGTTGAAAATATGCTAAATTCTTATTATAATATTGATGTAGGAATTGGGAATTCTGTGAAATATCCCAAAATTCAGGGGGTAAGGAGTTGGTATTTTAAGCATTTCCGGAACAATTTTGAATTTTCAACTGAAAACTAATTACGGTGGGTTGACTAAATGATTTTCACCTCATCCTATGAATGTCATATTTTTTTTTGCTTAGATCGAAGTCTAAATTACGGCATATGGTAGATTTTTTTTATCAATAATTAAATCCCATCTCGAAAACGTCCATATATTTTCTAACTTCATCTAAAACTTTACAGTTAATTCAAATATTGTATTGATACATGTATAGATGTAGAATTTAATCTACCGTCAAAAATTGACAACGCTGTAAACGGGCATCTTCTACATGTATGTGTTACAGTGGTCTATAACCGGAAGTTCTGGGACATGATGTTCATCAACGGCCATGGCATTTATGATGGAAAAGCCATGATTGATGCTACCAGGATGTTTGTTCCCAAACCAACGATGTATTCTACTTTCGTTTTTTTCGACATGATTCCACCCGCATCCGTGCGACAGTTTATAAAACACGCTTTTGATAGGACGTATATGGTAAGACAGAGTTGCTGAGGTTTGTGTTCTATATCATCCTGTAAAGTGGCATTTAGATTTAGTTTGCTTGCATTGTAGGCTCACATGAACTTTTCTAATCTGTCCGTTACCTTGCAGTTTGGCAGTTGTTTATCTCGCGTTAACAATTTACATGTTCGACTTTTGTAAGAATCAGAGAGCTAATTTAACTTAAATATAACAAAAATTATCATTGATTAAAGGGGGATGAAGTGGAGGGCAATAATGAAAATATGGATGAGCGAATTATTTTAGTGCGTCCCACTGAAAGGGGAATGCCAAAACTTCCATGAAAAGTTCTGATACAATGAAAATGTGCAAGTTTCAAATATATAGGTGGCTCTCAAATGCTCAAAGTTTACAAGACCATAATAAACACTTGAGGAAACTTGAGGAAAACGAAAACACTACGTTCTAAGAGTCTGGAAACCGGCATTTCGATTGACCAGTTTTAACTTTTATATTAATCTGATTTAACGTGGGAAGGTGACAAATTTATAATTTGTTTCCCCAGATTACATCTTAAGCTAACAAAATTCGAAATTAACTTTTTTATGTTTATATATTCCTTTGTTGTTGCTGTCAAAAGTACTACGCGCCTCCTTGTTCACATTTTAAACTGGAATAAGATTCGTTGATAATTACGGTCTATCCCAGAACAGATCATTTATCTCCATACTGGGAAAATGGGAGCAATGCCAACGGTAATGCGTTTTCCAAGCTTTTAACATTGACACTCACGTGATTAAGGTCCATAGGCACCTCTGAGGTCAAAGGTGACTGAGAGTTTGCGTAAAATATCATAACTTTTGAGGTATCCGTAGATAGTATTGAAGAAAAACGGTGAAGCTAGCAAACTGTAATCAATTTCATATACCCAACAGTCTGTTGGCATTCTCATGGACAAGAATTGTACTCACTTATCAGCTGAACTGTTCAGATTCGTATAATGCAGGATTTATTCACAAAGCGTCAACATGAGAAGGAAAAATCCCTTCCTGTGTTCTTCATTTTGACAGTTAGATGTATAGAAGTCGTTTTATTTGTTTTCTTCTTTCGTAGAAGCTTTTGAATCAATTCCGCATCGCTAGATTACAAAAAGGGAAAAGGAACTGTTAGAAGACACCATCACCAATGATTAATGCAAATACAGAGAAAGGGTATCTATGCTCACATAATTTAGATTGCCTCTCATCATGTCAATATTCAGTTCATATAACATATATTTTCAGGACGACCTAAACAATGTGATGGATGTTTTACATGTCCGAGGATTCAGCATGGAATTAACAGAAAATCTAGATGATGTGTCACTGGCAAAGAGATTAATAATGGTAGATGGAGAGACGTATGGATTGAAATCTCAAACTCTTCAAATATGGTACACAAAAATTGTATATAAGTATATAGTCACGCAATTATATCAACTTTTGGCATGATAATGTCCAGATAATAATATTTGTTTTAAATCCAGTCGAATTTTTTTCACTTATACCAAGGCGTTAGAAGCAGTATGTAAAGTGTCACAATTTTAGACCTAGCAGTGAAGGTTCTTTATTATGCTAACACCCGCTACCCTGTTCATTTCGAAATATCAAACGTTTTAAAAATGGAATTTTTGCAACCAAAGTATGGGCTAGTAACGAAACTCACAACCTCGAAGCAAACGGTTTTACTAATGAGAAACAGCGACCTGTCCTAGTAATGTACATTTCCAAGTTTATATTTTCGGATAGATGTTTGTATCGACATGATCAACATAATGTATTTATTAATGTAAATAACGCACGTATATAATGAAATTCCACCTGAAATGAAAGGACCAGAGTTTCAAAATACATTTTAGGTCGAAGCTATTTATACAACCTTTCCATACAATATAAACTGATTCGCAACAGTTTAAGGTTTATTTTGCGTCGCACTACTCATTTAGCACCCTCGCTGGTTGATGATAGTCATCTCAAGAAGAGAGTGTAAGGTGAAACATACAGTTTTGCCATGTTTAAATTTCTATAGCTCTATCAGATTAATTAAATGATTAATAAAAAAAAAGATTCTAATATATGAAATGATAGGGAATTTTACGACGAGTGATATGATATGGTGTATGTATATTAACAAAAACCATGCAATTAGTGTGAACCACATGTGACCAAAATTAGAGATTTTCAACTCATTGTTATAACGATGTAAATCGATGTTACATTTATATCATATTTTCATGTTGCTATAAATTTTATTAATTTAATCAAGTGGTTATCAAAACGTAGCTACTTATAAATTTGGTAAGTAAATGCGATATAACTTACCACAAAACATTTTACGCTTTTTGTTGTCATGATGAATTACTTCTTTCGTTAATTTTTCAGATCCCTGCAACAATGAATAGGAAAATAATTTCAAATATATATATATATATATATATATATATATATATATATATATATATAATGAATATGTTGAGAAATCTGGACCTGATGCGATTTAATCAGCCTCAGTCACAAAAGATTGCGTGATTACTGAATTGAACGATTCATAGCGATTTGGTGACATCATAATCCATCGTAGTTCTCGTCTACAACTTGAAAACGGTCACAAGTACGATTGTTAAGACAATGCGTTTTAGTTATCTTGCAATTGATGGTAAAATTGGTTAAATATTGGCAAACGATTAATGCCATCATCAGTTGAATTTAATCGTGCGACTGGTGGTAGCCACCATAAACAAGTTGAACTACCAATCTCAGTGATTTGTGATTCATTGTGCGATTTGTCTTGGTGACCTGAATTTGATCTAAAGATCCATTACTGCGACCAAAGACCTATCGCAGGCAGATTGTCTGGCATTTTAATACAGTCATTTGTAGTTCTCCATACCACCCAGAAATGCAAGGTCAAAGACAATGAAGAACTTGACATTTCTCCGGATCTTGAACCGCCTGTGGAAAATGAGGCAACAGCACCACTGTTGGAGGGAAATGACCATGGATCATTAGGAAATGTTGATACAGATATATCTGGAAACACAGGATCTTTGTGAATTGTTTGCTGATCATCCTATATTTTACTGCATGAACGTTGCAGGCTTGGATAACAAACATAGGAATCAACCAAAAAGCCAGAGAACTTAATATGACAGGTTAATATCTTATTAGCCATCCAGTACAGTATGTTTCAAAATTCATCGAATTGTTTTTGGTTCTGTAACACATATATAGTGTATGATAAAGTCTTTCCTCAAAAAAAAAAAAAAAAAATAGCAACTGAATTAATTGCTGTCACGTGTTCCAAATTCCAGTTGTAAGTTTTAAGAACAATTTTCTTATTACAGAGGGAAAACAACTCGTATTCTAGTGAAAATCGCAAAGAATTAACGCTTACCTTACAAGGTATTTGTCCAGATGCGGAGATGATGATCCATAGTCAGATTCAGGATCAAACACTTCCCATGCTCCATATACATGTAAACTTAGACCGAGATTACTTGTTTTAACACGACACCACAGCCCTACGTCACACTGAAGAGATTGATTGATTGATTATATATTGTTTAACGTCCTGCTCGAGAATCTTTCACTCATATGGAGACGTCACCATTGGTGGAGATGGACTGCAAACATTAGGCCTATTTTCGGTGCTAATTGCTTTTGAGCAGGAGGATCTTTTACGTGCCACACCTGCTGTGACACAGGCCCTCGATGTTTGCGGTCTTATCCGAAGGACCGTCCCATTTAGTCTCCTCTTATGACAATCAAGGGGTACTGAAAATCTATATTAACATCCCGGATCCCCACGGGAGACGCCGAAGAGAACGCCAGTTAATGATATTTTGCGTATGATTCGTCTTTATATCGACAGCACCTTTTTCTGGAGTTTTGAGCCTAAGCGACACGTGGCTAGTAATCGATTAGAATGTATTGTTTTCATTGACAGAATTCAATGTATTAAACAGAAAAAATTGCTTTTTTGGAATAAAATCTTCATTGAAGGATGCCTCGCATGATGCTGGAAGCTGGGATGCCTTAAAGCAATGTGGCAAGGGAGTTTGGAGTTCATATTAATACTGCAAATGCTTTATGGAGACGATATAAACAAATTGGCACAGTTAGGGACAGCTCACGATGAGGACGCCCGTGTGTGACGTCACGTTGGCAAGATACGTATATACAGACGTCACATTCCAATCGGCTTCTTTGACCGCTAGAAGTATCCCGTATCCCAGGGCATAGGTAAATTCTAGTACCATTAGGACCCGATTGCGAGAGACTAACATCTGTCCTCGACGTCCTGCTATCCGTTCTCATATGCTCTGGCGTCACAGTTTTGCGAGGTAAGCGTGATGTAGAAAACATCATCGTTTCAGCAACAGAGATTGGACGGAAGTTCTGTTTATGGACGAATCGAGTTTACAACGTTACATTGATACCTGCATTATTCGGCGCCGCGAATTTGGCGGAGGGAGTATCATGGTCTGTGGTGACATTACAACACATGGACGTACCCCTTTGGTGATAATGGAGGGCAATTTAATCGGCATACGCTGTTGTGACGAAATTCTACGTCAGCACGTCATTCACAACAACCATCGTAACATCATTCTGCAGCAGAACAACACACGAACGCACACCCAACGCGTTGTTGGTGACTATCTACAGCAGCAAAACGTTAATATGCTACCCTAGCTTACGATATCACTGAATTTATTGCCTACAGAAACATGCTAAGGAACGGTATCAAAACCCCTATTATGTTGGACGCTTTGCGTCGTTCTTTATTGTGCGGAACATTCCCCAATCACTTCTGCGTAACCTGATTCATTCAGTACGTCGTAGCGATGAATAATGCATCGTTGCAAATGGCGGTCATACATACTACTAATCTTGTGAAACTTTTATGCACCCTCTCACTTTAAGTGGCTGTTAGCATCAACCATAATGGACATTAATCCGTGATTTGCCGTTTGAATTGAAAGACAGTGAGTTATATTAGATAATGATACACATAATGCAACATAATTTTTTTTTATGAATCTATAAATGGAATTACTAAACTACACAGTATCTTTTTCCCGCTAATATTGATAAATTGATAGGTAAATAAATAGCTTTTATGATCATCCACACCAACCTCTGAGAATAATTGTACGTTCTTATTTGCTAGTTTGCGATTTCGGACGTTTCCCGTAGTCACAAACTCGTGTAGTAATCGTACGCTTGACTGAGTGTGACTGAGGCTTGAACAAGAATAATAGTTTTAAATGAAATTTATCGTTATGAAATATCATTCCCATACCTTCAGTAATCAATTCTATATGGATTTCAGTTCAAATATTTAACATTATTAGTTTTGATATTTTAGAATTGCAAAAGAGATAGTTACAAAAGTAATTATGAATTTCATGGAAAAATCTACCGATTCACTGGTCATCATTTTTCATGATTCATCATAAAAAATCGTCTCAGCATTATTCTAATATATGTTTTTTTTATTCATTATTATTCAGGTACAAACTGGACGCAGTGAAGGTGTTTTCATGTTACCTGTAGACCGACACCAGTATGCTTTCCTATTAATAAACTTAATGTTTTGAAGTATCGTTTATGTGCTTTATCTTTACACATTTTGTGAACATGTATACATGCAAGTTCATATTCTGTTCATGATTTGTCTTGTACCATTTTTGTGTTAAGCAATGTTCCAAGAAAAAAGTCTTTCTATTTTCCTTATCATTTTAGGATACCTCTTTATCTACAGAAGTAACCTGTTTTATTAATGCGTAATATTATTCGTTATTCTAAATAAAAAAATAACTGAATTTCTTGAAAACTACTTTCTTTTTATATTTTCAGAAAGTTTTCTACTTAATTTAGCTGATCAATTATTATGGCTTTTTATTTTAGAATATTTTCGGTCGTATGTTATTGCTAATTCGCAGATTATTTACACTAAGCAACGTGTCCAAGTTATCTTCAGAAATGGCCGAAGCGCTATAGTTTATTTTCACAAAACATGTACATATGATAGAATATTTGGTTTTGCTGTAGAGAGACACGTTTAGGATAGAATTCATAAATTGTTTCTTTTTAATTTCATCCCTTTTGTCCCCCCCCCCCCTGATTTTCGTTGATAATGGCGTCATAAAGTAAATTACAATGGGCTTTGGTTTTATTTTAATTACAGCTTTGCTTTAAAATCGTTTTAATTTTAACGTATTAATAATAAAGTAAATAGTTGTTTTCGTGTGTGATTTTACGTATTCATAAGATAACAAAGCGTAAATAATGAACAGTGATCTATGTCGCACTTCTATAAAGAATACAAAATTAAGAATAGGACAAACACTAACCTGTGGACACACGAAGTGTAGTAATCATGTACATAGGAGGAGCAAGTATACCCTGTTGACCGGTCACATTCAACGTGAGTCCTTTATCTTGATGAGGTAAAAGGAGTAATCCATAGTCCAAATCACTGTTTATATATATATATATATATATATATATATATATATATATATATTGCGAAATGCTGACTTGAAAGGAAACCGCTAAAAACCTTTTAACATCATTTAACAGTAGCGGGGCTCATTTTAAAAATAATTATGCACAGAACATGCTGTAGCATATGGAATCAGATGAGAAACAAACATCATATGCGTAAATGGGAAGTTGACCATTTCAGATGGTTATGGGGAATCGAGGAGAAGCCATGCTTTTGCCTTTATTTGATCTGTAAATATTAGATTTAGTTTTAATCTAAAGTATTCCCCGTAAATAGTAGTCAATATTCATTGAGAGATCGATGGACGATTTAGCATGATACAAGCCGTGTCTCTTAAATGAGCACCCTCAATCATCATTTGGTATTAAGATTGTCAGAAATGTGAGGGTTGTTCGATATGTGATGTGTATTGTAGGATATCTCAAAAGCATTCGAATCAAATAGTGAAATGAACATTACATCCCTTCAATGTATTCTCCGCGGTTTAAAATACAACATTTCAATCTCTGAATCCATTTCTGAAATGGGTCATGTTACACTGATTTAGGTAGACCTTTGAGGCACTGACTGATAATTGAGCCAAGGGCTTGTTGGGACTTGTAAAGACGACCACATATAAAGAACCCTTTAAGTTTTGGAAAAAGTCGCATGGGGCTAAATCTGGAGAGTATGGTGGATGTGGCAAGACGGTAATCTTCGACGACTTAAAAAATTGCTTCACAAGATCAGATGTATGTGATGGAGGATTATCATGGATTAGAAGAACATGCCTAAATACTGACACAGGGCGTCGTTTAAGATAATATTTCTTGAGCTTTTTTAGTATAACATCTCGGTAATACTGATCTGCAACACCTTTGCCCTTCGGCACCCGAATTTGTACTGCTACACCATCACCTGAGAAGAATATGCAATAAAGAACCCTCTTTTTGTTATGGTTCTTTTGGCAACTACAGGTCTTCTAACGTGTTTAGTTAACCATATTTTGTTTCCAATTTTTTTTTACCTGTTCGAAATAGTGAACTGATGTTTCGTCACCAGCAACAAATATGCGGTATCCATCTGACATACTTTCAAAATACGTTTCAGAATGAAATGCACCCGAGATAACGATATGCCAATAGCTTTGGCTTTATCACGTATTGAATACCTGCCATCACTGTCAGTTATTTTCCTGACTTTTGATACCTTTGTTACAGTAACAGTCGACCAGATTTTGTTGCATCTTTTACGGATTCTGTGCCAGTCAGAAATGTCTTTCTCCACCTACAAAGTGTCTCATAAGATACCTTATCAGACCCATAAACTTCCTCCAATTCAGAACAATTCTGCATTGCCGAATGCCCGAGTTTTTTTCATATAAGATCTAATGTCTTCAATATTTTCAATTCGTTTCCCAACCAATTTTACAACGGTGGTGAAAGACTGACTCTATTGAAATGACTATAAGTTTAAAACTTTGAAAACTCGTGTTTATACCATTAGAAAGGTATTGAATAGAGCTATTCAAAATATCACCATCCACGAAATCGTGCAAAGCGTTATCGCGTTCTGGTACATACAGATTACATATCGAACAGTCCTCGTTATTTTCTTTAAATTAAACTGAACACGAAAGCAACTTGACGCAAGCATCAAAGCAATGAGACCACAGAAGATATGAGGAAATCATATTTAAAAAAAAAATATCATTACTTCTTTTTATCAGACTATAACTACGATGTGTATTTTCTGCATTACTATAAGATGAAGAATTTAAAATTGTGAAGTCATATTTTAATTAAGATGTCTTTTAGTCAGCAAAATTAGTTAGAGGAGACAATTTTACGGAGAAGGTAAACGACTTTAAAAGGTATATGACTCGACTCCGCTTATCACCTCAAGACCATTTAAATATCTTAATGTATGTATAAATTTGCAAAAAATGGTCATGAATCCACAAAACACTGTGCATCCTTTTTGTATTTCAAGATCGAATAGTGATAGAAATAAATAAATTGAACTCGAAACAAACGCAGTACAAAGTGACAACTATAATGTTGATAAAAAGTTTTGTACGCTTTTCTATCTAGAGTTTATACAAATCAAACGCTAAAATTTTCAATAACTTTAATTCACAAATAAATAATTATAGGATGAAATCATACAAAAATATATTTACAGCAATCCCGCAGAAACGCATGCACATTTTAAAAGCCAATATTAGTACAAACTGCGCGGTCTGTAATAATGTTTACGAACATGGCACCGGTCGCGGTAGCTCAGTGGTTAGAGCATTCGCTTTGTAACCGCTTCATAATCGGGGGTTTGTGAGTTCGAGCCCCGCTCGTGCCATGGCCGCGGCAAACCTAAGACGAAAAAAAATAGGTAGACATTGCTCCTTCGCCAAACGCTCGGCATTTAGAAGGAGAATCATGGGTCTTTCGAATATTATCTTAACAACGGAGGTCCCGTGTCACGGTAGGCATTGGCACGTTAAAGAACCATCACTACTACGGCCTTGAGAGCTAAGCATAGGCCTAAATTTGTGGTACTTCAGCCACAGCTGGTGACGTCTCAATATGAGTGAAGAATTCTCGACGGGACGTAAAACTGGAAAAAAAACCAAACAAACAAATAGTCGATCAATCAATCCATGTATACTTCTTTACATAATGTCAATGTGTACATCGATTAAAGATATGGGTAACTCTGATCCCAGCAAAACTTCGATGGAGTCCAGAAATTGGCACTTCAATTTCTAGGTTTTAACTTGTATATTAAGAGGATTTAACGTGCAAGGAATTGTTTTCTTAATGAAAAAATCAATTGTTGTTTCTTTGTAATTGTTCACTTTTCAAACTTAGATAACATTAGTTGATGATCATTGAATAGATAAAATTATTCTCAGATTTCCATTTGACCCAATAAAGGTTGTATTAGCAAACTAAATGTATAACGACCATAGGATTTGCAAAATGCTGACTTTAAACATGAACCCGTATCATCAAAGTATTTGTCAGTAGCCTGCTTGGATTTAAAAACTGACCATAGGTAGAACAAACGCTTGCATATTGAATCAGTTGAGAGACATAAACACCATATGCAGGTGGCTATGGAATATTGCTACACAAGTATGGGGAATTGACAATGGAGAAGTTGAAATCGCCTCATTTTTCATAAAGTTGAGTTGATAGTTTGCCATTAACATCTATGTTCAATACAATATCTAAGTAAGAAGCATATATTTCTTTTAAACCCTATTTTACTAGACTTTACTAGACTTGCCCAGACAGGACATTCAACCTGCAAGGGCAACGTCGTAACTGGGATTATTTGAAAAACAAATGCACTGTAGCTCAGTGGTTAGAGCGTTCGCTTCGTAAACGGAAGGTCGTGAGTTCGAGTCCCACTCGTGCCATGGCCATGTCAAACCTAAGACGCAAAAATAGGTAACGATTGCTCCTTCGCCGAACGTTTGGTATTTAGAAGTGAGAATAACAGATCTTCGGATATGATATCTAAATTTGTGGCACTTCACCTACAGCTGGTGACGTCTCAATATGTGTGAAGAATTCTCGACAAAGAAACAACCAATCAATCAAACAAAATTTATACCAATCATTCTTATCCAATGGTAAGTTTGTATGTGAAATGTGACTCCCTTTGTGAATGAAATTCACTTAAAGCCCCAAAGCAGTTGTAACTACATCTTCAAAGCGTTTCGTTTCGTGCAAACCGTTCAGCGTCGTGCAGACAATTCACCGTTCCTTGCAAGAATCGTTTCGTTCCGTGCAGGAATCGTTTCGTTCCGTGCAAAGCGTTTTGTGCACGAATTCTTCCGTGCAAAAAACGTTTCGTGCGGTAGAACTGTTCAAGCCACGCCCCTAAAAACATACAGAGCGTGCAAGTCCGATGAATGCTGACATATTTTGGGGTTTGTTTTATCTATCATTCATCAATTATTTTATGAAAAAAATATTATTTTATCTAAATTTACTTCATCCCAAAAATGACTAAAAATCTAATACCATATTTTGGCGACTATAATACACATAAATATAATATACCACAAAATTATAATTGCATGGATTGCAAATTCTTATTCTTTGTTAGGGGCCCCCTATTTTTGACCTGAAAATTGTGTGCAATACGCAGTTAAGATTTTGACCTAGCGATAATCTGTAGTAATTTTCACTGAATATCTTTGCAGAAGTAATGAATTCTAAACAAGTAATAAGAATTTGCAATTTCTGCAACTATAATTTTGTGGTAACAGTCATCTTCAGTAACATTCACTTCACTCCGGGGGAAATATCGTGTAAATTTCAGGAAAGTTCGAGATTTTCTAGGGTTAAAGTTTTAATAGACTCGATATTCTCTCTGTTGAAACTTAATTAAATCAATTAAATAGTCGACAATATGAAAATAAAATCAAAATATTAAACTAGTATTTCATTTTATTGTAATCAACACAAGTACAATATGTGATGTACAAAGGTGCGATTTATCTACCCACTCGTTAAATATCACAGGAAGAATGAGACCTTTTAGCTAAAACTGAAAGGTACCATTCAGTGTCCATTCAGTCAGTATAATACGCGGGAACATCAAAGCCCTCTGATTTGGCGCCTTTCGGAAAACAGACTCAACAGGTCAACTGTCGAAAGAAGACCGAAAGACTAAACCGTGCAAGTAGTACTTATTGCTCTATAAAAGAATTTCACATCTTATAGAAGTCTTGATATCAAAGTAAAAGAAATGATCATAACATTATATATTTGTTCAAAGTATAACTATACTAATAAATATACAAACATATTCTTTAACTTAAGGAGGATTTCCTTTATATTACAAAATCAGGACATGGCATTGTAATTTTCAATATACCTGGTAATATGTAAGAGGGAATATAGATGAAAAACAAATCCCCCCCCCCAATTTCCTTTCATTTTATTGATCTATTTTAGGATAGGCTTAAATTTTGCAGTCCTTCACTGCTAATTCTGACGTTTCCATATGACTGAAAAATTCTCGACACAACCAAACTTGGTATATCTAGTGTATATGTGTAAAATATATAAATAATATTTTCTTTAATGCTATTGATACTAAACTGAAACTAAATAGATATACAGAAGGAGTAGGTAGTCCTTTACCAACATTGTAAATTTAATTAAGCTAAAGAGCATGGGTTTTTGTTCCAGCGTGATTACGGTCTTTATCATTTGAAATATCTTGCAGTATAAAACTAAATGCACATTTAAGAAATGCAGAAAAGGATATACAAACATTTTAAGTTTGGAAAGCTGGGGTTTTGACTTTAGGAATGGTCCACATTCGTCATATCATGTTAATGTTACATATCTTATTTAATATAGATAAAGTTGTTCATCAGTATAAAACACTTTTAGTGGAATTTAAGTGTTAAGAATGCACTCATCTTCAAAATTCAAATAGTGGATATTTTGTATCAAACTTTTCTGCCGAGGAAAAATTTTTCTTGCGCTCAATGTGGAAGAGAATAAAATCGCATTAAAGAACAAAAAATAAAAGCAGAGTCTGCAAGTTGATCTCTTCAACTGTAGGAACATTCATAGATTAAATTCACGTCTCATTAGAGATTTTTCACTCATGTAGACACCACAAACTTTAGGCGAGGAGTCATAAATTTTGACACCTGTATTGCACTTGAGGGTTTGCAGTGAGAGTCACTTTCCCTTCTAACGATGAACGCATGTCAAAGGGACATTCATTACTTTTGCTAAACATGTAATGTTTCGGTAATCAAATCCCGGTCTCCCGGTTACGAAGCGTACTTACCTGCAGGTTACCATAATGAAATAAATGCAGTCAGAAAATACTAACATTATAAATAAGATGAAACTTCATTTCAGAATTCCCGTAATGTAATTGGTAGTAATTAGAACAATCTTATTAATGTGTACTTTGCAAGGGACGGTAGCATTCCCCAATTTCTTCTCTTTTTTGAACCAAAAAAATCACATAGGTAATCTTAAAACGTGTCCTAAGTATGTGATGACCCCACTTTGCTGTTGTTGCTTCTTAGCTTTGAAGCTGTATCACACGGGCCTGAAATTGAAAGTCTACAGTTATGACCAAAGTTCGAGTTTATTGTGGACTGCCAAGCGTATCAATGTATTAAACATACGAGTGTCTCTGCATGTTATCAGATAGATAATGAGACTATAAAAATTAATCGTCGTATACCCACGGCTGATCTCATCATTTCTCACCACACGTGGACAAACTCGCCAAATTATCGTCACTGAATATGTAAATTTGTCAATTTAAAAATCAGTCTGATAGTAAATTTGAAAGTCTTCAATTTTGACGATACATGAACGTTTATTGGTGAGTAGTATACAAGCTTCACTTACACCTCTGTTAATACCTTTAGAATAGCCCCTGCATTACAAATTAATAGATGATGTAAACTATAGATATGAATGAGAAAACGTGCAATCTATGAAAAATGGTGAGCACGTCAATGAAAACATGAATTGACAATTACATGAGGAAAATGTATAACGATTGTCAGAAGAAAGCGATGAAAAGTCAAGTATAATAATACATGTATGTGCAGCTAATGTGCTTGTTTCGACTTTTAAGTCTGTAGAAAAAAAATCATTTGTAGCTCTACCATTACCAGGGTTCTCTTTGAGTTTATCCAACTCTTCCTTATCTCATTGGTAATTGTTTCCTTGCCGTGTAAAATACAACGTGAAACGGTCAACTGTGTTTCCTTTACACTTTTTGTATAATTTTTTTTATATGAACATAGTGAGTATTCAATCAGGATATCGAAATCGGAGGGAAATAATAAAATAAATCTGAGCGATTTGTTTCTTCACTGAAGTAAATTTTGTGATTTTTCTAAGGACGCCTTAGCTACATGGTGATGGATAACAGGGTCCGGGTTTTCCAGATTTATGTCGAAATTTTAAAACATTCAAGAAATTGGCAGTTCGATATATCAAGACAAATCTGAGTCACCTGTAGTTGTATTGGCCAACACCTACGCATACAACAAATCAGAGATTATAAGGAAAAATTGAAGTTGTGACAAAATTTCACGCACTTTATAAATAAGCCTGTAACACATTTAAATTGTCATTTGTTTTTAATGTATGGTATACTTTCCAATACTATGGGTTTAATCTCAGGACTAAAATTGCACTGTCACGAATTTTATCCCTACAGAATAAAGTTAGTTTTGGCAATTACTTTACTTCTCTTCAATTCCTTATTAAACATGCAGAGGCAGCATTGCAGACGAAGCCTTTTTCGATGGTGTTGATGTTAAACCTCTTTAGGTTGACATAGTAGTTGGTTAAAGATGCTTTGCAATCTGGTTGTGGATGGTGTTGATGTTAAACCTCTTTAGGTTGACATAGTAGGTGGTTAAAGATGTTTTACAATCTGGTTGTGGATGGTGTTGATGTTAAACCTCTTTAGGTTGACACAGTAGGTGGTTAAAGATGCTTTACAATCTGGCTGTGGATGGTGTTGAAACCAAAGTGACCGTAAACAAAGAAAATTTGAGATCTTTATCATGCCACACCTGCTGTGACACGGGACACGGGTTTTTGCGGTCTCGTCGAAGAATTGCCTCATGTAGTTGCTCCTTACGATAAATAAGGGAAGCGGGGATCTATTCTTACTCGGAAATGCACGTATTATATCTATGATATTCACATAATAAATAGATTCGATAGAGATATAGGTACATACACGAGACTGAATTAGACTGAATGTATTGTAAAACATAGTTTGGAAATACGTGACTTAAAGTCATGGATGTCCCACATCTTTATATGACCCCCCACAATAATGTTCTAATGCTTGTCTTAAGTATCTTGAAAGGGTGAAGGTAACGCACATCTATCCCACTTATAAATGATCCCGAAAAGAGCTTCTCGCTTTATGGACGTTTTGAGAAGGACTACATTCAAGTAGATAACCGAATTTCTGTTCTCTCGTTGAACTCAAAATTTTAAGGCTCTGAACAATTAATGAAATCCAATTATTTTTATTAGATAATCTGCTGGAATTCCCACGGGCACAAATTGTGCTACTTTTGTCATAACAAGGATAGAAACACTTATCATAACAACCTGTAATGATAAAATGAAAGCTTGGAAATATCTTTTTATCTATAAATTTTTCCATGAACAAAATAATTCAAAGTCAGAATGTTCAGCTACTTAATCATAAGAAGGTTAGCACAATCCCAGACTCACACTCCATATGTAATTTACCTAAAATACAGCAAATATTTAATTATGAGTGAGTCTGCAATGTATAACATTCGAAGTCCGGGATCTTTGTACGTTTTCTCAGTGAGAGATTAGAAATGAAACAGAAGACAGCTCAGATAATTCTTTGTACAAGAGCTGTGTGACTCAAGACCTGTAATATTCCTGTAGTATCTTATCAGTATTCCTTTGCAGTATAATTAATCCCAAATTACACTCCACGGCAATGTGATAAATATAATTTCCTCTGCAGTTGATCTCGGCTACTCTTTTAGTAAATAAACGTTCCATTATCATTATATTAGATATAGTAGATAAAACACAATGCACAATGACATATTACAAACATTATTGCAACAATTATCATTACAACTTCAATAAACCATCTGAAAATTTTAAAAATTAGAACTGTGTGCAAACATCCTCTAAATCTAACGATGCGATGTTAACAATGCTAAATCTAACAATGTTAACAATGCGACCAATTGCTCAGCTACTAAAGTTGCCGTGCCCCTCGCTCTTTTAATACCTACTCACCTCCCTCAAAATTCCTTACTTTATTTATTTTATCTTAAAAATATGTACTATTTGGATTAGATTGTATTTCAACCCTGAAATTAAAAAACATTCCTTCAAACCATTCTTATTGCACATTCAAACTTATTTGTAACTTTTTGCATAACATGTAGCATTTATTTCGAGTGTACAATTGATACAAACAACTGACCTTTGATCAGTTGAGTCCTATTGATTTCTCCTTTTTCCTAACAAAATTAGTTTCAACTCAGCAATCCATGAGGTTGGTCTAGAATGCAGATGCTGTCGTAATATTTGGAATAGAGTGGTGGTATCATGACTTAGACCTACATGGACAATCGAACCCTTCGCATACTGATCAGTCTTTGAATCCCTAATGGACATTTAATTTCGTTCTGAAGGAACTTAAGATCCTGAATGGGAATTACAAATGAAGAATTGACAGAAACTGTTAGCTCACTAACTTTAAGCAATGCAAAAATACCAAGTGAAAAGCCACAGTAAACAAGGTGGCCGCATAATTTTTGCAGACCGAAGGAAGTGACCATGCCATGCGATTTAACAGAGACAAAGGAATAGATACCAGTATGTCCTTTGAAAGGTAGCATTTTTTTCAACTATGAATATTTTAGATGTGTTTTGTTTTCCTTAAATTTGCTGCCGATAACCGAGTCCGCTAATGGAACATTTTACCGATGAGTATGGAATATTATTGATGATAAATGAGACATAAGAACCATATGCAAGATGGAAAGTTGACGATATAGAATCTAAAATCATCCCGTTTGTCATATAGTTGAGTTGTTAGTTTGCCGTTAATATCTATTTTCAATAAAATATCGAAGTACGAAACAGATGTGGAGGACTGTATTATATCTTTTATTTCGAGTTCACTGGGATATATCGAATCAATATCTCACCTTTAGTCGGAGCTGGTTTCTATTCTCGCTTGCGCTGATAAATGTGAGGAAGTTTGCCAGTTTTCTTTCGGAAGGTCGGTGGTCACTTCCCGGGTACATTGTATCTGGGTTCTCTCCTCCACCAATAAAAACTCGACGCCATCATATAACTGAAAAATTGTTGAGTGTGACAGAAAACAACAAACAATCAGTCAGTCGAATCAATATATGAAGGAAATGATTATTGCTGATAGGTAAACTGTCTTCAGTGTATCTATATGTCAAGCTGAAGGCCACAGAAGAGATATTGTCCTCTCATACAGAAGATTTCGAATAAATTATGTCTCATAAGAATATAGACAAAAGTTAGCTAATATTGATATATCTTTATAAACATGTCAATAATCTGAAAAACAAA
Organism: Ostrea denselamellosa; assembly: GCA_024699665.1. Classification (NCBI taxonomy): domain Eukaryota; kingdom Metazoa; phylum Mollusca; class Bivalvia; order Ostreida; family Ostreidae; genus Ostrea; species Ostrea denselamellosa. Next base: position 18,185,404 of record JAMZEH010000005.1, read on the forward strand.
CAAACCAACAACAACAACAACAACAACAACAAAAAACCCCCAAAAAACAAAAAAAAAAAAACAAACCAAAAAACAAACAGACTAAAAAAACAAACAAACAACAACAACAACAACAAAAAAACAACAACAACAAACAAAAAGAAAAAAATAGTCTGAATAAGTCTAGCGTCAAATTATTGAACGGGTTTCACAATGCTGACATGTATGTAGTGGAAGTAGATATGATATAGTGCAATATGACCGTCCAGACAATTTTATGTACGTTTCAGATTTTAAGATCGTAATTTATATTCCATTAAGTGGGACAGATGAATTTGAGTTACCTACCACAGCAAATTAAAGGCAAAAAAGTCTAACATAGTAGACGGTTGACGAAAAGAAACCGGAAACATTCACATCTTGTATTTGTCATCGAAAAACTACTTTGTTAAACATTAGTCTGATTCTCGGTACAAGTTCACATAAGAAAGAAATTGGAGATCCCCACTGACAATATCTGTGTATTATTTGAAAATGGGGGTCTTTCAACATGTTTTAAAAAAGATTTCCTATGGGCACAACTTGTGCTTCTTTTTAAGTAACGTTTTTGTATTCTTATGGAACAGTTCATTGGAAAGATTTTACACGAGGAAGGGAAATTTCTTGCCGTGACCTTCAACTCGACATAGATATATCGACGACGTTTTATCTATTGAAGCTATTTACTTTCATTGATATGACAATTCGATATATCCTGTGAATTCACAATAATGGATACAACAAAGTCTGTTTCACGTTTTAATTTTTTTTTTACTGAACATAGGTTATAACAGGAAGCTAACAACTCAACATTATTACAAGCGGGATGACTTAAGGTTCTCTGTCGTCAACTCCCCATATTCATGTAACAATATTCCCATTCTATATATGAAAATGCTTTCTGCCTATCATCAAATTTTTTAAACCGAGGCAGATTACTGACATATATGTTACAGATGTTTCAACAATCTCCTTTAAGATAAGTCATGTAGTTTGCAAATTCTCCGGGTTGTTAGAATAGATCCTCAGTACCCCTTGCTTGTGTAAGAGGCGACTAAATGGGGCGGTCCTTCCGATAAGACCGCAAAAACCGAGGCCCCGTGTCACAGCAGGTGTGGCACGATAAAGATCCCTCTCTGCTCAAAGGCCCTAAGCGCCGAGCATAGGTTTAAATTTTGCAGCCCTTCACCGGCAATGGTGACGTCTCCATATGGATGAAATATTCTCGAGCGGGACGTTAAACAATATATAATCAATCAATCAATTTCTGAAGTTTCTAACAAATTCTAAAGAACTTGTAGTAAATTTGAAATCACGAAACTTTTCTCAGATCAACAACTTCAAAACTTTGTTAATAAAGGAATGACTTGGATGACTGATCACACGTTTTGAATATTTCTTTTACTATTTTGTTGAAGCAGTTGTCTATAATGTCAAAAAGCGTAGTCTTTAATTTACGGTAAGAAATGGTCGTATAACGTATTGAAAAGTCAGAAATTCGATTGCGCACCATATTTTATTTGCATCTTAATTATAAAGACACTTTTATATATGAATGCTGTTTTGTCAGGTTGTTTTAAATGCCATGGTGTTTACTTATATTGAGATATCAATTGTTTTAGGTGTAGTGCCATAATTCATTCTCTCAGAGTGAACTTCTTTAATGTGTCAACGACTGTCACGACACGGGATTCCCGTTTTTTAAATCTCACGCGCACCTGAAAAAATGTCGCTTCTTAATGCCTTTAATGCTTTTCTGATCACAATTGTCCGCCATCGTATTGTGTAATGTTTTTTCCAACTTGTGTTAAAACTTTTCATTTCGAATTATCAAGAACTGGTATAAAAGGATAATGCATTGTTACATTCGGCTTTGACTTGGGTTGATTCATACCTACGGTCGCGTAGTTGCCGCGTGAGCGTTAATTCTGTGCCATCATCTCCTCGTCAATTGCAGTGTAGTGTTCCGCAGGGGAGCTGTTTAGGTCCGTGGTTTTATCTTACATATGCAGGGACTTTATTCGTCATTATTTGATAGTTCTAGGGAAGCTCTCTATGACTTACATTGGTTACCCATCAAATCCAGAATACAATTCAAATTGTTGACTTTTATGTAACTGTTCTGTTGGCGAAGCACAATTATATTTAACCGAACTTTTAACGAAACAGGTGCCAATTCAAAAGTTACGCTCCGCTCAATATTCTTACCTCTGCCACAACGTTCCTTTTAATAGACACAAGACGTTCAATCTCTTTTACTATTTTATTGTAAAACGCCAGTGAATACATGTATGTAAAATTAGGCGTTTTAATCAAATAAATTAGTTTCAGTTTTAGTTTTCAGTTAAGGAGCGGGAAATAATTAAGCAATACTGAAAATATAGTTATTTAGATATTATCAAACTCCACTAGCTGAAACAGAAATGACAAAAGGGTGAGAGCTTTCACGTTGTTATTGATGTGTGTGTGTGTGTGTGTGTGTGTTTTGTTTATATTTTTAATTCAAAATATATCACTCAATAAGGGTTTAAACTCAATAAGAATTCGAAGCTTTCCTTGAGATTAAATTTGATGAATCTCGCTCTCTATGTGTGTGTATGCATGTGTATGTGTTAGAATCTTCTTTACGACCACAAGACTGCGAGTTACAACTTGTCAAATGCAAATATAACCATGTACATGTACTTCACGTCTCGTTAGACGTATATATGCAAGAAGAGGAATGGGTTTAAAATCATCTCCCTTCTAAAAGCCACAGGGATTCAGTTTATGAAATTACTATTCAAGATTAGGAAAGATGTTCTTCCTTTGAGCAAAGAACATAGAAGTTGCTAATACAGCAAAGGTGATACCAGAAAAAAAGTTAAGAGAGAAAAATGAAAAAGGTCTTAAAATTATTTTAGAAACTTAATGTTTTCTAGATCTGTCCTAACAAAATATATGTATATATCACCACGTGATACACCCAAAATGAGGGTACAATTTAAACGATTTGCTGTCAATTTTATAGGAATCATCCTCGTTTGATGAGGGGCATCTGAAATAAGTATCATGACTAATGGTGTGAAGGAAGTCTTGATTTCCGATTTCAGCGGCAAGTGTTTCTTATCTCTAACCTGATGACCGTAAAATCACTATATATGTATTCATCGTAAGAATATGTTAAATCAAGTCACGTTCAGCATATAAAATTTAGTACTGACTTTTAACACCTTTGAAAACTCATTAATCAAACGGTTTGAAGGATTTAATCTTTTGACCCAAATTTTTTAGAAATGATCCTCGTTCCATGTACTAATTTTTCATGTTTCATTATTTCAGCATCAACATGAAATAAAACAGTAGTGTTTAGATTTTCTAAACCATTCTCTTATTTACATGTCCAGTATATTTTATTGTTTTTATCCGTAAATCAATAGAAGTCATTTCCAAAGCATCAGAAATTTCTGTCCGTAGTTTTATTACCCTAGATAAAAATGAAAATCAACCAAGTGACCAGTTGACCTTACATTTGACCAAAAAAGCATTGATCCTTGACCCATATACATATTAATGTACGTTGAAAGGTTGATTGATTGATTGTGGTTTTACGCCGTCTTGGCAACATTTCAGCTATTTCAAGTCGATTTAGGTAGCTTGTTACCTCAAAATGTTATTCAATGGCTCGTTGAGATACTTAGTATAAAGTATGATTTAAACATCGGAAGAAAGATACAAGCTCCCAATTATTTTATACTAAATTTTTGTGAGTTTTCCCCTAAATAATAAAAACCTCGTGTTTTGTTGCAAGTTAGAAATTTTAGAGTCTAAATTTCGTTGGGAATTGATGCATGGTATGAAAAACTAATAAAACTTAAAAAACTCCTATAATCGTTAGAAGTTTTTAAATAAAAATATTTATAACAAAATGAAAACGTTATGTATCAATATTTTCTTTTAAATTTATGGACAAAATCTTCAGGAAACATGTCAAGAAAAACATACATCATACAAATGTGTTCTAAAAAGGGAATGAAATGATCAAAATTCAGGAATACTGCGATTTGTCAAATTTGAACCAAACCCGAGCGGAATTATACAAAAGTAGTCGTAGAGAACATTATAATCAGAAAACTACATTCGATGGTGTAAAATGGTTTACAAATTAAATGAATTGATAAAGGAAACTATTTTATTCATTAAAGGTACATACAATTATCAAGAATATGATTATTTTAGTAATTTATATCAATTGTGATGGGATTGGTACTATTTTCACTGGTTTGGTTCAAATCGAAAAATCGCAAATGTTTTTAATTTTGATTATTTTATTTCAATTTCGTTTTAAAATAAATTTGTACGCGATATCGTTTTGTTAACTGACACGTTTCCTGAAGATTTTATCCGTGGATTTAAAAAAATATTGTAACCTGTTCCTGGTTTCCTTCTTGTTTGGATCAATAATAATTTGTGACACTGTATTGTGTATTACTATGTTTATTCCGTCCAAGCGCTCCCGTATATTTTTGACATGTTTCATGTGTTCCGATAGTTAAGTTATTCATTTACGAGTCTCAAGCCATTATCATGTACTTAGGTGTATCACCTTTAATAGTTCATGTTCTAATTACCTGTTTCAGGAGGGAAGTGGTAGAAATAATGTCGGGGAATGTCGGGTGGATGTTTACATTTCATGATTTTGGCAGCCATTACTTTTTTTTGAGTGCAGTATTCCGTATTTCTGGTTTGGTGACGAAAACATTTACAATGTTTGTGAGATAGTATTTACTATACGAATCACTTCGACATGTAAATGAATTCTGTTTAATAATTTGAGATTATGGCTTCATTGCCATTTATCGCATACTACAAGTAACCAGTTATACCTGAAGGAACTACATTTGTTTACGGTGACGTTGTTAGTAACTGTATGCATTCGTACACAAGACAAAGCGTGTTTCTTCTTCCCAATAATGGCCACCATCAACATATTAATTATTCTACCATGTTTAGTTCACGTGTAGGAGATATTGTGATATTTATTTACTTGTTTACCTTAATTAATCAAACTTTTAATGTTTATTGCTTAGATATGATTATTTGTACCTATTAATTTTTCTTTCGTGCTTGTACGGTAGTCTGTACGGAAAAGAAGTAGCTCTGTGTGGGAACTTGTGTGGGAACAGATGCAACCATACAAGTCGCTGGTTGGTTAGAGGCCTGTACAGCGTAAATATGTTGGTTAATTTTAGTCATGTAGTTTAGAGCCGAATGTTATAAAAGTTAGCTTGCTACGATATGACGGCAGATTTCTACAAGTTGCACGGCGGCAAAATTTAAATACCTTTAAAGAAAAAAATAAGGTGAGATTATTCGTGATGTAATAATTATAGTAATAACTTAAATAGAAATCTCCTATCACACTGGGCAACCAAAATTCATATTTCTGAAGAATCAGCATACTATTTTATTCTTATACAAGCTTGTCGTAGTGCACAGTGTTCACCACATGAGGAAATTTATATTGTGCCTTTCCCAGTTATCCAACATAATAAATACAATATATTGACTAAAACGTTTCTAGTATTCTTCACCAGAGGGACTGGGTGATATTGTTTAATGACTTTAAATGATCTTTGGAACTATCCTGACATGAGTGGATATCTGCTGAGGATTCAGAAACACACAAGCAACCCCTTATCATTGGGAAGCTTACAATGTTAACAAATAACGTTTTCAATTTTCATAAATATGTTTTAGAACGACTGTTCGAGCTAGATGTAGCAGGTATAATAAAGATTTCTCCCCTGAAAATGTGATTTTGGACTTGGTTATTTTAAAGCGAGCCATGAAATTTGTTTTTCACGTCTAAAATTTTTATTGTTCTACCCAGAGGTTTGTTCATGGTGTCATTTTATTTGTTTAATTGAGAGAAAAATGTTGGTATAAAAACAATAATACCTTACAATAAGTAAAAAGAGGCAAAAGGCATATTTTATTATTTTTCTCGGCGCAAAATGTCAGTCCACATAGTGACAGTTGTTTGGTAATGGAATTTGTATTTTTTATTCTAGAAAAAAGCCAAATGCACCATTTTCGTCGTCTCATTAAGACTAAGAAAATGGTATCAAGCACAATAACATAGCTCAATCCATGAAAAATTTATGGATTAAAAGCTATTCATTTCTTAGGCAGGTAAATAAAAATACATGTAACTAAGTCCACTCTGAATTTTTTATTAATTATATATTTAAAACATGCTTATAGCAATTTCTTTGTCTTGTTAAAATAAATAGAAAAAAAAAAGATTTCTTGTAGCATGTATAATAAAGATTTCTCCCCGGAAAATGTAATTTTGGACTTAGTCATTTTAAAGTGAGTCAATAAATTTGTTTTTTAGGTGTAGAAAAGTTATTGTTACAGCTGCAGTTGTTTTCTTGGTGTTATTTTTTTTGGTCAAGAGAAAACGTTTGTATACAAACATTAATATATGGCAATAAAAATAAGAAAATGAGAGCCAAAACATATTTATTATTACTGAATGAAAAATGTGGAAGCTATTTTCCAAATTCCGATTTTTTTTTTTGTGTGTGTGTGGAAATAAAATTTTTTACTTTTCATCCTAGATAGAATCCAATTGCAACTTGTTCTTTGTATCGTCGAGACAAAGAAAATGGTATAAAGCACATTAGCAAAACCCAATGAATAAAAATTTCATTACATAAAAGTTATTTCTTTCCTAGGCAGATATACTACTCAAAGTTTGATAAGGATCATATTTTTCAGCACTTGTAAAACTTTCAACAATGGTGAATGACAACCAACACAGAGTGATTTATGTTCAGAAATGTTTACTTCAAGAAATTGTGACAGAAAAATTTGGCAAACATGACATTTCATCGCATACTCCTAAGGTAAAGGGAGAGTACCCTGAAAAGCATGGTAATTTCATGATCACGGAATTGTTTAAACTCTGCACATCCCATTTCACACTGCACAAACAAGTGTCAATAGCGGGTATGGCCTCCGTTAGCTCCAATGACAGCTTGGCAACGTCGTCTCATGCTTCCAACGAGGTTTTGAATGGACGCAAGAGAGATATTGTTCCATTCTTGGATCAGAACATTTTCAAGTTCCTGGAGGGTGGCTGGTTGTACAGGACGACGTGAAATCGCTACCTGAAGCATATTCCAGACATGCTCGATAAAGTTGAGGTCTGGAGAACGAGCTGGCCAGTCCATACGAACAATTGTCTCACGTTCCAGGTACTCGTCCACCACCCTAGCACGATGTGGACGTGCATTATCGTCCATGATGATGAAGTCAGGACCAACAGCACCAGCATATGGTCTCACGTACACATCCAGGACTTCATCCCTGTAGCGCACTCCGGTCATCGTGCCTCGCCTTAGGACATGGAGATCAGTTTGTCCAGCTCGACTGATTCCTCCCCAAATCATCAACGACCCACCACCATATCTGTCATGTTCAGCAACATTAGCGTCCTGGTATCGTTCTCCTGCCCTTCTCCACACTCGTGCACGACGATCTGTGAAGTCAACACAAAACCTCGACTCGTCTGTGAAAAGTACAGGGGCCCAATCAGCAACCCTCCAATTCACATGAGCCCTGGCCCAATTCAAACGATCTTGTCTGTGTCGCTGAGTAAGAGGGATGCGAATACAGGCTCTCCGGGAACGAAGACCACCTTCATGAAGACAATTACGCACAGTTTGCGTGGAAATGTTAACTCCAGTTGCATTCAGAAGATCATTTCTAAGCGCAGTCGCCGTTGCAAACCGATGACGTCGTGCTGAAATCAAGAGAAAACGGTCATCTTGCTGCGTGGTGGACCTTTCTCTGCCGCCTCCATGTCGATGAGAAGCTGAACCATGAGCTTGATACCGGTTCCAAGCTCTGCAAACAACGCTCTGACTGACACCCAATAGCTCTGCAACGTGACGTTGTCTTGCACCATTTTCGAGCATTCCTATGCATCTGGCCAATTCTTCAATAGTCAAACGACGTCTTTGACGTTGTGGAGGCATTTTCATAGAGTAACAGTGACTTAAACGAGGTCAGATGTAAAGACAATGGCCAAATTCAAATCAACGACAAGCACTCAGAAATGTGAATAATGTGGGTACCATGCTTCACGTACTACTCATGATCACTGCAGCATGCATTTCCCTACCTAACCTGTGTTTTGAGGCTCAAGAGGGGTCAGTCCAACACTATGATGAAATTTGCGTGTCTTATCAATTCATATATTGATTTTATAATGTAAGAACTATATGATCCTTATCAAACTTTGAGTAGTATATATAAAAATCAACCGAGTCTGAGATACGTACTTATTGCTACATTTTCTTTGTATTGTTGCAGATGAGGAAAATATATAATAAGATGAATAATAAAGTCCCCCCCCCCCGTTGAAAATGTGACTGTGGACTTAATAAAAATGTTTTTCTTGGGGTAAAATAGAATATTTTTCTACCTAGACCTTTATAGTGGGTGTTATTGTCTTTCTCATTGAGATGTAGACAAAATATTTGGTAGAAAAAAACATCATATTGTTATAAATAAATAAATAAATGAATAAAAAAGTGAAAAAGAATTTTTTTCACTACTAGCCGAAAAGGAAACACAGACAAACGGACGGACGACCTGATTCCAGCATACCCCAACAACTTCATTGCGGGGGTGGTGGTGGTATAATTACATTATTTAAGTTAAAAATTAAATTTGGTCTCCATTAAATTAGAATTGCTATGTTAACAACTTAAAAATAAATTCAATGACATAACGTATCTTTAAAATCACGTGATATGATTTTTCACTATACAAACGGGCACACGTATGTAAACCCCATATACGGTTTACCGAGGATGGGAAAAAGTTCACACACGCGATTTATCTTACGAAACTGGCTCCATGTTTAGTTTCTTTCGACCTGAGCTGGTAATTCTAGGACGCTGATCCGGATTCTAGCATTTGTAGGAGACATTGCCAACCGGGGACGTCCCCGGTTGGAAGTATGTCCCCAGTTGTTAGGTATGTAAAAACACAGGTGTCCCCATTTGACACCGAATACACACACACACACACACACACACACACACACACACACACACACACACACACACACGACAGAAAATAACTAAAGCGACTTGATCCAACAATGACTTTCTCCGGAAAATTGTTCTCCCCTATATGTCTTTTCTTACCTTGAATTGATCCTTTAGACCTTGCCTCAGCTCGTGCCATGGCGGCCAAAGCGAAGACCGAAACATAGATTGCTTCTTGACCAAAACGCTCGCATCTAGAAGTAATAAACATGGGTCTTTGGATATAACCTTAAAAACGTAGGTCATATATCGAAGCAGACAAAAGTACGTTTAAGAAGCTTATCTTCTGCAGATGAAACCGCGAAAACCGAGGCTCCCTGTCACAGCAGGTGTGTCAAAATAAAGATCCCTCTCTGCCCGAAGGCCGTAAGCGCCGAGAATAGGTCTAAAAGCCCTTCACCGGCAATGGTGACGTCTCCATATGAGTGAAACATTTCTCTAGCGCAAAGCTGAACAAAATACAACAAGCTACCCCTCAATGCTACAACCTTGAGGGCTAACCGTAAGTCACGACCTCCCAGTTACGAAACGAGCGCTCTAATACTAAGCTACCGCGACCGGCTCTACTTGTAAATAGGTTGAACAGACGTGGATGGTGTCAGTGAACATTCTCGCGACTCATTATTGTTCAGCCTTAATATGACCATATATATTTTACTGGGTTTGAAGCAAAGGTCACTCATCTTCAATGTTAGAATGTCAACCCTTGTATTAACGATATTTTTTTCGTTTTATTTTTGAAAAGTTAAACTTAATAATGATTTAATACCATCTTGTAATTGTAATTCTCTGATTGCATGTACAATTACTTGAATTACTTTTATCCGATTTTCTCCTTTTACCCCTCCTCTTCAACAACTTCATTATCATCATCGTCGTTATGATTCAGGTACACACTGGACGCAGTGCGGGTAGTTTCATGTTATATGCGAATACAAGGAAATGAACTATAAAAGAAAACTATGTTGCCTATTTTGAGAACATATATGTATTTTGTAATTTTAGTTTACATTTACGTTTACATTCCTTTTAAAATTCGTACTATGCCAGTTTTGTAATACATGTATATTCGTTTAGCAGTTTCTGACTGTTCGTTATGACATTATGTTATTTCTCTGAAACCTCCTGTGATAAAAGATCATATGCATCTTTTTATTCCTAACCGAATATTTCCTAAGATTTTGTGAACGCGATTTTTCGAAAACTACTTACAGGACAATCTTGTGTTGAATTGTAACTGATTTATGTTGATACATATCGCAGTCCTGAGATATTACCAATTTTCTGATAACTCATTTAACGAATGGAAAAAGTAAAGGTACAGAGAGATGTAAGATATAAGGAAGTTTATTTTTTTGAGTATTTCTACAAATGTTGCTGTGATAAATTGATTGGAAAAGTTCTTGAATTCAACTTATTGTGTTACTTTTCAGATCTAAGAGTGTTCAAATTTAAATTGGGACGATTTTTTTTCATTTGAAAATTATCTTTTAAACATTTTATCTCTTTAAGAGAAATTCGTTTTCATATGTCTTTTTACATCTTTATACAATAGTTTCATGCGATCGAGCGATGCAAATTTTATTCAGATTGCTAAAATGGAAAAATGAACGTATAAAATGTGTTATGAATTTTGATCGTTTAATACATGAATGACATATGATTATTTTTCTCATTTCTAAAAATTTAAACTGTAGGTGCTGAGTGTATATGTCGGGGGCCATTGAACTTGGCATCATTAGGAACATAGTTTTACAAAAATCAACAGGAACGAACTTGGACAGAGATTGAAAGGTCTCTGGGCGAAGATAACAGTTTCCATTAATACTTGACCTGTATGTGTATTATATATATCATTTACATATAGAAGGTTTACATTCACCATATTTTTCTTTTTTGTATATAGATCAAAGTACCGGAACCACACTACGCAATTATTATAGGTTTTGATATTACACCCCTAAATGATAATCTTTGACTTTATCTGATATCACTCTCCGGAATAGCTAGGTTCATTTTGTACGTTCTTAACAGTTTTTTTGATGTGATATATGACATAGATGATCGTCCTTAACTACACGTCACATAATTACGAAGGCACTTAGCATGCCGTTGCATATCTATATTATAATATGAAAGGACATCTTTATATCGTATCCTACAACAGCCTACGTTGTCTAGAACTTTGATATCTCGAATAACATGGCTATGTCGAAGTATATTGGAATTCCCATTTACATTTGCTTTATGTATATTAACCCCTTTATCTTAAATCCTCGGATCTCTCTCGGTTTTTTCTTGACCTCGAGTTCGCGGAAAGGGATGTGTGTGTGTGTGTGTGTGTGTGTGTGTGTGTAAAATGTTGATAATCTATATATTTGATATACATTCTATAAAAGGTATATTTTATATTCAAGTGTATTTTATGTCATAGATTTTGTATGTATAAATAAATCATATTTTGCATTAAACAGTGAAGTTCATGAATGTGTTATTTATTCCATTTCCGCAAGGAATGTTTCATAGGCACGTCTTCAGATTATACTAGATAACATTTATGATATTGATTCTGTTGAAATCAACTACCTCTGCTGAATATTCATGTATAAAGATGGGGCCTCCGTGGCTAGAGCATCGGGCTCAAAATCACAAAGCCTCTCACCTCTGTCGGCGCGTGTTCGAATCTCGGTCTCGGCGTTATGTGAGCAAGTTTGCCAGTTTACTTGCGGAAGGTCGGTGGTCTCTTCCCAGGTACATTGTATCTGGGTTCTCTCCTCCACCAACCCCCCCCCCAGCAAACCCCCCCCCCCACCAAACCCCCCCCCCCCCCACAAAACTGGACGCCATCAGATAACTGAAAAAATGTTGAGTGTGGCAGAAAGCAATAAATAATCGATCAATCATGTATAAAGGTAAATCCGTATATCTTATTGATTCCCCAAAAATCTTTGTAAAAATGACTGTTTTCTCTACAAAACAATACGTCAATTCACTTGATTGATTGATTATATATTGTTTAACATCCCGCTCGAGAATCTTTCACTCATATGGAGACATCACCATTGACGGTGAAGGGCTGCAAATTTAGGCCTATGCTCGGCGCTTATAGCATTTGAGCAGGGAGGGATCTTTAACGTGCCACACCTGTTGTGACACGGAACCTCGGTTTTTGCGGTCTCATCCGAAGGACCGCCCCATTTAGACGCCTCTTGCGACAAGCAAGGGGTGCTGGAGATCTATTCTATCAATCCGGATCCCCACAGGGTCTACCGTCAACTTGAAGAACAGATAACACACCTTGTTAATCAATTCAAATCACCTAGCAACTTCTTTTCGTAGTATGAAACGGTTTAGTATTTTTAGTAGATCTCGAGAAGACTTGTCCCAGTATATATGGAACATCAATGAATAAGACCCACTTTACGTTAGAGAATGACATCAATCATGGTACGTGGGCTCCGATTTGCATTAACTTGAAGATTTATTGTAGTTTTAATATTGATATTGGTATAATAAAAGATTTATTACATCAAGGAGGGTCGGCAATAAATCCTATCCCAGACAGCAAGCTGATGTCCCAGTTTTTAGCAATATCTTTGTAACAAACGTAAACTTTACCCGTGTCCTCAATTTCACCGAATAAAGGAAGTAGCGCTATGTACAGTCCATTGATAATATACTGTTATTATTATACCAAGTAGTAAAATAGGCCAAAAGGTAAATAGATCACATCTTTCTTTTCTACAAAGGCGTTTAGAAATATATAGCACTGTCAAACATATGGGTTATCTCTCGTTATCTGAATAATACTGAGAATGTAATTTCAACCCGTCTGAAATCATTGGTAACAATTTGAACATCGCTATTATTCCAGCAAAGATAACCACCGAGAAACGTTCAGAATTTGCTGTCCAGTGTCTTTACAAAAATATGAAATTTTACAAGCTCCTACATATAGTTGGTTACCATCAATGGTACAAATGGATATTTTGTGTAAATACATTGTTCCCACGTTTCGCACATTCTTCTGAAGTATATCGAATTTTTAAAACATTGTAACTTATATTCCACATCCATATCGGAGAAAACAAAGGCAAAATGTATTTCTCAACTGTGAAGCTCGTGGAAATTTGCTTTCAAGGTATAATTTAAGAAAAAATATGTTCAAATGAAAATTTTACTATGTGCATATTCATAGGGAATTTTAAGTTGGTTTCACGGTGAAAAGAAATGGAATATTTGAAATGTTTTTGGCCACTAAAAGTTCCTTGTTTGCTTATTAATGTACATTTACGAAACTTGTCATACAGACGTAAGGATAGGTACAATTAATATGGACCATCTGCTACTTCGTATATTTATTTATAAGGATAAATATCCACATTAATTATTTGTCCAGAATTTTTCATTTACTGTCACATAGGTATGATAATGCCAATCAGTAAATCGCAAATAAGTTGGTTCTTAGAAAGGGGTATCATTTATGTTTGGAGAATTCTAGTGCGTAAAAAACACAATTCATATTTTTATTTTATCCATTTTTTAATGTTAGAAGAATTCTTAAAATTTGCTCCCCTATCCATCCATCCTGTTAAAATATTTTCATATATTTTATTATTTAGATATGATCAATATAATTCAAAGAATCCATAACCTGGCAGTTCTGCATGTACAAGGTGAAACATCTGAAAGAAGTGTGTTTGTTGGAGACGGTCTGAGTAACGAGAGAACATTTTCGGCAAAGGATCCTGCAGAATTTCTCATTTAATTTTGAAAGTCTTCGTAGATTAATTCACTGACCAGAAAGAGTTACACAGGGAAATAAACTTCCTTTTGGCATGATGAACATGTATATTTCAAAAGGTTATGTATAAACAGATGGAAAGTTTATCGTTCACATGTATTTTCTTTTCTTTCACTTTATTCATTGTTGGTAACTCTTTCTATTTTACAAACTGTACAATGAAATTTCTGTAAACCAACTATTATTTATGTGGGAGACATTTCTCCGTAACTGCAAATATTTCTCGTCGCGAACCAGTATCATAATTTTTCTCTTGTTTAATATTACTTCAGTCATAAGAATAGTCGCCGTGAACTAAGTTATTATTAGTGAACAGGCCAAGATAGTATTCAACAGTATTCAATCTCATAATTTCTATAGAAAATACAAATCAGAGATCTAGGTAAACACGGACCCCTGGACATATCAGAGGTGGGATCGGGTGTCTAGCAAGAGTAAGCATCTCCTGTCGTCTGGTAGCACCTGCCGTGAGACTTGTACCTTGACCAGGTAAACGGAGTAATCCGCAGTCAGAATTAGTGTGCCAAGAACGGTCTAACAATTGGTATGAAACACGCCAGGCTGCATTTTACCTTATGGAAGATTCTACCGGTAAACTAGATCACAATAACGACTGTAAAATTTGCAAATGCTGACTTTAGACGAGACTTTACAATTCTCTGTCACATCAACTTCTTTGTCATTAGCCTGCCTCGATTTCAAAACTGATCATATGCTGAACAAACTCTTGCGTATTGAATCATTTGGGAGATATAAACACTATATGCAGCTGAATGGAATATTGTCACATGGATAAGGGAAGTTGGCGATAGAGAAATTGAAATCATCTCGTTGTCATAAAGTTAAGCTGCTAGTTTGACGTCAGGATCCATTTTCAATAAAATATGCATGTACGAAGCAGATGTAGAAGATTCTGTGGTATCTTTTATTTCAAGTTCACTGCGATATATCGAATTGACACATGAATGAAAATGATCATTATTAACAGATAAGACGTCTAATATCTTAATGTCGAATTGAGGGCCACAGAATAGCCGCCAAAGAAGTTGTCGCGAATAAAGTTTAGTTTTGGCTTTAAGTTTTTTTCCTGGTAAATATTTACGTTAGGACTAGAATTTGGGTACTGCTTTAGGATTATCATTAGAGAAATATCAGGTAAACTTGCCCACATATGACAGTTTATGCTTTTTGAGGCCTTCCTCTTAATTAAGGGAAAAGGAGAAATAAAGGAGGAATAAATCATCATTACTGCGATTTAACTGCTGATACTGTACAAGGATGCCTCTTTGTAGGTTTCAGTAGAGAAGAACAAAACGTGGGCCTTGTAAATATGATTCCACAATGTACAATTCATTACGATATTTGGGGAGAAATATGAAATCAAAATCTTATTTAGATATTTATAACAAAAATCAAATTGATGTACAATCTTGTATAATGTGTTTAGGAGTTCTCCATTTAAGTGTCAAAATATGTTTTTGCTATTCATTTTGACCTAAAGTTTGAAAATATGACATAAAAAATATAAATTCTGGATTGCTATTATTGACACTTTGTTTTACTTTGAAATGCATGTGTACTTTATTTTATTCAACATCATCTCTCAGTTTTGCAGTACATGTAGTTGCCGCATACAATTTATATCAATGAAAGTCCCCCGATCAACATCAATCGGCTACTTTTCTGTATGAAGATGCACATCCACACTCTTTGTATGTTTGTAGATGGTTGTGTAGTTGTTGTATCTAAGATAACCATTAACCTGAGAAAATTACATTATACTGTTTCCAGTGATTTTTTTTCTATACATGTACTATGTAAAACATAAACGGTACCAATGCACCAGATGCGCATTTCGACAAATAATATCTCTTCAGTGATGCTCAAGTAAAAAAATGTTGGAAATCCAAATAAGAACAATCTTGGAAGAGCTGAACGACCCCAAAAGATACCAAATACTGGAGCAAATCCGGCTAAGGATCAGAGCTACGCATAGGGGAGATAATCCTTAATTTTTTAAAAGAATTTCTTAATTTTATAACAACAAATTTTAATCCGTATTTTCATGCTAGTACGGAAGTACCCATAAAAGTAAGCTATTTACAGAAGCTTTTAATTAGTAACCTTTTCAGTCTAGATCTGGAACATTTTATCACTTTTTTGTCATATTGAAGCTTCTTTTAATTTTTCCTTCATCTTAGATGTTTTCTATTTGCTTTTTGTAAGGGTTTAAATTTATGTTGTTCATTATGTACATTTTACATTCCTTGCTAAGTTTTAAATCCCTTTGTATGAATATTACTTTTTGTGTGTATTTATATTTTTATTTTAAGCGCTGCAGAGTAATTTTAATATTATATTTAGCACGATGTAAATGTTGTATGTTATCATTATCATTGGTAACACTTGATCGCTAAGAAAAATAATGTTTGTTTGTTTGTTTGTTTTATTTATAGTCGCCTGAGCAATTTTTCAGCTATCCGGCGACTGAGAAAAATAATGAAATTATGAGGGAAATATTAAAGATACAACAGACTTTTCTGCGTTTTTGTTATGAAATCACATTTTTTACACAAATAATTCACACCAGGCCTGTAACACTATCAAATTTTGATCTGCATTAAATATACAACATACTTGTTGATACCCTATAAACGTTACACTGGTCATTCGTCGTTATCTTAACTTTTCCCCTATAAAGCACATGACCTTTCATCTCTCGATAAATTGCTCACAAGTGCTCTCCCACATCTGCATTTTTTGCTTCATACCTGAATAATTTATTGAACATAAATTTTAACGGTAAACTTACAACTCGACATTATGACAAACATAACGAATTCAGCTTCTCTATTGTCAACTTCCCATATATATGCAACAATATAGCAGTATCACCTGTATAGTGTTTATTTCTCTCTGCTGATTCGGTGCGCAGGATAATGTTCTGCATATAATCAGTTCTTAAATCGAAACAGGCTACGGACAAAGTTGATGCTACATGAGTATCAACAGTCACGCTCGAAAAGGAATGCTACACCAGAGAAATTTGATGTCGATGAAAAAAGGAGGATATGTGCTACAATATTTTGAAATTAAAAACTTCCAAATATATTTTATTTAGTCAAAAAATGCATTTTATTAGCAAATAATCTGAAAAACATCTAAAACATCTGCTGGACTCGAACCAGAGATAGACAGTTCAGCAATCAACGTGCTAACCTGCTGAGGTACTCAGATAGGCAATGAACGCTAAAATGAATAGACAAGTTTAGACAAGTTGGTTATATTTATATTTTCATTCATGGTCTTAAAGGAAGTCGAATACCTCTTAGAATTAGCATTTCGTGAATTTTATGTTTGTAATACCAATCTAATTTACAAATACCACCTGTATTATGTAATACTGATTGACACCTGTGACATTTGGTTTGCTGTAAAGATTATATAACCTGTTTATTGGAGTTGTACTGAAAAGTTCCTGAAATTTTAATTTTAATATAAATACACAATGATATTAATCTCTTGAATCACTGGTGATTAAGGATTCAAATACTTAGATATTTTACTGAATATAGATGCTGACGGCAAACTAACAACTCAACTTTATGACAAACGGGATAATTTCAATTTCGCCACTTTCGATTTCCCTTATCTATATGGCAATATTCCATCATCACCTGTATATGGTGTTTATATCTCCCAACTAATTCAATACGCAAGAGCACGTTCTTCATATGGTCCGTTTATGAATCAAGCTGACTACTGACAAACAAGTTGATGTTAAAGGGGTTTGTACAAACTCGTCTAAGGTCAACATTTTGCAAATTCTATGGTCGTTTTAATGATCTAGTTTGCCAATACAACCTTCCATCAGGTCAAATGTTGTCTGACGTGTTTCATCCCAATTGTTAGACCGTTCTTGGCCCATTAATTCTGACTGCGAATTACTCCGTGTACCTGATCGGAAGGGCTCACGGCAAATACGACTGGTCAATAGGGGATGATTACCCCTCCTAGACACCTGGTCCCACCTCTAGTGTGTCCGGGTTGCGTGTTTGTCCATCTCTCTGATTTGTATTTTCTATAGGGGATGCGAGATTAAGTGCTTTCGTGATCTTAACATTTTCATGAAATATTAAAATATTCAATTATACACATAAGCAATAATAGTTGAAAAACATTCTACGTGCAAATTAAGTTTTAAAAATATCCAGTTCTCTGACATTTCAACCATCCCATACTTTCTTCCTTACTGCCCTTAACAGAGGTCGGTAGCTCAGTTACGTCATATGCCTATACATATAATACTTTATATTTAAGTTTGCCAGTGTTTTGCCTTATATGACACTACTAACAAAATTAACATTCAATTTCATATAACATGAAGTCAGTCACGTGATCAGACTTTTTTCTTGCGTATGAATACAATCACCGCTTCAAAAGTATTTGTGTCAATTGTACTAGGTATCTTCACCTGTCTTGACATCATAACGGAAGCAAAATAAATAAAACGCATCAGAATATTTGTAAAGCGACAAGAATTTAATTAATGAGTAAAACAGAAACATTCACCATACCGTTCAGTTGTTTTATCTTTAAGAAAATACCTTCTGTAATTTAAAGTGCAACTTTAATGGCGAATTCATACGATGTCTTTGATATTTACAGTATGGCAGTCTAATCACTGAATGAAAACGCTATTTTCCGCAAAACTGAAACCATATGGAAACCCTGCGGAAACCTGACGTTGAGGTTTCCTGTATGGTTTCTGCAGTGCGTAAACGATTATATAGTTTCAGTGTCAAGTTTCAATCTGCGGAAACTATAGACTGCGATTCCTAATGCTTTCTGCAGTGCTGAAAGTTAACTCAGGTTCGGAGTATTTAAGTTGATAATATAGAATGATTCAAATATGATCTTTTTAAAAAATATATGAAAAAATATGAAAGTTAATTGAGAAAAGAATATTAAGCACATTTTATATCATATCGTTATTAAAATTAACTGAGTTTAACAAAACTGACATGAAATGAGATAACGGAAAACATACGGTAGTGTATTCTGCGTGTGTTGTTACGTGTGATAATGTAGCGTGTATACCGTCCCAGTTAATCCTTTTTTGTATATAATTATTGTTAGTTCCATGTTAATTGGAGGGTTTTTATCAGTCATGAGAACAATAGAGCGAAATACACAAGGTGCTCACGATGAATACAGTTCAGCTTCGTCGCCAATAATAAAAAAAAAGAAGATCGAAGAGCATTGTAAAAATAAGTGTGTGGGGAAATTAATAAATCGCGCAAAAAATGAAATGAATTGATCATAAAACTTCGACTAGGACATTTATATTCACGCAGTTGCATTACTAAGGATGTAGATTTTACAGCTATATAGTTCATTTTCACAATTTTATAACAATGAATACTGCATATTGAAAATTAAGATTTTGATTACTCATACAGTAAGGTGTACAAATGTATATATATATATATATATATATATATATATATATATATATACGGGTTTTACGGACTCATAAGAAGGGCCGCTTAATTTAGTGTCCTCTTACAACAAACAAGGGGTACTGAGATCCCACAGGCATTCCTGTAAGATATCAATTGTGTTTGTTTTACGTCCCTTTATAAATTTGCCTATATTGAAACCTCACCATCTGTAATATAAATGTAGAATACATATATATATATATATATATATATATATATATATATATATATATACCTAGAATAATTTTATATTTACTGTTTTTGATTTGAAGGTATTTAATTGATCAAATCAAAAGATTGGGAAAAAGTTCTAACAATTTACTCGTCCCTCTCCTAAAACGTTGTAATATGTCATGCAAGATAAATAATTAACAGGTAAAACGTATAATAATAAAATGAATCTACAAGTTTCATCGATAATTCTTTTGAAAAGCTGCAAATTAAGTACTTTTCAAGATAGTCATTATCGCGATCAAAACAGCCATCCCCAAGCAATTGAAGCATATTCAAGAGGTCTAAAAAGTTATGTACAATTTTGACTATATTTCCTACCAATTTTGAACATCAGCTTTTTCAAAAGCCCATTGTTATAAGCTTTGTCTACTATGGAATCAAGATACACAGACTAACTGATAATAAGCCTAATTGAGGATAGACCGAAACACACTCCAGCCTATCACCATGTATACAGTAATTGTGATATAGGAAACATGCGTATTAGCCATACAAATATCTAGTATGTCTTACACAGTGACTGTGTTTGAGGACGAAGCAAAGAGTATTGTCATTAGTATTTATATCCATAATAGGACAAAATAAAATATCCGAAATTAGAACTGAATGTGTGAGGGCAGAGCTCTGTCAAAGCATCATAGAACATCTTGTTACATGACTGTAGACATTTGATCCGCATGGCAAATATAATGCAAATGATGTAAGCAGTTCATTGTGGCATCATATTTAGCAAATTTACAAAAATGACGATTTTGGTACTACAATCGTGTTAATTAAGGAGTGATTATATGGTTAAGAAAATATGGTTTACATACTTTTACAAATTTTATGTAATATCTCAGAATGATATGGACTTGGGTACACTTGTTGTCACACTTGCACTTGATCAAAATTGTCAAGTGCGATAGGTGTGGTTTAATTTTTCGTTTATATATATATATATATATATATATATATATATATATATATATATATATTCTTGTTACCTATAGGGAGAGCTGTGAGAGCTAGGGCTTTGCCCTCTGTAAATCATTTCCAGTTACCCATAAACATTTTTCAATCCAGTGTCTTTTCTCAATCATGCCTCCCCATGGGGATCCAGGTTATTAGAATAGATCCACAGTACCCCTTGCTTGTCGTAAGAGGCAACTAAATGGGGCGGTCCTTCGGATGAGACGCAAAAACCTAGGCCCCGTGTCACAGCAGGTATGACACGATAAAGATCCGTCCATGCTCAAAGGCCATAAGCGCCGAGCATAGGCGTATATTTTGCAGCCCTTCACCGGCAATGGGGACGTCTCCATATGAGGGAAATTTTTTTGAACGGGACGTTAAACAATGTATAATCAATCAATCATCAATCAATGATGGTGGAGCATTAACTAAAATATTCCTCTGCCAATCATACAGTGAAAGTCATAGGTCTTTCAAACATGATCTTAAAACCACGGTAGGTGTTGGCATGATAAAGAACCCTCACTGCTACATCCTTGAGACTGGGTAAAACTCCACCTACAGCTCTTGATGTCTCTACATATTAAGTAAAATATTCTCAAGATATTTGTCAACTTCAGAGTAATACCACCCCTTTTATTTTTTTATGTTTTGACTTGACTATCTTTGATACTATGAGAGTTTTCTTTAACCTTACATCTGGTTTTTACATTTTAGACCTTGAATGTGGGGTCAAAGATGAAGATCATATATATACATACATACATACATATATATATATATATATATATATATATATATATATATATATATTCTAATGTTTCTATTTTTCATACAAATTAAGCATTCTTAAGATGTTTTTTTTTCCCATTTTGAAACCCACATATCATGCAGATGGTGAAAGCACCTTTGTTGAAATAGTAGATGACATGTAATGATTTTTAGGTGAAAGCCTAGGAGTATACAAGACGTACAACAGTGCATTTGATATCAATGGAGCATGCTATTATTGATGGCTATCAAGCTTTACATGTACAAGGTGTTGGTCATTTGAAACCTCTAGAATATTCCCACTGACTCTCATCAATTGATGGTCCGCTTCAAAGAAGATGGGCATATTGCTTCGCACCTGTTGTTTGGTTGGTATGTTTGTAGACCACATGTTGTCCACTCCATATCTTGAAAACTATCTATTTGATGATGATGATATTTCATATGTGGGTTGGTGTAGAGAAGAAGAGGACACCTATTTAGGTCAAAAGGTGAAGCCACCCTGGACATAGGAAGATACTGTCCGCTTAATATCTTGAGAACCGTTTTGATTGACATCAAACTTGGTACACTGGTTCATTGGCATTAGTAGATGACATCTTTTAATTCTAAGGCGACATAGTCAAAGGTCAGTGGTCACACTGGTCATATACTGACCGTTCAATACCTTGAGAATCCTTTCCTTGACAAATATCAAATATGGTACGCTTGTACATTGTTAGGAGTAGATGACCCCTTTTGATTTCGAGGTCACATGGTCAAGGGCCAAACTGGATATATGAATGTCCTGATCGCTCAATATCTTGAGAACCCTATGCTTGAAAAGTATCAAATTGGGTACACTGGTACATCCTAAGAAGTAGATGATCCCTACTGATTTAGAGGTCACATGGTCAAAGGTCAAGGGTCGATCAGGACAGGGTAATATTTTGTATCTCTATTTTTAGAACTATTTGCTTGATTGACACCAACATTGGTGCACTAATGCATCCTAAGAAGTTGATGATCTCCATTGATCTTAAGGTCACATGGTGAAAGGTCAACGGTTATTCCACTGTAGACAATTAGGAACCTTAAATATTGTTTGTTCAATATTTTGAATTGTTTTGACACTATGACAATACTATCAATTAAATTATATATGTGTGTAACTCTTTTCAATTTTGTACCATAAGGGCAATTGTGTTGTGTTTCTGAAACATTTCTTGTTTACACTAGTACTGTTGTAGATATACAAAAATTTTAACCCAGCTTAAGATTGTCTGTATTGTTATTCAATAATCTTTATATAAGTCAGTGAATTGTGTATATTTTTTTTTGTAAATTTCAGGAGCACTATATATATCACTGATAAAGTGCCTAGCCTTGATTCAATTATGTTGTAACATTTTAGAGAAGGGTAAATCTTTATCATTAACAAGCTTCTGCAGGTTTGTGCACTGCATAAAGCAAGGTTGTAAAGTAATTTCAGTAGTGCGTAATCTGTGCGTAAACCATGCGTAAACCGGGGTGGCGACTATTTTCAGCAATGCGGAAACATTGCGGAAACCTAAGGTTTCAACAAGTTTCCGCTGCATAAACCACCTGGAAACGGGGACGGCCCAAGCTAACGGAGTGCGTAAACCCTTGTAAACTTGAAGTTTCCAAACTGACATCCTGCGTAAACTATTTGTTTTTTAGTTTTCCGCATAGTTTTCGCACAGTTTCCGCACCATGTAAACCATAGTTTTCATGTAGTGAATATTAGATTCACTTTATGATGATGGTAACCTGTTGTTTCCGGGCAATAGCCATCGCCGCCATGGCCGAGGCCATCTCGATCCCGAAACAGTGTTCAAGGGCACCACTGCAAGTCTTTATTTAAATCCTACAACTGAAATTTCTCGATTGAACGAAAAGTCTCTTTCACTTTGTGTTTATCTTCTCTTACACACCTTGGAAGTAAAAAAAAAATACAACATACCTGTACTTCGTCTAAATATGTCGGTATAATGCTACAACCACGAGTCATAACAATGAGCCTTCTTCCCTTCTAAAATCCTGACGTAGAAATTAACATCATCTTGATCCAATTATCCCTCGTCATCTCTCTACGACCATCTAAATTTCTGTCGAAATCTATATTTAGCAATTGCGTTTACAAATTTAAATAAAGTAGGAGACCGCCACCGTTTCTCCAGCACTCCTTCGGGCGTTATAGGATTTGATCACATAACCAACTTCATCTCACATTGCAATAACAGTCAAACAATGTATCTTATTTGTTAATTGTAGCTTTCATCAGAAATTTATCAAAATGGCCAAGTTCGAGTTCAATTGTTAACAAATATAGTGTTTTGTTATCAAATTGGTATTGCCATGTACCACACTTGGCTTTCTTTGCTTGATTTCTGGTGTTTGTTCCTCAAAAAACCGAAGCATAATCTGAAAAAATATACGCAGATATCTGAATTAATTTTCGTTTTCAAATATATATATATATATATATATATATATATATATATATATATATATATAACTTATTTTGTAAATCATCATCAATTTCAGTCCCAATAACAAACATTTGTCAGTCAGAGTTGGTGTAGAGCGCATAAAATAGATAATAATTTCATACGGTAGCGTAGTTAAAATGAGAGATTAAAACACTGTCGTGTTTTCGTTTTGAAGGAAGCATGTATATTTGATATAATCTTGTTCAAATATGCTAGTTTCGATATCAAACTCTGAAATATCTTCATTCTCATTAAAATCTGCCCTGAATATCTATAAAAACGTTTCTGTGTATTCTTCGTATAGAAACTGACTAGCTAGAGATAAAAAAATATGCTATTTAATTTTAAAACTAATTAAAAGATCCGGGCCTTGGAGGTGCTACATTACAATCAGAGGTTGTTCAGATCTGTGTATGTATATTTCCGACCGTATATATTGTTTTGACAATATAATATCATCAGTCCTGTTTTTTGGTATATGTTCAGGAAAATACACAATGCGTCAAGTCATAAATATTCCAAATAACTAACTAAGATGTTTTCCGGCTTGTCGGGCCTCTGCGGCCCTATGATGCTACCGAAGGGTGAACATAAAAATCTCTGATCAGTCAAATTTTAGAGTATTCTTTATGCAGGGGTTTCATAGAAGACACTCTGCTGTTAGAACTCTATGGAGAAATACACGTATAAACTTAGTCCTCAAAATCTTCACTAATTTGATAAAAACGGTTCTAGTCGAAAGTTAAATTCATTATATAGCAGCAAATGATTTTATCTTATTTGCTGCATTAATCAAACAGAAAAATCCTGTGGGGATTCGAGTTAAAATAGGTCCTCAGTAGCCTCAGTAGAGGCGATTAAATGGGGCGGTCCTTCTGATGAGAGCGCAACAAATGAGGCCACGTGTCACAGCAGGTGTGGCACAATAATACTCCTCCCTGATCCAAGGCCGTAAGCACCGAGCATAGGTCTACATTTTGCCGCCCTTCACCGGGCAATTACACAGTCTCAATATGAGTCAAATTTTATCGAGAGTGACTTTAAACAATATGCAACCAACAAAGTGATAAATCATGTTAGTTTTATATGTAAATTTATGTGAATAAATGTGACAATTTTATGATTCCGTTCGTGGTAATGTTTTTAATTTTTTTTTTATTCGTGATGAAACGTGTATGAAATAATCCAACTACAAGCAGGGTAGAGAGGTTTACCTGAACTTGCCTGGTGGATGACTTCATGACGGTATTCCGTAAATACTGATAAATAAAACTCCACTGGATACCGATAAGGAGTTCATATAAAAATAGGTGTTTATCCTAACCTGGTTTTAGTGATGTCTAGCAGATGCTAAAAAATGTTGTATAATTTGGTTGTCGATGGTGTAGAAACCAACGTGACCATCAACAAAGAAAAATTGAAGTTTGAATCAGACAGCAATGGAGATAGTAAGTATATATTTTCGTAATATGAATTCATCGTTTTGTTGTGGTTTTTTTGTGTGTGTTTCATCAGAGCAAGAGATGAACTGGTGAAAAACGAACTGTCTTTGTTAATGTAGGATAGCTTTCAGAATACTACGTGTCAACGAAAATAAATTTATGATGAGAAATGATAGACTTGTTTGATTAGTTAGGAAACATATTTTTACTAGTAGTTGAATTTCCCTAGCGTCTACTATCCACGTATGCATAGTGTTTAAATGCGTAGTTTTAGGTAAAAGAAACTAAGAAGCACTGTAACTGACTTACTTCTTGTTATATTTCAAGTTTACATACATGTAACCCCAAACCTTCAATCTTAAAGATAAATATTGTGACCTAGAATTTGATTGGTTAATTTGGATATTGACTTTTGAAATTCGAATTTTGAATCTCGAAAAACGAATCTCGTATTTTGAATCTCGAATGTCGACTGAGCCTTCTACGCTTTCGTAAAATTGTCAATTGTGAAATTGGAAATAAATGTACATGAAGCTGACGAAAAACAGTGATTTAGTACTCCGACTGAATAAGCTTGCTCCAGACCAAGGAACTTCCAACACGAAGAACAACACTTAATGGTCGGCTAATGTGTTCTAGAAATTATTTGATCTCAGACGAACACCATGGTTTGAAAGCTGAATAATTCGTCATTGTCACGGACAAGTATGGAAAATACATCAAGTTTGTTGAACGATCTACCAAGACTTACTCCGTTCCAGAGCTCGTGTTTTTTTGACCAATTTCACCAGAAATTCGAATACTGTGAAGCTTAAAAACTGAATCAAGTGACACAGGAGAGTTTTTGGATTGTGTATATATATTTTGTATTGTTTTTTCGTTTGGAAATATTGCTTTTGGACTACCTGTGCATTTATCTGTGAGTATCTTATGAACACTCCTCATTCACTGTACAGCACTACATATGTAACAGCATGGGTGACCGACCAGAATTAAGCATGATTAAACCACTCTATTTAAAGAACTCAGATATTCAGTGCTTTGAAAATTACAGAATAACAGATTATGATTTAATGGACAGTCTTACAAAAGTTGTTGGTGATGGCGAATATACCTTAGCGATCATGCAACTCGCGGAAAGCTCTTAACAGAAGGGATTGAAATCCGGAATGTTTCAATTTCTTTTTTTGACACTAATCCATATTCTACAGGCATTCATAATGTCAAAGAGAAATCTTTGAAAAGCAGGCTGTGTGGTCTGCCATTGTCTGTAGACGATTCAGCTGTTCAAGAACTGCTTGAGAAACTCAAAGTGAAACTTAAGAGTAAAATTCTGTATGAGAAAATCAGACATCCAGTAACAAACCGTATGACAAGCGTCTTAAATGGAAATCGTTTCATGTACATAGAACCCCTACCGGACGGTCAACATCTACCCAGAATAAACTACTGTGCCGGGATACGATGTCAAATATTTCATTACGGTCAACCAAAATCACAACACAAAATGACTTGCACACAATGCTGGGCCACTGATCATGTCAGGAGATTCTGCAAAAATGCACCTCGATGCAAAGTATGTAAACAGGAGGGTCATACCCCAGGCCATGAAAACTGTCCATCGTATGAGGTACAGACTAATGTCATAGCCTTTAATGGTGAGGAAAACATTCTGTCCAATTTTTTTCCTTGTGAACTCAAGATCTACAATGTAACACAACTCAGCAGAACACGCTTTTCAGTACACAAAGGCCGTGAGATGTGGTGACCTTGATGCTGCAAAAAACATCCAAGAGGCCAAAGATGCGTTGTCCGCCAAACGCGTAGGAGACAAAATCAAGCCAAGTGATCAATGGATTGACACACGAGAAACGGTCATGACTGAAATCGTTGAAAATAAATGTGCTCAAATACCAATGTTTCGAGAGAAATAACAGGGTACCGAAAACACAAAAGTGGAATCCTGGCCTGCACAAAATCTTCTAGGGAAAATCATCGGCAAAATTTGCAAAAAGGTTAGAAAAAGGAAAAAGAGTGACCAATGGAGTCAACCAAAACAAAAACATCAGTCTAAAGTAAACACGAAACAAAAAGAGATTACCCAGATGTTTAGAGCCCTGAGCCAGCAATCGGACTCTGAAAATCTGTCAGGCTTCGACGCGTCCTCGGAATCTGATCCCGACGAGACAGGTAACAGTTAAATGTCTGATATGCACGAGCGATTTCGAATGCCCAAGGACTCTGATTTATTGAACAATGGACTGGTATTTTTGTTCTACATATTTACGTAAGATATAATGGAAAAACTAGAATTTATTTCTGTTAATGTAAGGGGGTTAAATACTCCCGAGAAAAGGCAAAAAATATTCTCATGGTTAAGAGAAAGTAAGATAGATATCGTTCTACTTCAGGAAACACATTTTATTGAAAAAAATGAATCACTTTACAATTTAACATGGAAAGGCAAAACTTGTCATACCTACAGTGATTCTACATTTAGTAGAGGTGTGTCTGTCTTATTTAGTGAAACAGTCAATGCCAATATCATAAATGTAAGAAGATGTGATGATGGAAGAAAAATTTTAATTAATCTTGAAATTGATGATAATACATTTACAATTGTAAATATTTATGCTCCAAATGATATCCAAAAGAGATGTAAATTTTTCAAAAAGCTCAAAACTTCCATATCAAAAAATTCACTTAACGAAAACATTGTTATGTGTGGGGACTTTAACTGTCAAATGAATAATGCTGCAGATAAAAGTGTACGTTATCTACAAGATGTAATTAGACATGGTAACATGGACGACATGTGGACAAAACATTATCCTAGTAAGTTAGGTTATACATGGTGTGATGCTAGAAATGATCCCAAAAGTCGCATAGATTATGTCTTTATAAACAATTCTTTTTGTTATACATTAGATGATATTGGAATTAGAAAAATCCCAGGAACTCATTCAAACGGAAGTCGTATGACTGACCATAAATATTTGAAATTTAATTTCTATATAGATAAATCCAGAAGGGGTTCGGGATATTGGAAGTTTAATGTTTCTTACCTAGATAACGAAAAGTACAGAAAAGGTATAATAAATATAATTGAAAATATAGATTCATCCCTATGTCCCATAACAACATGGAAGTTGATTAAAAGAAAGCTTTAAGATTTTTCGATTGCATTTGCAAAATGTGAACAAAAATCAGTTAAAGAAAAAATAAAGTTTATTGAAAGTGAAATCGACGCAATAGAAAAAGGAAGTACAAATGACTTTAATTATAGACGTTTAAAAACACTAGAGGCAGATTTAGACGATATCTACGATAAAAAATCCAAAGGTTCTCAAATAAGATCTAAGGTAAAATGGATTGAAAAGGGGGAAAAAAATTCTAAATACTTTTTAAGTCTTGAGAAGTAAATTCAATCATCAAACGCCATTAAAGAGCTAAAATCATCGGATGGGAGGAAATTTAACAAAACTAATGAATTAATGGGAGAAATGTATTCCTTCTATAGTGAACTCTATACAAGTAAAAATATTTCAGATGAGAAAATAGAACGATATTTATCTACCGTAAATGATCGTCCAAAACTAAATAAAGAGGATAAAGATTTATTAGAAATCTTTCCTACATATGAAGAATGCACAAATGCTGTCAATAACATGAAAAAAGAAAAATCGCCTGGGCTAGATGGCCTTCCAAGTGAATTCTATCAGTGTTTTTGGAAACAACTTGGACCTTTGTTTTATAAAGCCCTGAATGATATCTTTAATAAAGAGAAACTTTCATATACACAAAGACTTTCTGTCATATCACTTATCTATAAAAAAGGAGAAAAAGAGAATTTGAAAAATTATAGACCAATAAGCTTGACGAATACAGACTACAAAATTATAGCTTTTGTTTTCGCGAGAAGACTTCAGAACATACTATCTAAATTAATAAATGAAAATCAAACTGCCTACATCAAAGGTAGACATATAGGAGAAAATGCTAGACTAATACTTGACATTTTTTAGTACTGCGAAATAGAAAACTCAAAAGGCATATTGCTTTTCTTAGACTTTGAAAAAGCTTTTGATTCCGTAGAATGGAATTTTCTTTTTAAAACTCTGCAAAAATTCAATATTGGCAACACTTTTATAAAATGGGTTAAAATTTTATACACTAATCCTTTACTTAAAATAAAAAATAATGGCTGGTTATCTAAGACTTGTGAAATGACAAGAGGCATTCATCAAGGTTGTCCAATCTCAGCTCTGTTGTACCTCTTTGTCGCAGAAATCTTAGCTACCAAAATAAAAGAAAATCCGAATATAAAAGGTATATCAATAAAGAACCATGAAGTTAAAAATGTACAGCACGCGGATGATTTAACCTTAGCATTGAAAGACGACGCTTCGTTAAAAGCATCTCTAGATACTGTAAATGAATTTTGTAAACATGCGGGGTCAAAAATAAACATAAATAAAACAGAATGTATCCTATTAGGAAACCTAAAATATTTATATGATGAATTATACGGCATAAAGATAACATATAAAGCAGTAAAATGTTTGGGGGTTTATACTGGACATGATGAGGAAGAATGTTACAGTAAAAATTGGATGAAAATTTACCATGATATAGAAAAGCTATTTGAATCGTGGAAACGAAGAAAGTTAACTTTATTTGGAAAAGCATGTATAGTAAAGACACTAGCTATATCTAAACTTGTGTATGTTGCTTCAATACTCACTATGCCTGATAATACCTACATTAAGAAAATACAACGTCTTATTTACAACTTTATTTGGAATAAAACAGAGAGAATTAAACGCAATGTTTTGATAGGTTCTTTTTCAGAAGGTGGACTATCAATCGTCGATATTGAAAGTAAACTTAAAGCACTAAAAGCTGCCTGGGTTCCAAGATTGTTGAAAACTAAATCTGTCTTGTATAACATTTTTGAAAGCTATTGTAGACAGTTGAATATTACTGTTCCATATGTTTTGTCTTTTTCAGATAAAAAAATCGAGAACATGAAATTAGAAAAATTACCATTATTTTATAGACAAATGTTATGCTCTTTCAATGAGTGTAAAGTTTGTACCTTAGATAATATTTCAGCAGATGTGATTCTACAACCTATATGGAACAATTGTAATTTTCTGTATAATGGTAATACATTGTTTTTTAAAAATTGGATATCCAGTGGAATTTTGTATGTAAAAGATTTATTAGACAAGGGAGGCAACCTTAAAAAGCTTTCAGATTTTTCAAACTGTATTAGAAATAAGTCAAACTGGTTATGTGAATTTAGGATTATTTCTGATGTTTTCAAACGTTTATGTAAAAAACATAATTTTTCAAACTGCAATTTTATTAATATAAAGCACTCATATAAATTTCTCTTTTACACAGGAATAGTAGATGTTCGAGAAAAAAAATGCAATGTTTTCTATGAAAATTTAATATACCAAAAATTTCGGAAACCATATTATCAAAGAGTTTTAAATACTGAATTCAACATTGAATCTGTTGAATGGAAATATATATATCAATGTAAATTGTTGGATATTCCTGACAAGCACTTGTCTGAATTTAATTACAAGCTTTTGAATTATATTCTCTGTAATAATGTATTTCTCAGTAAATGGAAAAGAGACACACATAGCAATTGTGAAAACTGTCACACAAGAGAAACAATAATATTATTCAGATACTATATATATTTATGTTTTATTATAATCAATAATTCACATATATGTATGTGTGTGTATATGTATATATATATATATGTATATATGTATATATATATATCTCTATATGTATATCATATTTGATAGAATTATATACTTTTGACATATAGTCTTACAGATACTTGAACTGAATATACTTTTCTATAAAATTTATATCATATAATTACTTGAACTATTATTTGTGCATCCTGCGTGGTGTAATAGGCAAAAATTATTATTGTTATAGAGCTTTTTCCTTCATACAATTGCGAATATATGTCATATGTATTCTATATTATATCAGTTTATAACATAAATAGATCTAAAGCCACTATACAGAGCATCCTGTCTTCTGATAGAGCCACTCAGTGAGTCAAAATGAAATGTCGAATATGTAGACTCATTGAGGCGGCGCGGCCTATATTTAGATCTCTTTTACATATATGATCAATGTACAGAAATATATTACTCGAATAATATTATTCAGATACTATATATATTTATGTTTTATTATAATCAATAATTCACATATATGTATGTGTGTGTGTATATATATATATATATATATATATGTATATATGTATATATATATATATATGTATATGTATATCATATTTGATAGAATTATATACTTTTGACATATAGTCTTACAGATACTTGAACTGAATATACTTTTCTATAAAATTTATATCATATAATTACTTGAACTATTATTTGTGCATCCTGCGTGGTGTAATAGGCAAAAGTTATTATTGTTATAGAGCTTTTTCCTTCATACAATTGCGAATATATGTCATATGTATTCTATATACATTATAGAATATGAGTAATTCTCACTGTACAATATGTATGTGAACATTCAACTCAAAATATATAGAAATTATATTAGAAATTTCTAATAAACTTTAACTAAGTGATATATATTTATGCATCAATACCTTTATATTTATACATTATTTGAAATTATACATTTAAGAAATGAAGTAGTAGATTAGTAATTGGTCAAAATTGTATGATCATTTATATTACGTATTACACATGTACAATATGTTGAGAAAAATCATAAGTCTCTCTATTAATTGGAAAGTATACATTTAAGAAATGAAGTAGTTAATTAGGTACCCTGCGTGGTACTCCAAGTCAACGCCATGTATTTTGAGGGAGCTTAGTCAGGGCCCCATCCCTGGCAGTTGCCCTATTTTGTTAGTTAAGTTTGTTTGAATTGTTATAGAATAGGTTCTGGGTAATAAAGAATATATATAAATGTTAAAAAAAAAAGATTTACAATAGAGGACTATAACAATAAGAAGAACATCAAATAGTAGTCTGATCCTGGTGAGTTTAACACATACTCTCTCTCTCTCTCTCTCTCTTTCTCTCTCTCTCTCTCTCGTGAAAATATGCATGCTATTTACATGTTTACAAAAGATTTTTTGTTTTAATTTAGGGGAGAGATGCATAATTGATTTTTGTGACGTTTATCTGAAAGCTATTTTCATGAAAGTGATATCAAAGAAAGGTATGATATTGTTGGAGATCATGACGAGAACCAGATATGGATGCGATGCACTGTGGAGATATAACGGTTGTACTTTGTAAATGTTAAAGTGTCCAAAGTTTTGGATCCATCACGTATACAGTATGTTATGCAATAAAAAGGTCGAAGACTTTGGAATCAGATAAACTTAGCAAACCGTCTTCTAAACACTTCAAGGATGAAAACAAGTCAACTGAACGAGAGTCTACCATGGATAATAACCCCGTTTTAATTGTCGAAATAGGATAGTTAGTCCGTAATACGTGAACCTTTTAAGGAACTAGTTCCCGTGCCAGTTGTGTTCAATCGATGACAATGAATTTATTATCTTTGAATGCATATAATATTACAATGAGAAAATATGGTACATGAATAAATAGTTTTCAATACGTGTGTGTGTGTGTGTGTGTGTGTGTGTGTGTGTTTAGGTATATGAACAAACCGATAATGATGATACGATACAATAAATTAGAGGATCGTCGCTACTCTCTCCTAAATCACTGCAAGGGATTTACATAATTTTCTAAGTAAAGTTTCATCTTTAGTTTTAAACAGTGTGTTGAATTTATATATATTTGGTCTTTGAGTATAAAAATTAAGCAGAATGTTTCTTCTGT
Organism: Ostrea denselamellosa; assembly: GCA_024699665.1. Taxonomy (NCBI): domain Eukaryota; kingdom Metazoa; phylum Mollusca; class Bivalvia; order Ostreida; family Ostreidae; genus Ostrea; species Ostrea denselamellosa. The sequence continues at coordinate 18,218,610 of JAMZEH010000005.1, forward strand.
ATACATATTCTATGGATCTTTCTGTAACTCTCCCGTCAGTCATAACAATATCATGGACTTTATTGACCATTTCTGGGGTTGCAACAGTGACAGGCCTTTCACTTAATGTAGCATATGAAGGGACATATGTCCCTAGTGTTGCCACAGTATCAGTATGGGTATCCTTAAGTGACAAACCATTCTTATGCAAATAATGAATTACTGCTCTTTCACCCATTTGGTCAATTACGCAACAGTCACTTGCCTTGTTTACTTTAAAGTGCTACCTTGTCGATATAAACTGACCAAATGTATTGCGTGTACATATACATGACGTTCAAGACGATTTTCATTATGCCAACACGTGAGCTTCATTCTTTTAGACCATATTCCGAATACCAGTAATTTTTCGCCTAATTCTGGGCTCTTTACGAAGGAAGAATCATTACCTATGTTAACTATGTCGTAAGTCTGATGCGGCACAGAGATCGAATGTCGAGCCCGAACATCCGTTTACAATGCGAGCGTCTTTACCATTTTTACAAAACCAACATAACTTGCGCTGATAGCAATTTAAATAAGGACTTATATGCATTCAGATCAGGATTTAATAGCATTAAGAAACTGCTGATTTTGTAATATCCACATAGGCTAAATCAGAGAGTGATATTTTGATATAAGAGAAACAATTTTGAAAACGGAATTGGATCAAGTAATCATGGAAAAATCAGGCAAAATCAAATTTTCGTGATAAGTCCATGTTCACGAAATGATCCCAAATTTTGCATACTAAGTCACCGTAAAATGTTTACCAAATGTACAAACTTTTTTGATTTATTTTGTTTTGTTTCAAAAACATGGACATGTATTTATTAACACCGAGAGATTCATGCTTAGTGTAAATCTATACGAAACACTTCTTGCATTACCTTTGAAATCTAAAAACAGCAAAGCGGATATGAAAATATGTCATTATATAACATTAAACAAATGAAAAAGACATGCTTTAAAATAAACATTTTTTTTTAAAGTTTGAACAATATGAAAGCTCGCTGAATATTTCGATTTTCATAGAATTTCGGTTGTTCTTGAATTTCATTCTATGATCGCTAGGGGCGCTGCGTTGCCAAGAACACTGAGTGCGCGAAATATGCTGGATTCGAACGTTTATGTAGGGTACGAAAATATTACGACAGAGAGCGATTTACCTTCTAGCCTTATCTAAAGAAAATGAGCCTAATTACCCTCGGGGAGTGTCAGAAAGATATTGACAATGCATCAGGCGTCACTGAAGATGGAGGGCATACAGACCTGGCCGTGCGTGGAGCAGCCGACAACGATGATTGAGCAACAGACCATGCGTATGCAAGGCACTGAATCGGCACATTTCCGTAATGCTGAATGCAATTATTTACATATTGAGACAAAACTCGCCATATTTACAATTACTATACATCACGAAAAAACCAAACAAGTTATTACGAATTTGTTTTAAGTTACCTCCTTCCCTACCTTTTTTTTTAGTTGTGGCATAATCATTATCAGTCTAGCATTGTCCGCTTCCTATCCCAGAAAGAAATGTAGATTTTGCATCACAAGATTTCACCACACAGGAGTGTAGGTATTACATGTCATTTTCAGTAGAATGACTTGGTGTAGTATGCACCATTATATACAGTATCTTATAATGTTCTAAAAACACGGATAGCTTAGTGGTTATGCACCATGTACTTAAATTAAAAAGCGAAACAACTGATGAAAAACATTAGATACCAATGGGCTCAACCGTGTAATGAAGTTGTATTCACATGCACAAAAACATATTTAATGAAAATCATTCAACAGCATGTCCTTTATTTATTTAATTATGAAACTGTTTTAAAATGTATGCTGTTTCGGAAAAAGTGGTCTGGAAGTTGGAATGTTTTTCTATTAAAAAATATGTTTATTAACTACAATATCGGTTACCATGGTAACATATATATACTCATTATGACGACAGAAATGGGTAGATAGCAACTTTCCTTTATTCCTTTGTTCCCAACTTTAGTTATAAACAAGAACCAGAACATAAGCTGTGAAATATGAAGAAAAACCCACAACTAATGTTCAATATAAGTCCGCTTTAGGTGGAATATTTTTACATTATTTATAAACCACAGATGTGTGTCTGGGGTACATTACCAAGTAATTGTGAATTGTTTTAACTATTTAGTGCGCACCCCCCCCCCCCCAAAAAAAACAACAACAAAAAAAAAAAAAAATTCCAAACATACATCAATACAGCGTGTTTATGAGTCATGAAGGCTTGGAACTGCAGTGATTTTTCCACGTACATGTTTCGACCTCAATTTTACATATAATGCATATTGCAGACATTTAATTTCCTATTTATTGAAAAATAAAATATTGTAATTTTGTATGCCATTTTGCTTTACTCCGTTTACCCGATCAAGACATGTGGCTCAATATGCTTAATTCCGATTATCTGAGCAAGAAATAGGGCTCACAGCCGATGTGATCGGTCGACAGGTTCCGGATTTCACCTCTCTTATGTCCAGGGATATCTGTTTACATTACCCTAAACTTCGTTTTTGTGATAGGAGTTATCAGATTGATCACTGTTCGTCATCTTCAACTTCTCATTTTTCAAGGACAGGTACAATGGTAATATCATTTCTTTTCAAATTCAAGTAAAATATACATGTACACAAATGAAAGATATACATCTCGGTAGACAGTTGTTTGAGGATGGCGGATTACGAGTACTATATTGCCTTCAACTGCATGCAATGTATATATGTTATAAATTATATCAAATCAAAGTCTAACGGAACATAAATGAGATGCATTTATTCAAATCTGAGGAGTTGATATATGTAATGTTTAGTCAGTTACCAGTTCTATGATGTCATAGGTTATGAAGAAGTTGAGATGTGACGGTTTTAGAGAACGGAAGGACTCGGGTATGGTTGATCCACAATGCTCTTTTTTATTTTTAGTCAGTTACCGGTTCGATGATGTTATAGGATGTGAGGAGGTAATAACTGGATGGTTTTGGAGAACGGAAGTAACTCGGGTGTGGGTAATCGAACATGGGTCTTCAAACTTATTGCTGAAGAAATGTATGGTTGTGTCTGGGGACCAAAGGAAACGTTTCCAACACGAGTTAACAGTGAAGATAGCAAAGGGTACAGTTAATTATTCCAAAATATTTAAAAGATTTCGTCCTGATAAAACATTTACGTCTATGAGTAATATATGCGTTATAATCAGTTCTGAAAGACTGTATTCAATAAATGATGAATTACATTTGCAGAAACAAAGCGTCCCAAGAGAGTATTGGTAATGATCAACCCTAATGGGGGCGATCGTACAGCCAGGAAGGATTTCAGAGATATCGTGGAGCCGGTTTTCAGACTCGCAGGAATGTCCTTGGATGTAATTGGTAAGTGTAATGCCTAGTCTTTAATTACCCAACTTTCTAATTAAACTTACTCAATAAACTAAATAAAATACACATTTGTTTTAAATCCTATATATTTTATCTATATCGATATAACTCCAGAAAATTAGACCTCTGATACACTTGCTTGGCACTAACTGTGCAGTATATATCGTTGCAACCCATACGGTGAGATAGAACCTCAAATTGTAGATTTCACTTGAAATTTCTTGTATTACTGAACACTTGGTGAATAACATGTAGTTATCTAGAACTAGGGTTGTGACTGGCATGAAACCACGACTTCGTGGTCATAAAGCGACCATGAAAAGTGCTACTAAACTACTTGCATAGAATGGTACGAAACGACCTGGCACCGAAAGCTGAAAGTTTGCACGGAACGCTCACCATTTACACGGGACGCCTTGCATGAAACGCTGGGTGAAAGGTCTGTACGAAACGGTAGACATTGCCAACACGCTTTGCTTTTCAGCATTCTTCCTGGGGCGGTTTAAACGCGATATAATTTCAATATGAAAATAATTTTTTTGATATAAATAATGCTTAAGAAAGAAATGATAATGATCCATGAAATGATTATTCCTATCCGTAAATTGCTCCGTATAAGTAAACAAATTAATGAATTAAGGATAGCTATCTTTAACCGATTAATCGGTTGAAAAGATAGTCGGATTGATTGATTATATATTGTTTAACGTCCCTCTCGAGAATCTTTCACTCATATGGAGACGATGGTAGTCGGATTTTTATAGATTCTTTAATCGGTTAGTCGACACAAAATAAAATGTTCATTTACTTGAAGGGAGTATGGTTTCAAAAATGTATTTCCCGAGTTTTTAATGTCTGAACGTCATTGGATTAATTTAAAGCTAATGCCGATTATACAGGTAAAGACTGAGAGTGGGATATGTCAATTTGACACATGCTACTTGTTTATATATTCCTTTACAGCGCTGTGTCCAGATAACACTTCTTTAATCATGCGTAAATAATTTAAAATTTGCTGTCTAGTAGCGTTGGTTTGTTATATATTTTTTAACGTCCCGTTTGAGAATTTTTCACTCATAGGGAGACATTACCATTACTGTTGAGGGGCTGCAAAATTCAGGCCTATTCTTCGCGCTAATAGCCTTTGAGCAGAGAGTCACTGTTGTGACACGGTGCCTCATATTTTGCGGTCTCATCCAAAGGACAGTCCCATGTATTCATGAACTTGTTTCACACACACACACACACACACACACACACACACACACACACACACACACGTGTGCGCTCTCGCATGTGTGTAATCGTTAAAATATTGGTACAATTTGTATTTTGAAGGAAATATTAAAAGAAAAGGCCAAGATAAGGAGAAAATCAGTCTCGTCCCAAAACAGAGATTGAATAAAGATATATGTATGGCATCGTTCTTGCCAGTGAACAAGAACTTGTCAACTTGCATAAAATGACATATTTCTAGCAAATTCGAACATACTCGTAATGTTATTTTTGGCATCAATGTAATTGTCTCTGTCAATGAAGTAAGAAATACGCAATCATTTTCAAGAAAAGAAATTAGAATGTTTCGTTTGTTACGTCTCCATTGTCCTGATCAATTTTCAGAACTTCTGCAATTGCAACTTGTTAATTTCAAATACCCGGATTAACCGACCATTAATAGGTCAAAAAAACTTTGGAATTTGCATATAATGTACAAGTTACACACAGGTCATCTTTCTATGGGTTGGCTTAATCTTACAAGGAATGGTTCTTGTACGAAACGGTTCGCATGGCGCGTTGAACGGTTTGCACGGAACGATGAACGGTTTTCACGGAAAAAAGAATTGGTTTGGAAGGACAAAGCAGAGTATTATGGAGGTGTAGCAGCACGCTTCACGGTCTGTAAATGCCATATAATACTTCATTTATAGTGTGCAATGCTACTCTTTCTTATTTGATTTCAGTCTCTAACTATCCTGGACATTTGATTGCTGTTACTGAAAGTTACGACTTTACCAACACTGACGGGTAAGTCTATGTGATTCTCTACATACAGAGACATTGAGCAAGTTTTTATGCATAAAGCGATAAGATACATATAACACAAATGATCTGACTTCGAAAAGAATTACAAACAAGTCGTCCCATTGAGAACTCGCCGTCGCTAAGTTGCTTCCACTTTTCGCAAGTCGCACCCACCATACAATCAACTCGCCTCATAGATAAAAACCACCTCTCCCCATCTAACGTTCACTCAGTCCAATTCCAACTATCCCCTAAATCTCATACCCTAGCCAATATTCCTACCCCAAACACCACATAAAAACATTTGAAACTGTATAGTTTTTTAACCAAATCCCGTGGAGATCCGAGTTAGAATAGGAATTCTCAGTGGTCTTGCTTGTCGTAAGATTGATTGATTATTCATTACTTTCCGCCACACTCAACAATTTTTCAGTTATCTGGTGGCGTCCAGTTTTTGTTGGTGGAGGAGAGAACCCAGATACAATGTACCTGGGAAGAGACCACCGACCTTCCGCAAGTAAACTGGCTTGTCGTAAGAGACGACTAAATGAGGCGGTCGTTCTGATGAGATCGGAAAAACCGAGGCACCGTATCACAGCAGGTTTGTCACAATAAATATCCCTCCCTGCTCATGGGCAGTAAGAGCCGAGCATAGGCCTAAATTTTACAGCCCTTTACCGGTAATTATGACGTCTCCATATGAGTGAAAAATTCTCAAGTAGGACGTTGAGAAATATACAGACAACCAACCTATTCGCACCCCATGTCACCCTACCCTCACGTTAGTAGGTTTTAGGTGGGGGTGAGGTGGTTGTAGGGTGGGGACGACTTAGCGGAGGATGCCAGTGGGACGACTGTACCCTGTTAAAAAACCCTCTAGTGATTAGAAATATTAAAGCATCTCAAAACTCTAGGATTATACTCTGTGGAGGTGACGGGACAAGTCACGAAGTACTCAACGTGTTGATGAGAAAGAGACAAGAAGAACAAAACGTGGATATAAATGACCCAAAATCATCATTATCTCCCTTGAACATACCATTTGGGTTGATACCAACCGGTAAATATATTTTCCTTGAATGGCTGGTAGTTGTCGGATTTTTAAGTTTGTGCATGTGACATTTATATAACGAACACCCAATTAATATTATCTTACTTTCCAATGCTAAAAGGATCAAGATGTCATTGGTCAGTAAATCACACTGGCTCTTGGGATGTTCTAACGGCCGCTCTTAACATCGTGAAAGGTAAGGACATCCAGATTGCTGTTTGTGGCACACCCTTAACAAATGCTCTAATTAGTCATCCTACAATTCGTAATGTTTTCTTAAAAGTTTAATGACATCATAAACAATATATATATGTTCTTTGTTGAAATACGATCTCATATATATGTATAGGAATTCGTAGTGTTGTATATAGAAATTAGTGAAATAATTACGCTTACGTACAAATAGAATTCCTGACAAATGTTGCTACATGTATCTTGATTTGATTTTAACAAGCCGTTGTTAGCTGTTCTCGATGGATAAGAAAGACTAAATGTGCGTTAATTATTGCTGAACTTATCAAATGGTAGGCTAATATTGCAGAGTTCATACGATCGTTCAGTATTTTCAAAAAAATCAGGTTCAACAATTTCGATGAGACAGTTTGTCCGTGTGTACTTCATTCCAAAAGCATTGATGCACAGTCATCAGGTTTGGGTGTTCAAACACTGGTGACTTTTCCATAAAGTTTCTGAAGAGTATGCCCATGTCTCATAGTTATGTTGTCATCTTACTATTTTCTATTTCTAGCAGGTTTTTATGAAATTTTAATTTCATTGATATCATATTATATCATCAGAATAGGTGCAAAACAGAAGATGTTTATTTGTTGTTGTTGTTTTTCTTTTTCATTTTTCGGGTTTTTTGATGAATGCAAATAATCATCACATTGTGGAATATGGTATTCAAATAATTAGATTAGTTTTTCCGCGAACAAATGCAGTTTTGTCTAGCAGGTACACAACGTTGATCAAACGGTGAATGTTAGTTGAAATAATGTTTAAACGTTGATAAACCAAGATTCAATATTGATTCCTCCTTGCCGTTTCAATATCAAAAATGCAAACTTTGATTCAATTGAGTGTATATGAACACAAATCAAATAACATACAACTGAACTTCAAACGCGTTTGCCAAAATATAAATTCTTTAAACAATATAATGAACATGCATTGTCGAACATCAGGAAACAGAAAAAGGCAGGATATTTTTTATGGTACGTGTTCAGGATTGTAGGATATAATGTATATAACTCGCATGTCTGAATGGGTTATAACAATTTCTATTATTTTTGCATGTTAAGGTTGATTCATGGGCTGGCTGGCCTCTCTCTGGGACTCTCTTTTGTTTTTCCTGTAGAAAATTTTATGGGATTTGAACCAAAGAAGCATGGCTCTAAATTTAGGCTGAAGTATTGTAAGTTGTTTTAATTCCACGGTGCTAAAATTTCACGATTTGTTAACTCGGGCATAATTGCTATGACTTTAACTTCCGATTCTAGTTTTAAATTTCAACTTACGATGCATTGAAATGTTTTTAATAATTCACCATGGGTTTAATTTTGCGGAAAATAAGATAAATAGTAAACATAGTGAACTCAAAACCATCGTGTACATTTCCCCAATCTGCAGTACCTTTTTTGCCTGTGAAAACAATTTCAGAATAATTCTAATTCCTAAACCACCACTTTGAGAAAAACGATGACACTTGCCTGCATTTGATGATCCCATTTTTATGTCATTTTCAGTTTAGTGTATTGTAACAGAATTGTGTGTAAACGTGTACATCAATTCAGTGAAGATTTGATCACGCGGTGACAAGTTTGGACAGGGATAGGAATCCACAGTTTGATTTACGTGCCAGATTTGTAGAATAAAGATAGTTTGTTTAAGTATAGATTGGGTATGATAAAATTTAATAATTTTCTCATACAATATGTTTGTGTTCAATTTGTTTAACTGATATGTAAATACCCTTGTATATCTTATAATCAAAGTAGTTTTCTCCTTCCTCAAATCATGAATATACAGGAGACTCAGTAATAGACAATTGGTTAATGTAGCCACTTGTTATGTGTAGTATGATAATTCCGTACTTTGTTTTTTTAGTGTATGACAAAGGCTCATATCTGAAATTAATATTTCAAACTTCCCTAAATTGATTATCGGTACAGTAAAACAATCAGATGTTATGATTTATAGTTTTCTCAAATATTTATTCAAATTGTAATATTTTGTCAACAAAATAGGTCAACAATTCAATTATGATTGATAAATAACAACTTTGAGTGATTGGTCGTTTCATCTGTATGTCAAGATTGAATGTTAGAGGGATTTAGTGCATTATACTACTTTGAAATGCAATCAAAATTATATCATCTCATTTTCTTTAAAGAAGCCATAAAAGCTCATAAAATGTCCAGTTGCAATCTGCCACAACAGAAGTCTATGGGAATTCTGAATGTTGCTTTTTAAGTTATTGTTGACAGTATCAGATCGAAAAGTCAATAATTCTAAGAGTATGCGGTATGCAGAAAAAATATTGTTTCGTTCACTCACAACTAAGTTGCGAAATGTTTTCAATATTGGTTTAAGTGATGGGCATACATTTATTAAGTTTTTTAAAATGAATACATGGGAACAAAGAGAATTACATTACCGGATTTTTAAACGGCTGTAAACGCGTATCTACTGTATGAAATGGTATATCTGTAGTACTTTCACATATCGTATGAATTGCGCTCCTTTGTTAGCTGACATTTATAGTATTTCAAAGTAGAATTAATTCAAAATCTTCTACATGAGGAAAAAAAACTCCTGCTGTGACAATCAACAACATTTAGATGTATCGACATTTTTTCTATTGACAATTTTCATTCCTATGTAGATTCGATATATTTCAGTGAATTCGAAATAAAGAAACCACAGAGTCTTCCATTTCTGCTTCATATTTGGTTATTTTATTGAACACAGACAAATCAACTTTATGACAAACGGCACGATGTCAACTTCATTATCAATTTTCCATATTTATGTAGCAATATTTCATTATCACCTGCATATGACATTTATGTCTTTTAACTGGTTCTACACGCAAGAGCTTGTTCTGTGTATGATAAAGTTTTAAGTTGAGAGAAGCTTCTGTCAAAAAAGTTGTGTTACAGTGGATCAAATTTTACAACTAAAATTAACAGAAAACAGATCATTAACAAAAATGAGAGTTGGGAAGGACAGTTCCTTCAATTGATTCATGTGATTGAATTGGAATGCTTTCATATGACATTTTCTGTAACTCATTTATTGATTAGAATTAATGAATTTATGTTGAAAATTTAGCTTCTATTTTTAATTGTTAAACAATGCATGTATTCATTATAATAATTTTCAAATATAACAACTAAAACAAACCACCTGTCAGTTTAGTAATGAGACAATGCATTAACCATTTACACCCCCTACTCATCATCACAACCTTTGAAATAGGTTAATTAAACTTTTACAACGTAAAATCAGTATTGATTATTAAAATTGACATTTCAACGTTAAAAACGTTAATATTTTTTTCGCATGCACGAAAAATCTTAATCACAAAAGAGAATCGACTTTAATTCAAAGTTTATTGAACGTTGTGTGTCTGTTGATTGAATATTCCTTAAAAAGCTTACGATGCCAATTTTAATCAGAATTTGTCATCTATTTCATATTTAAAAAAAAAAACGGAAAGAAAAAGCACGACATCCGGAGGGAATTCTTGAAAACTTTGTTGAAATAATGCATGGAACTACAAACCCTGTAGCTCTAGAGATTAAGTTTCAGTTGACGAAAAATGTTAAACGACAACTCAGTATTCAGAACATATTCAGTGTACACTTCAAAACGTCCGATGCGATCTGGTTCAAATCGGTGCTTCAGTCACCATAGAATAAAAGTGTGGTTTGGGATATTGAAAATATAAATTTTGTTCAAATTATCATTAGGTAGAACAGTGTCAACTCCCCTGATGTCTGTATTCAACAACAATAAACTTTTGTGTTTTGGATGTGTGTCGTATACCTATGGATTTATTTCGGATGTTATACTTCGGAGTGATAAGAATTTCCGCTGGCTAGGACGATCCCGATACCAATGTAAGTAGCATATAATCTCTGTCAAGGATGAACCTTGTCACAATGCAGATAGAAGAGAACATAGTCATCAAATGTGCATATGCTTTCTTCGGTTTCAAAAAATTTGAGCCATGGGTCTTAAGAGTCACAAGTTTCATTCTTAATAACATTGTTGGAATAACAGTATGTTAAAAACCACGGAAATAAATTCAATTTGAAAAAGATGTCAAATGTGAATGTTATTGGGAAATTGCCTGCTTTCATCAGGACCAAAGAGTTCTTTTACCAGTATTCGTCCTATAGTTGGAGTACGAATCGAGGAAAATAATTTAATCTCTATTAATGCATCAAAGTTCTTCATTTATTTAATATCACTATATGAAGATAATAATCACTGATCAATTTCATTAATACCAGAAAGAATACATAATCGATATAAAAGGGCAAACCCGGAGCCCTGGAAACTCTCGAGGTGGGATTAGGTTCCAAAGAGGAGGAAGCACCTCTGTTGGTACCCCATTCAATAATATTGTATAAACATAAATCACAGTGTTAAGAATCAAAAGTTTGAAAGAAGTAGTGATTATTGTGTACAATATAACATATATCATAGAAACATTTGTCTATATTATGTCTTATAGAGTATGTCATTGTTTCTTTATGATGCAATAAGGCCATAGGTGTTGTGATAAACTGTGCATAGAAGCAACCAATCTCCATGTTAACATCTTTTGCATTACTGATTGCTACATCTAAGCGTATCTACAATTTACATTGAAACAAGAGCATGATAGGAATAAGAAATTTGCACACAAGATGAATGGAAGAATCATTGATTACTATGTGAAATGTAACAGATGTTATGATAATTGCAGAATATATTTATGCCAGTCTTTGCTGATATTGCTTTCTATACCATAACTTGAACAATATGTTGACGCATTGAAAATGTTGAGATCTTGCGAATGATGAAAAATTGCTAGAATTAAACCATCGAAATTTCTATTTATGGATATAGGGCTACAGGGGATTACAGGGATTGCACCCCCCCCCCCTTTTGGTTGAATATTGTATTTTGAAAATAAAAGGTTATTTTCATCGTTTTGTGGTGTTCAACAGCCCCCACCTTTCTTGGGCGAAAAAGGTACAAACATGGGTCACTACCCACCCCCAACAATTTCTGGATATGCCACTAAATGATATAAATCTGGCAACAAAATATTAATACCTGAATGCCATTTTACATTACAAACACTCAGTGCTACTTCTCCTTTAATTGTATTTTGTTTAACGCCCCATTTGAGAACTTTTCACTGATATGGAGACGTCATCATTGCCGATGAAGAGCTGCAGAATGTAGGCCTATGACCGATGCTAACTGCCTTTGGGCAGTGAGGGATCTTTATCGTGCCACACCTGCTGTGACACGGGGCCTCGATTTTTGCGGTCTCATCCGAAGGACCGCCTCATTTAGCAGCCTCTTACGATAAGAAAGGGGTAAAGAGGACCTATTCTAACCTGGATTCCCACAGGACTTCTCATTTAAAATATGAGTTGCATCCGATTCTTGAATGTTGCTGGGGTGAATGTGCTGTCGTGTAAAGTTCTACATACAAGTGAATAACGTAGAATCCATAAAATTAATCGTTTTTATTTTATGATGAACATTAAAAATTGTCTTTAACAAACAGTTCAGAATATTTTTTTAATTCTCTTGTTTATGAAATATTGCTGATTCCAATAAACTAGCATACCGATTTTCTCCCCATGTGTACGGTCACGTGCTACCTTGTTAAATTTCAATCTATAAATAAGGTCGCGTCACTCAAGCTCGGATGCAATCAGAATATTGCTCGGCCCTTTCCGTCAAGTCGGAAAGACGGTTTTTCTCTACTTGATAGAAAAGACCGGTCGATGTTCCTATTGGCTCCATTGAAATCGTATACTTATCCATGCGCAAGCTGATCCCCTTCCATAGCATCCGGTCTAACCTCGCTTATACATTTTCTGCATAGACATCAGAGTCCAGACAATAATAATAAAATTTGCTAGAAATACCACTGACATAAATAATTGCGACCTACAACTGAAATTGGAGAGGAAACAAGAAACAAAACTGTCAGAATGTTCCGCAGTATATCACACCCCAACTTGTTCAGTAAACATGGAAATATTTGAGCTTAAGGCACCATGAAAATATCCCAGATATATGAAGAGTCTTTGATTAATGTTCAATGAAGCTAATTTCACTTCAATAACTCTTTTATGATTTGAAGATCTTTCCTCATGGATCCTCTCGTTTGAAAATCTTACAAAATACCCTTACGATGCCAGAGTCACCTTCCACACATCGTAAGTATTTGGGTAGATTTACATCTAGAATTTACGATAATGTATATTTACCGATTGGTTTTCTTATCAAACCCGTTTTCAAGTCAAAAACTTTCGATTTCTCAGAAGAAAATAATCCCCGGAAAACCTTGTATCAATCTCTGAAGTTTGTATGTTTTGTTTTCAATGAAAAATAGATAAATACCGATATATAAAGAACTGTGAAATAGAAACTGTACTTTAATTGTCATTACTTTCCTTCAACAAAGTATGCTGCAAAGTATATCTCCTTTTTAATGTTGTATGTAGAGCGTGGAATTTATCGAAGATAATATCAAAGAAGAGTTCTGTTACACACAGTAAATTTATTACCTCCATAAACTGAACCAAAATCCCCAGAAGTATGCATCGTTATTACACATATATATGTAAAGAGTACAATACTGCATGTAAATCTCTGTCAGAGTCACCGAGCGACGTAACCCCGAGACCAACGAGACGGAGATCTTTGTTGCTGATAAAAAGGTTACTGGACACACTTCTTATACTTCTGATACAGGTAATAGCCAGTTACTTCTTGAACTTCAGAAATCAATTCTAATTTCATTTGCTATAAAAATATGTACACCTTTCGAGTTTAACCAATCGCGGTACCTCAGCGGTAGAGCTTTCGCTTCGTAACAGGGAGGTCGTGAGTTCGAGCCTCACTCTTGTTATGGCCGTGTCATACTTAAAAATGTAAACATTGGCAGTGATTGGTCCTTCGTCAAACTCTCGGCATTTAAAAGTGAGAATCACAGATCTTTCGGATATGATCTTAATAACGGAGGACCCGTTTAGCAGCAGGCGTTGGCACTTCAAACAACCCATAACTGCTACGGCCCTGAGCGCTAAACATAGGTCTATGGTACTTAACCTACAGCTGGTGACGTTTCAATATGAGTGAAAAAAAAAAATCCCCATGGGACTTAAAATAACCAACCAACTTGTTGGATGTCCTGCATAACAATGGTGTATTGATCAGAATGATTGGTTTTGTATGTGCAACATGTCTGAACAGAGTTGAAGTTATTCAACCTGCAAAGAAAATTGAGGAAAGCGGTACACTTAACTTTAGTATGGCGAGTATTGACCGTTTAATACTGAAAGATTGTTTTGAGATCCCATTCACAACATACATGGGCAATCCCACACAAATCAACATCTATCAACAACAAAATGCAACATCAATCAACAGGGCTAAATTGACCTCCCCGGGTTAACCGTTGATGGTTACATATTTAGGGTATGCAAAATTAACCCAATATTTAGCTCAATTACGCAATGAGATATGATAAAAGCACTCATTTTGCCAACAGCCACAGCGTGTTTTCTAACACGACTAAAATACCAAAACATGTTTCGATTTTTTTTCCACTTTAAATGCTATTTTGACAAATGACATAATACAGTGACTATTCAGAAAAAAAGACCCTTCTTAAATTATTTTTTCGTCTGACCTACGTAAAGGCAGCATCAGAAAGTAGGCTGCGATTTACATAATATATATATATATATATATATATATATATATATATATATATAAAACTTATTAAGCGTTTCTCTTCAAATACACTAGGCAAAAAGTCTTGGCTTTGGAAAATTTACGACACGTAAATGAAATGATGCAAAACATATTGTTTGCATGTTGAAATTTGACGGTGTATGTTATTTTAAAGGAAAAAAATATTTCAGTTTTCCTTTATTATTTGAATGTTAGGTCCATACGTTAGTACAAATATAAAATCGTTAAGAATATGAACAACTATTAATTATAGTAAGAAGTCCATCGGTATCGTTTATTGTATCTGAAATAGTATGATGTTTTCTTAACGTAACACAACCAAACATACTTATACAATTATGTTTGCATACAATTAAAAGTTTAAAGAATTTAAAATAAAAAAAAACGAATCAAAACATTTTTTGGTAGTTTATTAAAAACATTAAAAAAAAAAACCAAAAAAAAAAAAAAACAAACAAAAAACAAAAAAAATATAAACAAACAAAAAAAAAAAAACCAAACCAAAAACAAAAAAAAAAAAAACAAAAAAAAAAAAAAACAGTTGAAAATATGCTAAATTCTTATTATAATATTGATGTAGGAATTGGGAATTCTGTGGAATAAACCCAAAATTCAGGGGGTAAGGAGTTGGTCTTTTAAGCACTTCCGGAAGAATTTTGAATTTCAAACTCAAAACTAATTACGGTGGGTTGACTAAATGATTTTCACCTCATCCTATGAATATCATATTTTTTTTTGCTTAGATCGAAGTCTAAATTACGGCATATGGTAGATTTTTTTTTATCAATAATTAAATCCCATCTCGAAAACGTCCATATATTTTCTAACTTCATCTAAAACTTTACAGTTAATTCAAATATTGTATTGATACATGTATAGATGTAGAATTTAATCTACCGTCAAAAATTGACAACGCTGTAACGGGCATCTTCTACATGTATGTGTTACAGTGGTCTATAACCGGAAGTTCTGGGACATGCTGTCCCTCAACGGCCATGGCATTTATGATGGAAAGACCCTGATAGACGCCACCAGGATGTTTGTTCGCAAACCAACGATGTATTCTACTTTCGTTTTTTTCGACACGATTCCACCCGCATCTGTGAGACAGTTTACAAAACACGCTTTTGATAGGACGTATATGGTAAGACAGAGTTGCTGAGGTTTGTGT
Organism: Ostrea denselamellosa; assembly: GCA_024699665.1. Classification (NCBI taxonomy): domain Eukaryota; kingdom Metazoa; phylum Mollusca; class Bivalvia; order Ostreida; family Ostreidae; genus Ostrea; species Ostrea denselamellosa. Next base: position 18,234,285 of record JAMZEH010000005.1, read on the forward strand.
TCTATATCATCCTGTAAAGTGGCATTTAGATTTAGTTTGCTTGCATTGTAGGCTCACATGAACTTTTCTAATCTGTCCGTTACCTTGCAGTTTGGCAGTTGTTTATCTCGCGTTAACAATTTACATGTTCGACTTTTGTAAGAATCAGAGAGCTAATTTAACTTAAATATGACAAAAATTATCATTGATTAAAGGGGGATGAAGTGGAGGGCTATAATGAAAATATGGATGAGCGAATTATTTTACTGAGTCCCACTGAAAGGGGAAAGCCAACAATTCCACGAAAAGTTCTGATACAATGAAAATGTGCAAGTTTCAAATATATAGGTGGCTCTCAAATGCTCAAAGTTTACAAGACCATAATAAACACTTGAGGAAACTTGAGGAAAACGAAAACACTACGTTCTAAGAGTCTGGAAACCGGCATTTCGATTGACCAGTTTTAACTTTTATATTAATCTGATTTAACGTGGGAAGGTGACAAATTTATAATTTGTTTCCCCAGATTACATCTTAAGCTAACAAAATTCGAAATTAACTTTTTTATGTTTATATATTCCTTTTTTGTTGCTGTCAAAAGTACTACGCGCCTCCTTATTCACATTTTAAACTGGAATAAGATTCGTTGATAATTACGGTCTATCCCAGAACAGATCATTTATCTCCATACTGGGAAAATGGGAGCAATGTCAACGGTAATGCCAGGTTTTCCAAGCTTTTAACATTGACACTCACGTGATTAAGGTCCATAGGCACCTCTGAGGTCAAAGGTGACTGAGAGCTTGCGTAAAATATCATAACTTTTGAGTTATCCGTAGATAATATTCAAGAAAAACGGTGAAGCTAGCAAACTGTAATCAGTTTTATATACCCAACAGTCTGTTGGCATTCTCATGGACAAGAATTGTACTCAATTATCAGCTGAACTGTTCAGATTCGTATAATGCAGAATTTATTCACAAAGCGTCAACACGAGAAGGAAAAATCCCTTCCTGTGTTCTTCATTTTGACAGTTAGATGATTAGAAGTCGTTTTATTTTTTTTCTTCTTTCGTAGAAGCTTTTGAATCAATTCCGCATCGCTAGATTATAAAAAGGGAAAAGGAACTGTTAGAAGACACGATCACCAATGATTAATGCAAATACAGAGAAAGCGTATCTATGCTCACATAATTTAGATTGACTCTCATCATGTCAATATTCAGTTCATATAACATATATTTTCAGGACGACCTAAACAATGTGATGGATGTTTTACATGTCCGAGGATTCAGCATGGAATTAACAGAAAATCTAGATGATGTGTCACTGGCAAAGATATTAATAATGGTAGATGGAGAGACGTATGAATTGAAATCTCAAACTCTTGAAATATGGTACACAAAAATTGTATATTAGTATATAGTCACGCAATTATATCAACTTTGGGCATGATAATGTCCAGATAATAATATTTGTTTTAAATCCAGTCGAATTTTTTTCACTTATACCAAGGCGTTAGAAGCAGTATGTAAAGTGTCACAATTTTAGACCTAGCAGTGAAGGTTCTTTATTATGCTATCACCCGCCACCCTGTTCATTTCGAAATATCAAACGTTTTAAAAATGGAATTTTTGCAACCAAAGTATGGGCTAGTAACGAAACCCACAACCTCGAAGCGAACGGTTTTACTAATGAGAAACAGCGACCTGTCCTAGTAATGTACATTTCCAAGTTTATATTTCCGGATAGATGTTTGTATTGACATGATCAACATAAAGTTTTTATTAATGTAAATAATGTACGTATATAATGAAATTCCACCTGAAATGAAAGTACCAGAGTTTCAAAATACATTTTAGGTCGAAGCTATTTATACAACCTTTCCATACAATATAAACTGATTCGCAACAGTTTAAGGTTTATTTTGCATCGCAATACTCATTTAGCACCCTCGCTGGTTGATGATAGTCATCTCAAGAAGAGAGTGTAAGGTGAAACATACAGTTTTGCCATGTTTAAATTTCTATAGTTCTATCAGATTAATTAAATGATTAATAAAAAAAAAGAAGATTCTAATATATGAAATGTTTTTTGTTTGTTTGTTTATAGCCGCCTGAGCAATTTTTCAGCTATCCGGCCGCTGTCACCATTAATGGTGACAGGGTTGCAAATTTAGGCCTATGCTCGGCACTCAGGGCCTTTGAGCAGGAAGGGATCTTTATCGTACCACACCTACTGCGACACGGGATCTCGGTTTCTACGGTCTCATCCGAAAGACCGGCACCCACGTCCCACAGTGGGATTCGAACCCCCGATCATCAGATCTTTGAGCCCGACGCTCTAACCACTGCGCCACGCGGGCGGCCTAATATATGAAATGATAGGGAATTTTACGACGAGTGATTTGATATGGTGTATGTATATTAATAAAAACCATGCAATTAGTGTGAACCACATGTGACCAAAAATAGAGATTTTCAACTCATTGTTATAACGATGTAAATCGATGTTACATTTATATCATATTTTCATGTTGCTATAAATTTTATTAATTTAATCAAGTGGTTATTAAAACGTAGCTACTTATAAATTTGGTCAGTAAATGCGATATAACTTACCACAAAACATTTTACGCTTTTTGTTGTCATGATGAATTACTTCTTTCGTTAATTTTTCAGATCCCTGCAACAATGAATAGGAAAATAATTTCAAATATATATATATATATATATATATATATATATATATATAATGAATATGTTGAGAAATCTGGACCTGATGCGATTTAATCAGCCTCAGTCACATAAGATTGCGTGATTACTGAATTGAACGATTTATAGCGGTTTGGTGACATCATAATCCATCGTAGTTCTCGTCTACAACTTGAAAACGGTCACAAGTACGATTGTTAAGACAATGCGTTTTAGTTATCTTGCAATTGATGGTAAAATTGGTTAAATATTGGCAAACGATTAATGCCATCATCAGTTGAATTTAATCGTGCGACTGGTGGTAGCCACCAGAAACAAGTTGAACTATCAATCTCAGTGATTTGCGATTCATTGTGCGATTTGTCTTGGTGACCTGAATTTGATCTAAAGATCCATTACTGCGACCAAAGACCTATCGCAGGCAGATTGTCTGGCATTTTAATACAGTCATTTGTAGTTCTCCATACCACCTAGAAATGCAAGGTCAAAGACAATGAAGAACTTGACATTTCTCCGGATCTTGAACCGCCTGTGGAAAATGAGGCAACAGCACCACTGTTGGAGGGAAATGACCATGGATCATTAGGAAATGTTGATACAGTTATATCTGGAAACACAGGATCTTTGTGAATTGTTTGCTGATCATCCTATATTTTACTGCATGGACGGTGCAGGCTTGGATAACAAACATAGGAATTAATCAAAAAGCCAGAGAACTTAATATGACAGGTTAATATCTTATTAGCCATCCAGTACAGTATGTTTCAAAATTCATCGAATTGTTTTTGGTTCTGTAACACATATATAGTGTATGATAAAGTCTTTCCTCAAAAAAAAAAAAAAAAATAGCAACTGAATTAATTGCTGTCACGTGTTCCAAATTCCAGTTGTAAGTTTTAAGAACAATTTTCTTATTACAGAGGGAAAACAACTCGTATTCTAGTGAAAATTGCAAAGAATTAACGCTTACTTTACAAGGTATTTGTCCAGATGCGGAGATGATGATCCATAGTCAGATTCAGGATCAAACACCTCCCATGCTCCATATACATGTAAACTTAGACCGAGATTACTTGTTTTAACACGACACCACAGCCCTACGTCACACTGAAGAGATTGATTGATTGATTATATATTGTTTAACGTCCTGCTCGAGAATCTTTCACTCATATGGAGACGTCACCATTGGTGGAGATGGACTGCAAACTTTAGGCCTATTTTCGGTGCTAATTGCTTTTGAGCAGGAGGATCTTTTACGTGCCACACCTGCTGTGACACAGGCCCTCGATGTTTGCGGTCTTATCCGAAGGACCGTCCCATTTAGTCTCCTCTTATGACAATGAACGGGTACTGAGAATCTATATTAACATCCCGGATCCCCACGGGAGACGCTGAAGAGAACGCCAGTTGATGATATCTTGCGTATGATTCGTCTTTATATCGACAGCACCTTTTTCTGGAGTTTTGAGCCTAAGCGACACGTGGCTAGTAATCGATTAGAATGTATTGTTTTCATTGACAGAATTCAATGTATTAAACAGAAAACATTGCCTTTTTGGAATAAAATCTTCATTGAAGGATGCCTCGCATGATGCTGGAAGCTGGGATGACTTAAAGCAATGTGGCAAGGGAGGTTGGAGTTCATATTAATACTGCAAATGCTTTATGGAGACGATATAAACAAATTGGCACAGTTAGGGACAGCTCACGATGAGGACGCCCGTGTGTGACGTCACGTTGGCAAGCTACGTATATACAGACATCACATTCCAATCAGCTTCTTTGACCGCTAGAAGTATCCCGTATCCCAGGGCATAGGTAAATTCTAGTACCATTAGGACCCGATTGCGAGAGACTAACATCTGTCCTCGACGTCCTGCTATCCGTTCTCATATGCTCTGGCGTCACAGTTTTGCGAGGTAAGCGTGATGTAGAAAACATCATCGTTTCAGTTACAGAGATTGGACGGAAGATCTGTTTATGGACGAATCGAGTTTACAACGTTACATTGATACCTGCATTATTCGGCGCCGCGAATTTGGCGGAGGGAGTATCATGGTCTGTGGTGAAATTACAACACATGGACGTACCCCTTTGGTGATAATGGAGGGCAATTTAATCGGCATACGCTGTTGTGACGAAATTCTACGTCAGCACGTCATTCACAACAACCATCGTAACATCATTCTGCAGCAGAACAACACACGAACGCACACCCAACGCGTTGTTGGTGACTATCTACAGCAGCAAAACGTTAATATGCTACCCTAGCTTACGATATCACTGAATTTATTGCCTACAGAAACATGCTAAGGAACGGTATCAAAACCCCTATTATGTTGGACGCTTTGCGTCGTTCTTTATTGTGTGGAACATTCCCCAACCACTTCTGCGTAACCTGATTCATTCAGTACGTCGTAGCGGTGAATAATGCATCGTTGCAAATGGCGGTCATACATACTACTAATCTTGTGAAACTTTTTTGCACCCTCTCACTTTAAGTGGCTGTTAGCATCAACCATAATGGACATTAATCCGTGATTTGCCGTTTGAATTAAAAGACAGTGAGTTATATTAGATAATGATACACATAATGCAACATAATTTTTTTTTATGAATCTATAAATGGAATTACTAAACTACACAGCATCTTTTTCCCGCTAATATTGATAAATTGATAGGTAAATAAATAGCTTTTATGATCATCCACACCAACCTCTGAGAATAATTGTACGTTCTTATTTGCTAGTTTGCGATTTCGGACGTTTCCCGTAGTCACAAACTCGTGTAGTAATCGTACGCTTGACTGAGTGTGACTGAGGCTTGAACAAGAATAATAGTTTTAAATGAAATTTATCGTTATGAAATATCATTCCCATACCTTCAGTAATCAATTTTATATGGATTTCAGTTCAAATATTTAACATTATTAGTTTTGATATTTTAGAATTGCAAAAGAGATAGTTACAAAAGTAATTATGAATTTCTTGACGGGAAAAATCTACCGATTCACTGGTCATCATTTTTCATGATTCATCATAAAAAATCGTCTCAGCATTATTCTAATATATGTTTTTTTTATTCATTATTATTCAGGTACAAACTGGACGCAGTGAAGGTATTTTCATGTTACCTGTAGACCGACACCAGTATGCTTTCCTATTAATAAACTTAATGTTTTGATGTATCGTTTATGTGCTTTATCTTTACACATTTTGTGAACATGTATACATTCAAGTTCATATTCTGTTCATGATTTGTCTTGTACCATTTTTGTGTTAAGCAATGTTCCAAGAAAAAGGTCTTTCTATTTTCCTTATCATTTTAGGATACCTCTTTATCTACAGAAGTAACCTGTTTTATTAATGCATAATATTATTCGTTATTCTAAATAAAAAAATAACTGAATTTCTTGAAAACTACTTTCTTTTTATATTTTCAGAAAGTTTTCTACTTAATTTAGCTGATCAATTATTATGGTTTTTTATTTTAGAATATTTTCGGTCGTATGTTATTGCTAATTCGCAGATTATTTACACTAAGCAACGTGTCCAAGTTATCTTCAGAAATGGCCGAAGCGCTATAATTTATTTTCACAAAACATGTACATATGATAGAATATTTGGTTTTGCTGTAGAAAGACACATTTAGGATAGAATTCATAAATTGTTTCTTTTTAATTTCATCCCTTTTGTCCCCCCCCCCCTGATTTTCGTTGATAATGGCGTCATAAAGTAAATTACAATGGGCTTTGGTTTTATTTTAATTACAGCTTTGCTTTAAAATCGTTTTAATTTTAACGTATTAATAATAAAGTAAATAGTTGTTTTCGTGTGTGATTTTACGTATTCATAAGATAACAAAGCGTAAATAATGAACAGTGATCTATGTCGCACTTCTATAAAGAATACAAAATTAAGAATAGGACAAACACTAACCTGTGGACACACGTAGTGTAGTAATCATGTACATAGGAGGAGCAAGTATACCCTGTTGAACGGTCACATTCAACGTGAGCCCTTTATCTTGATCAGGTAAAAGGAGTAATCCATAGTCCAAATCACTGTTTATATATATATATATATATATATATATATATATATATATTGCGAAATGCTGACTTGAAAGGAAACCGCTAAAAACCTTTTAACATCATTTAACAGTAGCGGGGCTCATTTTAAAAATAATTATGCACAGAACACGCTGTAGTATATGGAATCAGATGAGAAACAAACATCATATGCGTAAATGGGAAGTTGACCATTTCAGATGGTTATGGGGAATCGAGGAGAAGCCATGCTTTTGCCTTTATTTGATCTGTAAATATTAGATTTAGTTTTTAATCTAAAGTATTCCCCGTAAATAGTAGTCAATATTCATTGAGAGATCGATGGATGATTTAGCATGATACAAGCCGTGTCTCTTAAATGAGCACCCTCAATCATCATTTGGTATTAAGATTGTCAGAAATGCGAGGGTTGTTCGATATGTGATGTGTATTGTAGGATATCTCAAAAGCATTCGAATCAAATAGTGAAATGAACATTACATCCCTTCAATGTATTCTCCGCGGTTTAAAATACAACATTTCAATCTCTGAATCCATTTCTGAAATGGGTCATGTTACACTGATTTAGGTAGACCTTTGAGGCACTGACTGATGGTTGAGCCAAGGGGTTGTTGGGACTTGTAAAGACGACCACATATAAAGAACCCTTTAAGTTTTGGAAAAAGTCGCATGGGGCTAAATCTGGAGTGTATGGTGGATGTGGCAAGACGGTAATCTTCGACGACTTCAAAAATTGCTTCACAAGATCAGATGTATGTGATGGAGGATTATCATGGATTAGAAGAACATGCCTAAATACTGACACAGGGCGTCGTTTAAGATAATATTTCTTGAGCTTTTTTAGTATAACATCTCGGTAATACTGATCTGCAACACCTTTGCCCTTCGGCACCCGAATTTGTACTGCTACACCATCACCTGAGAAGAATATGCAATAAAGAACCCTCTTTTGGGTATGGTTCTTTTGGCAACTACAGGTCTTCTAACGTGTTTAGTTAGCCATATTTTGTTTCCAATTTTTTTTACCTGTTCGAAATAGTGAACTAATGTTTCGTCACCAGCAACAAATATGCGGTATCCATCTGACAGAAATCTTTCGTACTTTCAAAATACATTTCAGACTGCAATGCACCCGAGATAACGATATGCCAATAGCTTTGGCTTTATCACGTATTGAATACCTGCCATCACTGTCAGTTATTTTCCTGACTTTTGATACCTTTGTTACAGTAACAGTCGGCCAGATTTTGCTGCATCTTTTACGGATTCTGTGCTAGTCAGAAATGTCTTTCTCCACCTACAAAGTGTCTCATAAGATACCTTATCAGACCCATAAACTTCCTCCAATTCAGAACAATTCTGCATTGCCGAATGCCCGAGTTTTGTGCGAACTTTCATATAAGATCTAATGTCTTCAATATTTTCAATTCGTTTCCCCACCAATTTTACAACGGTGGTGAAAGACTGGCTCTATTGAAATGACTATAAGTTTAAAACTACGTGTTTATACCATTAGAAAGGTATTGAATAGAGCTATTCAAAATATCACCATCCACGAAATCGTGCAAAGCGTTATCACGTTCTGGTACATACAGATTACATATCGAACAGTCCTCGTTATTTTCGTTAAATTAAACTGAACACGAAACAACTTGACGCAAGCGTCAAAGCAATGAGACCACAGAAGATATGAGGAAATCATATTAAAAAAAATAAATATCATTACTTCTTTTTATCAGACTATAACTACGATGTGTATTTTCTGCATTACTATAAGATGAAGAATTTAAAATTGTGAAGTCATATTTTAATTAAGATGTCTTTTAGTCAGCAAAATTAAACGACTTTAAAAGGTATATGACTCGACTCCGCTTATCATCTCAAGATCATTTAAATATCTTAATGTATGTATAAATTTGCAAAAAATGGTCATGAATCCACAAAACACTGTGCATCCTTTTTGTATTTCAAGATCGAATAGTGATAGAAATAAATAAATTGAACTCGAAACAAACGCAGTACCAATTGACAACTATAATGTTGATAAAAAGTTTTGTACGCTTTTCTATCTAGAGTTTATACAAATCAAACGCTAAAATTTTCAATAACTTTAATTCACAAATAAATAATTATAGGATGAAATCATACAAAAATACATTTACATTAATCCCGCAGAAACGCATGCACATTTTAAAAACCCATATTAGTACAAACTGCGCGGCCTGTAATAATGTTTACGAACATGGCACCGGTCGCGGTAGCTCAGTGGTTAGAGCATTCGCTTTGTAACCGCTTCATAATCGGGGATTTGTGAGTTCGAGCCCCGCTCGTGCCATAGCCGCGGCAAACCTAAGACGAAAAAAATAGGTAGACATTGCTCCTTCGCCAAACGCTCGGCATTTAGAAGGAGAATCATGGGTCTTTCGGATATGATCTTAAAAACGGAGGTCCCGTGTTACGGTAGGCGTTGGCACGTTAAAGAACCATCACTACTACGGCCTTGAGAGCTATGCATAGGCCTAAATTTGTGGTACTTCAGCCACAGCTGGTGACGTCTCAATATGAGTGAAGAATTCTCGACGGGACGTAAAACTGGAAAAAAAACCAACCAAACAAACAAACAATCAATCAATCCATGTATACTACTTTACATAATGCCAATGTGTACATCGATTAAAGATATGGGTGACTCTGATCCCAGCAAAACTTCGATGGAGTCCAGAAATTGGCACTTCAATTTCTAGGTTTTAACTTGTATATTAAGAGGATTTAACGTGCAAGGAATTGTTTTCTTAACGAAAAAATCAATTGTTGTTTCCTTGTAATTGTTCACCTTTCAAACTTAGATAACATTAGTTGATGATCATTGAATAGATAAAATTATTCTCAGATTTCCATTTGACCCAATAAAGGTTGTATTAGCAAACTAAGTGTATAACGACCATAGGATTTGCGAAATGCTGACTTTAAACGTGAACCCGTATCATCAAAGTATTTGTAAGTAGCCTGCTTGGATTTAAAAACTGACCATATGTAGAACAAACGCTTGCATATTGAATCAGTTGAGAGACATAAACACCATATGCAGGTGGCTATGGAATATTGCTACACAAGTATGGGGAATTGACAGTGGAGAAGTTAAAGTCGCCTCATTTTTCATAAAGTTGAGTTGATAGTTTGTTATTAACATCTATGTTCAATACAATATCTAAGTAAGAAGCATATATTTCTTTTAAACCCTATTTTACTAGACTTGCCCAGACAGGACATTCAATCTGCAAGGGCAACGTCGTAACTGGGTTTATTTGAAAAACAAATGCGCTGTAGCTCAGTGGTTAGAGCGTTCGCTTCGTAAACGGAAGGTCGTGAGTTCGAGTCCCACTCGTGCCATGGCCATGTCAAACCTAAGACGCAAAAATAGGTAACGATTGCTCCTTCGCCGAACGTTCGGTATTCAGATGTGAGAATAACAGATCTTCGGATATGATATCTAATTTGTGGCACTTCACCTACAGCTGGTGACGTCTCAATATGAGTGAAGAATTCTCAACAAACAAACAATCAACCAATCAAACAAAATTTATACCAATCATTCTTATCCAATGGTAAGTTTGTATGTGAAATGTGACTACCTTTGTGAATGAAATTCACTTAAAGCCCCAAAGCAGTTGATAAACCCTGTAGCGTATAACTACATCTTCAAAGCGTTTCGTTTCGTGCAAACCGTTCAGCGTCGTGCAGACAATTCACCGTTCCTTGCAAGAATCGTTTCCTTCCGTGGAAGAATCGTTTCGTTCCGTGCAGAAATCGTTTCGTTCCGTGCAAAGCGTTTTGTGCAAGAATTCTTCCGTGCAAAAAACGTTTCGTGCGGTAGAACTGTTCAAGCCACGCCCCTAAAAACATACAGAGCGTGCAAGTCCGATGAATGTTGACATATTTCGTTTTTTTTTTTATCTATCATTCATCAATTATTTTATGAAAAAAATATTATTTTATCTAAATTTACTTCATCCCAAAAATGACTAAAAATCTAATACCATATTTTGCCGACTATAATACACACTTAAATATAATATACCACAAAATTATAGTTGCATGGATTGCAAATTCTTATTCTTTGTGAGGGGGCCCCCTATTTTTGACCTGAAAATTGTGTGCAATACGCAGTTAAGATTTTGACCTAGCGATAATCTGTAGTAATTTTCACTGAATATTTTTGCAGAAGTAATGAATTCTAAACAAGTAATAAGAATTTGCAATTTCTGCAACTATAATTTTGTGGTAACAGTCATCTTCAGTAATATTCACTTCACTGCGGGGGAAATATCGTGTAAATTTCAGGAAAGTACGAGATTTTCTAGCGTTAAAGTTTTAATAGACTCAATATTCTTTCTGTTGAAACTTAATTAAATCAATTAAATAGTCGACAATATGAAAATAAAATCAAAATCTAAATCTAAATCTAGTGCGCCGCGTGAATGGCAGCACGTTTTAAGCTCTCATAAATTTTTTAGAATTTTGTGTGTTATTCGAAGTGCAAACCAAAGATTTTTATATCATGATGTTGGTAAAGACTTCAGGAACACGTCTGACGATTTCGTTTGCGGAATTTCTACCATTTTTGTGCATACTTATTGGATTTATTTTCGAAATACTGTCGAAAAACTATGGTGAGTTGAAATCAGCCACAATGCCTTTTGTATACACTCCACTGGAGTTAAAGTCACTCAGGTATAACAACAGCATGTCAACTCTTAGACTTGATGAAAAGGTATGGAATAAGATAAAACTACTCGGACTTAAAAGACGTTACCGCGGTCATAGATCAAGAAGGAAAAACATAAAAGAAAAAGACTGGAACAAGGGCGTTCATTTGGATTTATTGCGACCTCTACGGAGGAAACTGATTGATTACTCTATTGACAGAAATCTATCTTTTTCGATCGTTAACACGCAGTCAATATGCAACAAAGTAAATGAATTTCTTCACCACATTACGGAAAATAAATTGGATATTTGTTGCGTAACTGAAACTTGGTTAGATGACAGTAATCCAAAACATGCGATTGTCAGATCTGATCTCAGCATAGCTGGTTATAACTTTATCAATGTTCCCCGCAAGTTTCGATCAGGTGGTGGAACGGGTATCATGTACAGAAATACTCTTGATGTAAAGTTAGTGAATTCTGGACAAAAAGATTCTTTTGAATTTTCGGTGTATAAATTAGAATTTCAATCGACAACGACACATATTCTTACGGTCTATCGTCCACCGTACTCGGCAACACATCCAGTCACCACGACGGTTTTTTCGAAGAATTTACATCTTTTTTAGAGGAGATTATTACAACCCACCGAAGTGTTATCATTTGTGGGGATTTCAACATTCATTACAATATAGTTGACGACTTAGACACGATTGCACTCAACGAACTCTGTGAAGTTATGGGATTAACTCAACTTGTAAATTGTCCGACTCATCGATCCGGCAATACACTTGATCTTATCATGGTGCGGAACAATGATAAAATGACCTGGTCAGAACCAACTGAAATTTTTCAAATAAGTGACCATAGTTTCATTCATGCATATGTGTCTCTACCTAAACCTAAAATAACTAGAGAAATCAGGAAAGTGCGGAAACTCAAAAACATAAATACTATGGACTTTCAGAATGATCTCACCCAATTTAATGCAGATGCAGCCAAACATCACAACCCAGACGATTTAGCAGAATTTTACAATTCCGAACTTCGAAATATCTTGGACAAGCATGCTCCTGAAAGGGAGAAATTGGTGACAATTCGACCTACTTTACCATGGTTTACGGAAGAATCAAATAAGCTTAAGGCACGTTGCAGATCCGCCGAAAGAAAATGGAGGGAAAAGAAGACTGCGGACCATGATCACGCATACAAATGTGCTAAACGTGTCTACAGAAAAAATCTTCGATACAATAAATTTAAACACATCAATTCAAATATTGTCGAGTGCGGCAAAGATGCATCAAAACTGTACAAGCTAATCTTTGGATTGATTGGTAGAAATAAAAACAATCCTATGCCGTCAAACACCAGTGATAAATCATTAGCCGACGAATTTAGTTCATTCTTTATGGATAAAATTCTAAACATTCGCAAAATTTTGGATGATTTCGAAAAATTTGATCCAAATCTTGGATTTCAATGCACACATCAATTTAACAATTTTCATTCAGTGTCCGAGGTAGATGTGTTGAGTGTGATTAGGAATTCAATACCCACAACCCGTCCAACTGACCCCATTCCATCAAAATTGATAAAGCAGTACTCTGAGGTGTTGTTGCCGACAATAACCGCCATAGTCAACAAGTCCCTTACATCTGGTGTTTTTGCAAATGATTGGAAAACAGCAATCATAAGACCACTATTGAAAAAAAATGGCTTAGAGGCGATTTTGAAAAACTATCGTCCGGTGAGGAATTTAAGTTTTATTTCAAAATTGTCGAAAAATGCGCGCTGAGACAGTTCATGAAATACCTGGAACAGCACAAATTACTACCTGACTACCAAAGTGCATACAGAAAGGGATTCAGTACCGAAACAGCTCTTCTCAAACTCTCATCAGATATTCTTTGGAAAATGGAAAAGCAACATGTTACAGCGGTAATTGCGTTAGACCTTTCTTCTGCTTTCGACACAGTTGATCATAGTATACTCGCCAAAGTGCTGCAAACTACGTTCGGCGTGTCAGATTCAGCGCTGGATTGGTTTAAAACATACCTTTCCCCCAGAATGGCGGAAGTGCATATTAACGCGTCTAAATCTCAAACCAGAAACCTCGAATTTTCTGTACCACAAGGTAGTATATGTGGGCCTGTTCTTTACACCGTTTACGCTAGTACTTTACAACATTTTATCAGGGACCCCGGAGTCTCACTACTTGGTTATGCAGACGACCACTCCGCGTATGACAGTTTCAATCCGAAGGCGTGTGATGATGAAAAGCGCGTAATACAAAATTTGGAGGCCGTCTTGGTAGATATAAACAACTGGATGAATTTGAACAGGCTTAAACTCAACCCTAGTAAAACAGAGTTTGTTCTGTTTGGAAGTCAACAAATGTTATCTGTGTCTTCTTCCAAATCAATAAATGTCATTGGTGCGAATGTAAATACATCTTCTTGCATCAAGTACCTTGGATGTTATCTAGATGAACAGTTAACCTTTAAGAAATTTGTAAGTGAAAAATGCAAAACAATTTCGTTGAATTTATATTACATCAAGCACATTCGTCAATATCTTACTGGTGACTCGTGTAAACAGTTGGTGCAATCGTTAGTTACTAGCCACTTGGATTATGCCAACAGTGTCCAATACGGATTGCCCAAATGTACCATCAAAAGGCTGCAGCTACTACAAAACCGTGCGGCAAAACTTGTGCTGAAGTGGAAGTCGGCTGACAGTTCTACAGAGGCATTAAAGCGTTTACACTGGCTACCTGTACATTTTAGGATTAAATTCAAAGTCGCCTGTGTTGTTTTCAAATGTCTTTATGACAACGAAAGTCCTCTATACCTACGTGAAATGCTTAGCATACGATCATCACCATATAACATTCGCTCCCTGAACAGTGTAGCTAAAACACTAAATGTCCCTGCCGTCAAACGCAGAACCTTTGCTGCTAGATCGTTTGCGATTTCAGGACCAACCGTGTGGAATGAACTGCCATCAAACTTGAGAACCATCACGGATTATAATATTTTTAAACGCCAACTGAAATATTTTTATTACATCAGTGCTTTTAACTAACTTAAAATTCCTTTGTGAACACTTGTGATGATGATGACTAGACGTTTTATCATTATAATGTTTTAAATGATGTGTATGTATGATTTATTTTTACTTGTACAGCGCCATTGATTGCATGTTTGTTTTGTAAAATTGTGCGCTTTTATAAATTTTAATAATAATAATAAATAAATAAAATCAAAATCTTAAACTAGTATTTCATTTTATTGTAATCAACACAGGTACAACATGTGATGTACAAAGGTGCGATTTATCCACCCCCTCGTTAAATATCACAGGAAGAATGAGACGTTTTAGCTAAAACTGAAAGGTACCATTCAGTGTCCATTCAGTCAGTATAATGCGCGGGAACATCAAAGCCCTCTGATTTGGCACCTTTGGGAAATCAGACTCAACAGGTCAACTGTCGAAAGAAGACCGAAAGACTAAACCGTGCTTAGTACTTATTGCTCTATAAAAGAATTTCACATCTTATAGAAGTCTTGATATCAAAATAAAAGAAGTGATCATAACATTATATATTTGTTCCAAGTATAACTGTATACTAATAAATATACAAAAATATTCTTTAACTTAATGAGAATTTCCTTTATATTACAAAATCAGGACATGACATTGTAATTTTCAATATACCTGGTAATATGTAACAGGGAATATAGATGAAAAACAAATCCCCCCCCCCCCCCCCCCCCAATTTCCTTTCATTGTTTTGATCTATTTTAGGATAGGCCTAAATTTTACAGCCCTTCACTGGTAATTCTGACGTTTCCATATGACTGAAAAATTCTCGACACAACCAAACTTGGTATATCTAGTGTATATGTGTAAAATATATAAATAATATTTTCTTTAATGCTATTGATACTAAACTGAAACTAAATAGATATACAGAAGGAGTAGGTAGTCCTTTACCAACATTGTAAATTTTATTAAGCCAAAGAGCATGGGTTTTTGTTCCAGCGTGATTACGGTCTTTATCATTTGAAATATCTTGCAGTATAAAACTAAATGCACATTTAAGAAATGCAGAAAAGGATATACAAAAATTTTAAGTTTGGAAAGCTGGGGTTTTGACTTTAGGAATGGTCCACATTTGTCATATCATGTTAATGTTACATATTTTATATAATATAGATAAAGTTGTTCATCAGTATAAGGCACTTTCAGTGGATTTTAAGTGTTAAGAATGTACCCATCTTCAAAATTCAAGTAGTGGATATTTTATATCAAAATTTTCTGCCGAGGACAAATTCTTCTTGCGCTCAATGCGGAAGAGAATAAAATCGCATTAAAGAACAAAAAAATAAAGGCAGAGTCTGCAAGTTGATCTCTTCAACTTTAGGAACATTCATAGATTAAATTCACGTCTCATTAGAGATTTTTCACTCATGTAGACGCCACAAGCTTTAGGCGAGGAGTCATAAATTTTGACACCTGTATTGCACTTGAGGGTTTGCAGTGAGAGTCACTTTCACTTCTAATGATGAACGCATGTCAAAGGGACATTCATTACTTTTGCTAAACATCTAATGTTTCGGTAATCAAATCCCGGCCTCCCGGTTACGAAGCAAACGCACTTACCTGAAGGTTACCATAATGAAATAAATGCAGTCAGAAAATGCTAACATTATAAATAAGATGAAACTTCATTTCAGAATTCCCGTAATGTAATTGGTAGGAATTAGAACAATCTTATTAATGTGTACTTTGCAAGGGACGGTAGCATTCCCCAATTTCTTCTCTTTTTTGAACCAAAAAAAAAAAAAAAATCACATAGGTAATCTTAAAACGTGTCCTAAGTATGTGATGACCCCACTTTGCTGTTGTTGCTTCTTAGCTTTGAAGCTGTATCACACGGGCCTGAAATTGAAAGTCTACAGTTATGACCAAAGTTCGAGTTTATTGTGGACTGCCAAGCGTATCAATGTATTAAACATACGAGTGTCTCTGCATGTTATCAGATAGATAATGAGACTATAAAAATTAATCGTCGTATACCCACGGCTGATCTCATCTTTTCTCACCACACGTGGACAAACTCGCCAAATTATCGTCACTGAATATGTAAATTTGTCAATTTAAAAATCAGTCTGATAGTAAATTTGGAAGTCTTCAATTTTGACGATACATGAACGTTTATTGGTGCGTATTACACAAGCTTCACTCACACCTCTGTTAATACCTTTAGAATAGTCCCCGCATTACAAATTAATAGATGATGTAAACTATAGATATGAATGACAAAACGTGCAATCTATGCAAAATGGTGAGCATTGTCAATGAAAACGTGAATTGACAATTACATGAGGAAAATGTATAACGGTTGTCAGAAGGAAAGAAAGCGATGAAAAGTCAAGTGTCAAGTATAATAATATGTGCAGCTAATGTGCTTGTTTCGACTTTTAAGTCTGTAGAAAAAAAAATCATTTGTAGCTCTACCATTACCAGGGTTCTCTTTGAGTTTATCCAACTCTTCCTTATCTCATTGGTAATTGTTTCCTTGTCGTGTAAAATACAATGTGAAACGGTCAACTGTGTTTCCTTTACACTTTTTGTATAATTTTTGTTGTATGAACATAGTGAGTATTCAATCAGGATATCGAAATCGGAGGGAAATAAGGACGCCTTACCTACACAGTGATGGATAACAGGATCCGGGTTTTCCAGATTTATTTCGAAATTTTAAAACATTCGAGAAATTGGCAGTTCGATATATCAAGACAAATCTGAGTCGCCTTCAGTTGTATTGGGCAACACCTACGCATATAACAAATCAGAGATTATAAGGAAAAATTGAAGTTGTGACAAAATTTCACGCACTTTATAAATAAGCCTGTAACACATTTAAATTGTCATTTGTTTTTAATGTATGGTATACTTTCCAATACTATGGGTTTAATCTCAGGACTAAAATTGCAGTGTCACGAATTTTATCCCTGCAGAATAAAGTTAGTTTTGGCAATTACTTTACTTCTCTTCAACTCCTTATTAAACATGCAGAGGCAGCATTGCAGACGAAGCCCTTTTCGATGGTGTTGATGTTAAACCTCTTTAGGTTGACATAGTAGGTGGTTAAAGATGCTTTACAATCTGGTTGTGGATGGTGTTGAAACCAAAGTGAACATAAACAAAGAAAAATTGAGATTTGAATCAAATGGAACGGAAAGTAGTAAGTATGCATGCAGATATAGATTAGTTTGTAAATATGTAGACACTTTTTGCATCACTCTTTAAATATTGTCATCGAACCTGCAAATGATGAGAACTTAAGATTGCAAATGATAGGAAATACTCGTGTGTGTTGTAATGGACTATGATACAGGTGTTATGTTATGGGATATGTTAAAATAAAATTGTCTTCCTGGAAATGTTATATCTGTGGTTGGTTGGTCCGTTGTATATTGTTTAACACCCCTCTTGAAAATCTTTCACTCATATGGAGACGTCACCATTGCCCGTGAAGGGCTGTAAAATTTAGGCATATGCTTGGCACTTGAGATCTTTGAGTACGGAGGGATCTTTATCATGCCACACCTGCTGTTATACCGGGCCTCGATGTTTGCTGTCTTATCGAAGAATCGTCCTATGTAGTTGCCCCTTACGACAAGGGATACTACGTACCTATCATAACCCGGATATGAACGGATTATATCTATTATATTCACATAATTAATAGATGCGATCGAGATATATACACGAGATTAAATTAGACTAAATGTATTGTACCTTAAAGTCATGGATGTCCCACATCTATATATGACCCCCCATAAAAATAGTTCCAATGCTTCTTTTAAATGTGATGAAAAGGTGAAGATAACGAACATTTATCTCACTTATAAATGACCCCGAAAAGAGCTACTTGATTATGGAAGTTTTGAGAAGGACTACATTCAAATAGATAACCGAATTTCTGTGCTCTCGTTTAACTCAAAATTTTAAGGCTTTAAACATAGATTAAATCCAATAATTTTTATTAGATAATCTGCTGAAATGCCCACGGGCAAAGATTGTGCTACTTTTATCATAACAAGGCTAGAAACAATTATCATAACAAGCCGGTATGATGAAAATGAAAGTTTGGAAATACTTCTTAAGTCAGAATTCTCCACTACGTATCATAACAAGGTTTGCACCATCACAGACTCACACCTCGATATCTAATGTACCTGAAATGCAGTAAGTATTTAATTATGGATGAGTCTGCAGTGTTTCTAGGCATGTCATACATAACATCAAACTTCAGGATCTCTGTAGTTTTCTCAGTGAGAGGTTAGAAATGAAACGGAAGACAAATCAGAGAATTCTCTGTACAAGAGCAGTGTGACTCAATCTATATAATATTCTTGTAGTATCTTATCGGTATTCCTTTGTAATATGATTAATCCAAAATTACACTCCAAGGCAATGTGATAAATCTAATTTCTTTGGCAGTTGATCTCACTGGTGGTGGGGAAGTTTCCCAACTTGTTGACAAGATAGGTTTGTCCTCAGCTACACTTTTACTAAATAAAAATTTCAGTTTCATTATATTAAATGTAATAGATTAAACACAATACACAGCAATGACATATTATAAACATTATTACATTAGTTATCATTACAACTTAAATAAACCATTTTAACCGGTCGCGGTAGCTCAGTGGTTAGAGCGTTCGCTTCGTAACCGGGAGGTCGTGAGTTCGAGCCCTTGTGCCATGCCCGCATCAAACCTAAGTCGTAAAAATAGGTAGTGATTACTCCTTCGCCAAACGCTCGGCACTTAGAAGTGAGAATCACGGTTCTTTCCGATATGACCTTAAAAACCGAGGTCCCGTGTCACGGTAGGCGTTGGCATGTTAAAGAACCCTCATTGCGGCGGCCCTGAGCGTTAAGCATAGGTCTGAATTTGTGGTACATCACCTAAAGCTGGTTACGTCTCAACATGAGTGAAAAATTCTCGACGGGACGTAAAACAAACAAACAATCAATCAATCTGAAAATTTTAAAAATTAAAACTGTATGCAAGCAGCCTCTAAATCTCTTACCTATAAACAATGGAAACAATTTTTCAGCCACTAAAGCTGCTGTCGTTACACTGGCACTTTTAATACCTCCGCACCTCCCCCAAAATTCCTTACCTTAGATGTTTTATCTTGAAAATATGCACTATTTGGATTACATTTCAATTCAATCCTAAAATTAACAAAATTCCTTTCTTCAAATCATTCTTATTGTACATTCAAACTTATTTTTAAGCCCCGTGGGGATCCGGGTTAGATTAGGTCCTCAGTACCCCTTGCTTGTCGTAAAAGGCGACTAAATGGAGCGGTCCTTCGGATGCGACCACAAAAACCGAGGCCCCGTGTTACAGTAGGTGTGGTACGATAAAGATCCCTTCCTACTCAAAAGCCGTAAGCGCCGAGCATAGTCCTAAATTTTGCAGTCCTTCACCGGCAATGGTGACGTCTCCATATGATTAAAAACTTTTCAAGTGGGACGTAAAACAATATACAATGAATCATACAATACTTATTGGTAACTTTTTACATAACATTTGACATTTATGTCGAATAGATAATTGATGCAAACAATTGGCTATTAGTTTCTCCTTTTTCCTAACCAAATTAAATTTAACTCAACAATCCATGACGTTGGTCCAGAATGCAGATGTTGTCGTGATGTTTGGAATAGAGTGGTGGTATGATTTCTGAGACCTACATAGACAATCCAACCCTTCACATACTGATTACTCTTTGAATTCCTAATGGACATGTAATTTCTTTCTAAAGGAACTTAAGATCCTGAATGGAAATTACAAATGAAGCGTTGATAGAAACTGTTAGCTCACTAACTTTAGGCAATGCAAAAATACCAAGTGAAAAGCCACAGTAAACAAGGTGTCCTCATGATAATTTTTGCAAACAGAAGGAAGTGCCCATGTAATGCAATTTAATTAGGGCAAAGGAATAAATGTTCGTATGTCCTTTGAATGGTTTATACAGTAACAATTTTTAAACTATAAATATTTTAGTTGTGTCTTGTTTTCTTGAATTTGAGGCTGATAACTGTGTCCGCTAATGGAACATTTTGCCGATGAATATGGAATGTTATTTGTTGATAGATGAGATATAAACAACATATGCAAGTGATATTGGAATATTGCTACATAAAAATGGGAAGTTGACGATCGCGAAGCTGAAATCATCCCGTTTCTCATAAAGTTGAGTTGTTAGTTTGCCGATTACATCTATTTTCAATAAAATATCTAAGTACTAAGCAGATATGGAGGACCGTACTGTGCCTTTTATTCCGAGTTCACTGGGATATATCGAATCAACATATGAAGGAAAATGATTATTGCTAATAGAGAGAACGTCGGCAATGTATCTAAATGTCAAGCTGAAGGAAATAGCAAGATATACTCTCTCAAAAAAGAAACGCAACATAGAAAATAATAGCATTTACTTCACATATTTCAATAATCATTTACCAAATAAATAAGATAGATAGAAACATGAAACTTGGCACAATTATTGTCCAACGTTCACTTATGTCAAAAATGGACCCCGTTATCACATAACCATCAGTTATCACAGTTCGAGAGTCAATATCTGTTGTGTCCCCCATTAGCCTGTAACACAGCTGTAATTCGTCTCGGCATGAACGCGATTAAAGTTCTCAGACGGGCTTGTGGTATTGTCTGCCATTCCTGCTGAAGTGCCTGTTCAAGTTGACGAAGGTTTTGCGGCGCTGGTTGACGTTGGCGCACACGACGGTCCAATTCATCCCACAGATGCTCTATCGGATTCAGATCCGGAGAACGGGCCGGCCAACGCATCACATTAACGTTCTGTTGGTCTAAAAAGTCAGTAGTGATGCGTGCCGTGTGCGGACGGGCATTATCGTGCTGAAACACCTCCCTTCTGACGTTCATAGCTGGCAATAAGTGCGGCCTCAGAATCTCGTCACGATACCGAACAGCGTTTAAGTTGCCTGGAATGTGCACGAGCTGTGTATTTCTGGCGTAGGAGATAGCTGCCCACATCATTACACTACCTCCACCGAAATTGTCCACTTCAACGACACAATTCTGCGCGAAACCTTCATTTCGGCGTCTATAGACCCTGATGCGACCATCTCTTTTCTCCAACTGAAACCGCGACTCATCGCTAAACCACACTCTTCTCCAGTTTTGTAAGTTCCAAATACGAACCGTATTACACCATCTGACCCTTGCCTAGCGGTGTCGATTCCTCAAAGTGGCTCCAACGTACGGTCGTCTGGCGCGCAATCCATGAGCATGGAGTCGATTTCGTACCGTCTGTACGGAAATTCTGCGTAAACCAGGGATGCGATTAGGTGTTAATGTAGCAGCAAAGGTCCTGTTCCGTAGATGGAGCAACCGGATGTATCGATCCTGTGCGGCATTGGTGACCCGTGGTCGGCCAGAACGAGGGCGGTCATCAGTAGTACCCTGCTGCTGGTATCGTTGCCAGAGACGGGAAATCGTGCTGCGATGGACGTTGTAACCTCTAGCAACAACATTCTGGGATTCACCGGCCAGGATTCGTCCGATAGCGATATTCCGGGTAGCAGCGTCTAACCTCGGCATAGTGTCACCTCGTCAGGATTTAATTTAACGACTGCGCTTATGAAAAGAAATACCGAGTTTTTATACCCAAAGTACCCGCTTTGGAATTACCCATGATTTACACGTGAAAGTCGTGCGGGTTTGCGTACACGATGTACCGATGGCATGTCACGCCAATTGTCCTAAGCCGCTCATGGTTGAATGGCTTTAAATGAACTCAGTGTCAATTCTTCAATTGGGATTTAAATTTATTGAATCATATATTTTTTATATTCAAACACATTTATTTTTATCAAAAAAAAACATCTTTTTAAAATATTTATCCCATGTTGCGTTTCTTTTTTGAGAGAGTATATATTTTCTTCACATACAGAAGATTTCTAATAAATTATGTCGCATAAGAATACAGAAAGAGGTAAGCTAACATTGATATAAGCGTTGCATATATCTTTACAAACATGTCAATAATCTGAATAAGTGTAGCGTCAAATTATTGAACGAGTTTTGCAATGCTAACCTGTATGGTGTGGAAATAGATATCATATAGTGCAATATGACCGTCTATGCAATTTCATGTATGTTTAAGATTTTAAGACCGTAATTTATATTCCATTAAGTGGTGCGGATGAGCAAATAAAAGGCAAAGTTTCTAATATAATAGACAATTGACGAAAAGAAACTCGAAAACATTCAAATCTTGTATTTTTCATCGAAAAATTATTTGTTAAACATCAGTCTGATTCTCGATACAAGTTTATTTCAAACAGAAATTGAAGTTCCTTACTGACGATAACTATGTATTATTTGGAAATGAAAGTCTTTCAAGTTTCTCAAGATTTCCGATGGCCATCAATTGTGCTTCTTTTTTAGGTAACCTCTTTGTATTCTTATGGAAGAGTTCATTGAAAAGATTTTACATGAGGAGGGGAAATATCTTGTCGTGTCTTTTAACTCGACATGGATACATCGACGACATTTTATCTGTTAAAATATTTTTATTTATTCTGGTTTTTTTTCAGTTTCAGACTTTATTATCAAGTGCACACACACACACACACACACACACACACACACACACACACACACACACACACACACACACATATATATATATATATATATATATATATATATATATATATATATTAAGGGTAAAGTCTCTGCAGAAACCCCCTTGTTAATCCACGAGGGGCCCCCTGGATTGCATGCATTATAGATATACATTGTTCATCTGTTGAAATTATTTACTTTCATCGATATATCCAGTGAATTCACAATATTGGACACCACAAAATCTATTTCACACTTCAAAATTTTACTGAACATAGATTATAACAGGAAGCTAACAACTCAACATTATTACAAGCGGGATAAGTTAAGGTTCTCTGTCGTCAACTTCTCATATTCATGTAACAATATTCCATTTAAACTAGCACATTGATGTTTCTAAACTCATTCTAAGAAAGAGAACGCTTTCTGCATATGATCAATGTTTAAACCGAGGTAGGTTACTGACATTAACATTAAAGATGTTTCAACAGTCTCGTTTAAGATAAGCCAGGTATTTTGCAAATTCTTTAGTTTCTGAAGTTTCTAATCAATTCTAAAGAACTTGTAGTAAATTGAAATCACAAAACTTTTCTCAAATCAACAACATTAAAACTTTGTGAACAAAGTGATGACTTGGACGACTGATCACACGTTTTGAATATTTTCCTTTTCTATTTTGTTGAAGCAGTTATCTATGATGTTAAAAATCCTAGTCTCTAATTTGAATGATCGTATAAAGTGTTGAAAAGTTATAAATTCCGATTGCGTACACTATTTTATTTGCAGTTTAAATATAAAGACAGACACTTTAATACATGAATCTGTTTTGTCAGTTTGTTTTTTGTGCCATGATGTTTACTTATATTGAAATATCAATTGTATTAGGTGTAGTGCCATAATTCATTCTCTCTGAGTCGTAATATTGAACTTCTTTAATGTTTCAACGACTGTCACGACACGGGACATCCGTTTTAAAAGTCTCTCCTGAAAAAATGTCGCTTGTTAGATTGATTACATTGATAGATTGATTAAATATTGTTTAACATCCCGCTCGAGAATCTTTCAATCATATGGAGACGTCACTATTGCCGGTGAAGGGCTGCAAATTTAGGCCTATGCTTGGCGCTCATGGCCAAGGGGTACTGAGGACTTATTCTAACAATCCGGATCCTCATGGGGAGCCAAGGTAGAAATGGGACTTGTATAAATGTTACATGTACAATAGATGCTACATATACAATAGCCATTTAACAAATATTCTCACTTTGCAATAACAACTGTAAAATATTACAATGTTCGTTCAAAATCACATTCATGTATTGTATTCGGAGTCAATCCCAAACAGTAAGGCTGTGTTAGATATTATGACACTAAAGGTTTATTTCATTTAAAATGCAGTAATTCACAGATATACAAATCCAGACAACATCTTATTACACAAGTCTTTTAATACGAGGACGAGTCGATAAATAACCAGTCTTACTTATTTTTGGTTGCGATCCACTTCTTCTTTTTCGTTGTAAATGTCCTCTAGTGTGATGCATTTAGACCGGTTAGAGCGTTTGCTTTGTAACATTGAGGTTGTGCGTTCGAGTCCCGCTTGTGCCATGGCTGCGCCAAACCTATGTCGTAAAAATAAGCAGTGATTGCTCCTTCGCCAGACGCTCGGCGTTTAGAAGTGAGAATCACGGGTCTTTCCGATATGACCTTAAAAACGGACATCCCATGTCACGGTAAGCGTTGGCACGTTAAAGAACTCTATCTACTACGGTCCTGAGCGCTAATCATAGGTCTAAATTCGTGGTACTTCACCTACAGCTGGTAATGTCTCAATATGAGTGAAAAATTCTCGACGGGACGTAAAACAAACAAATAAACAAAACAAACAAAATAGATCAACGGTGTTCAAGTGCCATCAACCCAGAACTGATAAAAGTCTTTTCCGATGACCCACTCCTCATCTGTCGTGATGACGTCTTCGTCAGATCGGAAATGACGTCTACGGATATCTTTTTTGAAGTTTGGGAACAGGAAGAAGTCGCTAAGATCAATGTCAGGCGAATAGGCAGAATGTGGTATTAATTCATGCTCATTTCGCTCTACAACATCTATTGCAACTTTGCAAGTGTGGACTCTCGCGTTGCCCTGTTGCATCAAAACACGTTTAGAGAGTTTACCTCACGTTTTTCCATAGATGGCGGTTCTCAACTGGTCTAGCAAGATTGCATAGTACACTCCAGTTATTGTACTTCCCCTGGGTAAAATGTGCAACGTGATAACACCTTTTGCGTCCCAAAATTCGGTGGCTATCACTTTGTCAGCAGATGGTTGCGTCTTGAACTTCTTTGGCCTTAGTGACCCGGGTTCTACCTATTGACGACTCTGAACTTTATTCTCTGGCTCAAAATAATGAACCTAAGTCTCATGTACAGTCACCAGACGCAAAAGAAAATCATCTTTTGACCTAATACGCTTCAACAAGGCGCTGCATACCGATGCTCTGGTTGCAATTTGCTTATTACTAAGGGATCTCGGGACGCAACGGAATGTTAGCTTCCGCATACCTAAACGATCATGTAAAATTGTTGAAACGCTACCATATAAAATGCCTAATGCCTACTTTAGTTCTTCCACCTGAATTTGCTTACCAGAGTACACCAGATCCCGTTAACTTTGTTACACATTTCTTCGTCTGTGGCATCCAGTGGGCGTCTAGTTCTGGTTTCATCTTCTAAAGATGCTACCGCATTTGATTTCCCCTGCCCAGAATTTAACCTAAGGATAAGATGGTGCAGAAGACCCATCAACATCGGCTACCTGGCCGTTTATTTCCTTGCCTGTTTTACCTTTTAAATACAAGTACCTAATTACAGCACGGTACTGAACTTTAGATGAAAAGAATGCCTTTGCATCACTAGTTATATTTGACATTCAATATCTTATTAAAGAATGACTCGATACGCGTGCAATTTTGTATTCAGGATAAAACATGTATTGAAATAATGCACGAAAATCGTGACTGTCTCGGTCAATCGAAAATGGGATAGGCTGGATACTTATTGACTCTAGTACACCGAACAGTTTATAACACATGAGTTCCTCATTGGCATTATTTACATAGTCGTTGGTAATCAAGGTTTCCAACAGTCTGTTGGAATTCCCATGGCAGAAATCAAAATTTGAGGCGGAATTTATTCAAAAGCGTCTATATTAGAAGAAAGCAGTATTTTGCTCTGTCCTTTATCAAATTAAAGGAAGTCAAACAAAACGACTTAAAAAGAGTCAATTAATAGGGATTCGACTTATTTCTTTTCGGTCTTGAGTTTTCACCTTGAATTTTCAAATCGTATCACTGTTGTATTGTTTCGAATTCTTTCACGTAATTATGTCATTCATTCAAATTCCTATGTGGTTGACTTGCCTTCAGTGCATTACGGTTTATATCAAATAACTGTATACTAAACATGACAATATCAAGAAATAGAAGTAAACAATTATATAAATCTAATTTTCAGTCACTTACAAGATTGATGACGTCATAGGATGTGAAACGGTCATAACGGGATGGCTTTGGCGAACGGAAGTAACTCGGGTGTGGCTTATTGAACATGGGTCTTCAAACTTATTACTGAAGAAGTTAAAGGTTGTGTCTGGGGACCAAAGGAAACGCTTCCATCACGACTTATCAGAGAAAATAGTAAAAGGTACAATTGCTTACTCCAAAATATTTCAGTTTGTTGTGCAATAAAAGACGGGGGAAATAACACATGTCCATTAGTAATGAATAATCAGTGTTTAAAGTATGTATATCTATAATTAAGAAATAAAACTTACAGAAACAAAGCGTCCCAAGAGAGTATTGGTAATGATCAACCCTAATGGGGGCGATGGCACATCCAGGAAGGACTTCAGAGATATAGTGGAGCCGGTGTTCAGACTTTCGGGAATGTCCATGGATATAATCTGTAAGTGTGTCGTATTTACTGTTTTAAAACTTCAAGCAGTAACAAAATAAAACAAAACAAAATACAAAACAATTGAAGTTCAAACAATAAAACATTCACACACACACACACACACACACACACACACACACACACACACACACACACACACACACAGATATATATATATATATATATATATATATATATATATATATATATATAGAGAGAGAGCCGAGTGGTTAGAACATCGGGCTCAAAATCACAAAGCCTCTCACCTCTGTCGGCGTGTGTTCGAATCTCGGCCTCGGTGTTATGTGAGCAAGTTTGCCAGTTTACTCAGTTTACTTGCGGAAGGTCGGTGGTCTCTTCCCAGGTACATTGTATTTGGGTTCTCTCCTCCACCAACCAAAACTGGACGTCACCAGATAACTGAAAAATATTTGAGTGTGGCGGAAAGCAATAAATAATCAATCAATATATATATATATATATATATATATATATATATATATATATATATATATATACCGTGGGGATCCGGTTTGTTAGAAGAGATCCTCTGTACTCCTTGCTTGTCGTAAGAGGCGACTAAAATGGGGCGGTCCTCCTTCGGATTAGACCGCAAAAACCGAGGTCCCGTAGTCACAGCAGGTGTGGTAGGTAAAAGACCCCTCCCTGCTCAAAGGTCGTGGGCGCCGAGCATAGACCTAACTTTGCAGCCCTTTACCGGCAATGTTAATGTATCCATTAGTGAAACATTCTCTAGCAGGACGTTAAACAATATTTAATCAATCCATCCATCCATCCATCCATCCATCCATCAATCAATCAATCTATCTATCTATAGCCCCGTAGGGATCCCAGCTGTTAGAATAGATCATCAGCTTCCATTGCCGGTCGTAAGAGGCGCCTAAATAGGCGGTTCTTCGGATGAGACCGCAGAGAGCGAGGTCCTGTGTCACAGCAGGTTTTTGGCACGTTAAAGATGACTACCAAAGAAAACTTACAGAATAAAATAAATAAAATGAAAAGCCTAAGATAATTAACAGCATTCAGTCTCGTAATTCCTATAGCAAATAAAAATCAGAGGAATGGGCAAACCTGGATGCCTGGTCATACCAGAGGTGGGATCAGGTGCCAAGAAGGAGTAAGCATACCCTGTTGATCATTCACACCCGCCATGAGCCCTATATTCCGATCAGGTAATCCGTAGTCAGAATTAAGTGTGCCAAGGACGGCCCAACAATTGGTATGAAACACACCAGACAACATTTAACTTAATGGTAAGTTGTACTGGCAAACTAGATCGTTTTAACTACCATAAAACTTGTGAAATGCTGATTTTAGACGAAACTGTACAAAGTCCTGTAACATCAACTTCTTTGTCAGTAGCCCACCTCGATTTAAAAACTGATCATAAGCAGAACAAGCTCTTGCGTATGTAATCAGTTGGGAGATATAAACACCATATGCAGGTGATGATGGACTATTGCCATATAAATAAGGGAACTTGACGATGGAGAAATTGAATTCATCCCGTTTGTCATAAAGTTGAGTTGTTAGTTTGCCGCCGGCATCTATTTTCAGTAAAATATCTAAGTATGAAGCAGAAGTGGAAGGCTCTGTGGTGTCTTTTATTTCAAGCTCACTGGGATCCCTCCCTGCTCAAGAGGCCATAAGCGCCGAGCATGGGTCTAAATTTTGCAGCCCTTCACCGGCAATGTTGACGTCTCCAGGGAGGGATCGTTTACGTGCCACACCTGCTGTGACACAGAACCTCGGTTTTTGCGGTCTCATCCGAAGGACCGCTCCATTTAGTCGCCTCTTATGACAAGCATGGGGTACTGAGGATCTATTCTAACAACCCGGGTCCCCACGAGAATGCTGGGGATGAAACCCGCTCACATACTAAATGATAAAATATCAAATGTCATGTCTTTTTATTTTAATTTCAAGTCTCTGAACGGCCTGGGCATTTGATTGATGTTACTAAAAGTTATGATTTTACCAACACTGACGGGTAAGTATATGGAATTCTCAACACAGAAAGACATCTATCAATTTTTTTTGGCATAAAATGATATGACAACACAAGAAATATAATCTTGAGAAGATCCCCAATTATTAGTCATAATAATTATGTTACCTCTAGGATCGTACTGCTTGGAGGTGACGGAACATACCACGAAGTACTCAATGTATTGATGAAAAGACGACAAGAAGAACAAGGCGTGGATATCAACGACCCAAATTCATCATTATCTCCCCTGAACATTCCTGTCGGGTTGATACCAACTGGTAAATGCTGACTATGGTAGTAGTGGATTTGGAAGTTTGAGCATGTCATATTTATAAAACGAAGACCCTGTTGATATGTTTTTTTTACAATATAAAACAGGATCAAGATGTCACTGGTCAGTAAATCACACTGGCTCTTTGGATGTTCTAACGGCCGCTCTTAACATCGTTAAAGGTAAGATCCCCAGATCAGTTTGTTTGTATACCTTATAAGAAGTCACCATACAGTCTTAATGTTTTCTTAAACGTCAGTGTTGTCATATAAGATTCAAAAGGTATGTTATGTGTAGTGTGTTAAAATATGACATTATATTTAATACAGGTATCATAATTTGTCAAACTGAACATTATATGGAAATGAATAAATTCAGTATGATTGCTTGCAAATTGCATTTCCAATTTTTATTCCATTTCTATTTAATCTAATATTCGGTACATCGCTGTTCTTATTCAAAAGGAGAGACAAATTGTAGATCAGTTTTTGCTGAATTTATCAATAGGTAGGCTAATTATGTTTTATACGATCATTGTGTTCGTGAAAATAAGATTTTGACAATTTCGATGAGACACTTTTCCTTTGGAGCTTTATTTCAAAAACCGCCAATGGACTGTCATCAGGGTTGAAACGTTAGTAAATTTTCTGTTAGATGTTCAGTCAAACATTCCAAATATATATTAAAGAGTATCTCAGAATTCTTAATGTTTATAAAAATAAAATCAATAACATGATGAAGGCTTATATAAAATTGGTCTTACTAAACATTTCATGATGAAATGATTGATTAAATGTAATTCGTGTAGAATATCTTATTTAAAAGCAATATTCAAAATTGAATTACAATGGTTGATTGATTGGTTATCTATTGTTTAGCGTCCCGCTCGAGAAGTTTTCACTCATATGGAGACGTCACCATTGCCGGTGAATGGCTGCAAAATTTAGGGCTATGCTCGGCGCACAGGGCCTTTGAGTAGGGAGGGATCTTTATCGTGCCACACCTCGGGTTTTGCGATCTCATCCGAAGGACCGTCCCATTTAGTCGCTTCTACGACAAGCACGGGATACTGAGGATCTATTCTAACAACCCGGATTCCCACGGGGAATTACAATGGTTATAATAATAATAATAATAATAATAATGATAACGTAGAAAAAAACCCCACAGTGGTTAGTTGTTGAAAGTCAATACGACAGACAAAATGCTTGTTAATGTTTGGTGAACTTATTAATTTTTAGACCAATTAGAGGGTTCATATTATCATTAAGCTTACATCGACGAGATTGCAGTGGGTTTGATGAAATGTTTCTTCGTGTGTTGGTCTGTGTGAAAGCCGTCAATTCAATACCACCAGCGTCAAGTTACAGCTTTTGTCAGAGGTTAAAGTCTCGCATGTAAGAAGGCTTTGGAGAATGCATCTTTATTTTGAACTTATCTAAAATACCATCTTTCCATCGTTATGAAAGACAATTCTCTGCTGATTTTCTGCGGAGTAAACAAACTACTGATATCCATTAGTGTCAAATTTTGTCAACGAAAATGTGAAAATGAAAACAAGTAATCAATCTCATATCCATAAAGAATATAAAATTAAGAAAAGGGTAAAAACGTACCCCTAAACAAACCAGAACTAAACTCAGGTACTTGGAGGGAGTAGATTCCCCTGTTGAACGGCCATACTCACCGTGGGCCCTATGTCATGATCAGATAAGTGAAGTAATATGTGGATAATCCTTTACAAGGTATTCAACGTAAAAGTTGTTTGATATATTAAAAACAGTATAATTTCTCCCGTATTCTCACCAGAGAAAATTGTGTTCTTGTATCCTCCATGCAGAGAAATAAATCGAAAAACGAAATTGAATTGAAATTCCTGAAATATTATGGAAAAAATGCATGAAACTAAAACTATTTAGACATATTCAGTGCACTCTCGAAAACGCAAAATGTGGTTCGGGATTTATTTGAGTCACTTAATCGCAGATTTTCGAGTTATATGCAATTTTTGTCCATTTTGTTAAAGGGAAAACCGTGTCCTCTAACTTGATGGCTCTATACAGCAACAGAAAACTTTTTGGATTTGGGTGTGCTGTCTTACTTTACGGATACTTTGCAAATGCTATAACTCGGTCTGATATGAATTTCCGATGGTTAGGACGTTCCCGATACAGGTGTAAGTGTCAAGTAATTTCTCTTAAGGATCCATTCTTGTCATATCAGAATTCTGAAAAATATGGGTATTCACAAAAGTAAGGGATATTAGATTTACAAGGACAATGAAATGCAGATCATGAGGTCAGGAAGGAAACAATGACAGAAAAACATCAAGGATGTCGAAGAGCTTGCTGCAGCATTGCATCAGGAATGGAATAAACTCCAAAATGACATAGGACGTCTCATTAGGAGCATGTCACGCCGAATCCGAGCTTTTCTGGCCAACGAGGGGGGTTTACCCACTACTGACTCTGTTTCACAATGGTGGTAAATTTGCTGTGTGACCCTGTTTTGGTGTCGACCCTTTTTCTAGAGAATCTGTCCTTTTCTGACTGTACACAGGGTTTTGAATAAATTGACAAATGTTTCCTTAATTTCAGTCATTTGTTTCCTTCCTGACCTCATGATGTGCATTTCACTGTCCTTGTAAATCCAATTTCCCCTACTTTTTTGAATGGTATATATTCTCCAAATATGTATATATTTTTTCAGTTATAAACTTTAATCATTATGATAGTTTTAAATACTGTTGACTCTGATAGCATATATTATCAGATTCATGGCCAGAAAATGTGAAATATGAGTGACAATATCTTTGGCAGAATAAGCTGAATAGTTTTGTTTGTTTGTTTCTATATTGTTTTACATCTTATTTTTCACCCATGTAGAGATTTATGTCAAGAGTCACAAATTTTGAACTATGCTTGGCGCCGAGGACCGTGCAATGATGGATGTATATCGCACCACCGTCTACTGTAACACGATACCTCCAATTATAGGATCATATCCGAAAGACACATAACTTTCACTTTCAATGCCAGAAAACCACGTGCACTCTCACCTGTCATTCTCACTACTGCGGCCGGTCAATAATGTAGTGAAATATCAATCTTTTCACTCAATTGAAAAAATGACAGTGATTAATCGAGACATAGAAGCATTGAAATATTTTTATGCCCCCGGAATCGATTCGTTGATTGATTGTTTGTTGTTTTCCGCCACACTACACAATTTTTTTTCAGTTTTCTGGTGGCTCCAGTTTTTCTTAATTGGTAGAGGAGAGAACCCAGATACAATATACCCAGGAAGAGACCACTGTCCTTCCGGAAGTAAACTGACAAACTTTCTCATATATATTGGCAATAGCGAGAATCGAACTCTCGCCGACTTGAGTGAGAGTTGAGAGGCCTTGTGATATTGAGCGTGATGCGCTAACCACTCGGCCAAGGACTTTTAGATTGATTGACTGATTGTATATTGTTTAACGTCCCTCCCGTGAATATTTCACTCATATGGAAACGTCACCATAGCTGGTGAAGTGCTGCAAAAGTTAGGCCTATGCTCAACCCTTATGACCTTCGAGCAGGGAAGGATCTTTATAGTACAACACCTGCTATGACACGTGGCCTAGGTTTTTGCTGTCTCATCCGAAGGACCGCCTAATTTAGTCGCCTTTTACGATAATCAAGGGGTACTGAGGATCTATTCTAACCCGAATCCCCAAGGGGCGCCTAGTTTTAGAAAAATTGTTTTTTGTTTGTTTGTTTGTTTATAGCCGGCTGAGCAATTTTTCAGCTATCCGGCGTTAGAAAAATTGAAAATAAGCCATATCTTTCAAATTGTAGGAGGTACTGCTTTTATATTTAACATGTGTATTTCTTGTGAGAAGACTATCCCTACGATACCAAACTTCTTTCTATTTCAAAGTCAGTATAGTATTAAGTTATGTCTTTATTTTATGCATTTGTTGTTCTTTACTTCATTGTCTTACAGGTAAGGAGCTTTAGAGTGATTGTCTTAAGTATATAGAGCGCTATAAAAATGTAGAAGAATATATATATATATATATAATTTGTTGACGTTTTGAACTTACCTATGACCTAGGTTGTGGTGTTCATAAAACCTTAACTGTGGTCATATCTTTTACACCATGAAAGATAGACCTTTCATATTTAGTTGGTGTATTTCTTGTCACAGGACCTTTCAATTGACACCAAAATCGTTGACCTTTACATTGACCTTTGCCTTGCTTTTAGGAAAATGGAAAATCAACCATATCTGTCAGTTCGTGAAAGGTGCTATTTTTATATGAAGTTTTTGCATTTTTTTTTTTGAGAATGCCTTCCAACGATATTAGATTTGTTTCCTTTCTTGCTTTGACATTAACCAACGACCTGAGTTTTTTGGAAAATTTCCAAAGAACTTTAACATTGGTCAAATCTTTTACACATTAAGAGGTAGACTTTTTAAATTTGGATGTGTATTTCTTGTGACAAAAGTGTCATATCTTATAGCATTTGTCAGTGTTTGCTGAGTTTGGTTTTAAAGCAAATCTATTGATATATTTTGTTTTTACTGTAATCTACAATAAAATTTACAATACATAACTAATGAAGGCAATGCGTTTACGCTACATTCGAATGACACACAAAAGTTGTAACTGCAATCTAGAACTTTTTTTGGCCCCAAAACAAAAACCGCAACACCTATTTGTTTTGTATGACAATAATGGATATATTTTGAAAATAGCACATCTAAATATGGTATTTGATCAATATTCACCCTGAAAAAAACTTCCTTTTGATGAATATTTATTGAAACATATTTTGACATCGCTGTTTGTTTCAATTGTTTGAAGATGTTACCATGTGGATGCTCCTGTTTGAAAGCTTAAGACAATACAACTACGATGCTAAAGTTACCTTCTACACGTCGTAAGTACATAAGACTGTGAAACACTACTGATGTAGGTATGAAAATGTTTGTGTATGATGTGGATTTTAAAAACAGAGAGCACCTGATTTGATTATTAATGATTCCTTTTTAATACATTTATGATATTACGTTAATTAGGTTTTGTGATTGAAGACGGGAAGTTAACATTTATGTTATATACAGGTAGCAGTTATACTTAGTATTTCATTTTCACCTGTATGAATCATGGAATATCCGATTAATCTGAAAGGAATAAAACTTGGTCATTTTATCATCAAGAGTAGTGTCAGTTTAGAAAAATATATAATGTCGACATTGTTCGAATTTCCTCTGGCACGTTCCTGACCGGTGTCTCTCAATTTCATTAAATGACATAAACTTGCATATGCTAGATAGCATTTTCCAAAAAAACTTGTCATAGTATTCTGTTAAATGTAATATATGTTTTTGCTGATTTTCAGTCCTGAATATAAAGGTCAAGAGCATTCTATGCACTTTATCAGAGCTAATATGGAGGTGGAGAAGTTTAATTCCAAGCTTTCTTGTATGCGCGTTATCCAATAATCAAACGATATGTATTTTAAGCAGATCTTATGAAATCGGCTACATATTTTTCAATTTACATCAGCTCGGATATTTATGGTTTAAGTAACATTGATTATTGATTGACTGATGATTCTTTGGGGTGTTTAACGCCGTTTTGGCAATACTATAGCCTTTTAAAACTCACTATTACACTGTATATTACCGATGGGCCTCCATAAATTGAGATTCACCGATTGGTCTGTGCGTGGATATATTGTACACAATTTGGTATTCACCATTAACAGTAATATAATGAATATATTCCTTAATGGGAAGGTCCAGAACGGAGAAGAAAAGTGATAGAACTGTGAAGTATATTTACAAAATATGCAAAATATTACCCACATAGCCCGACCTGTGTCTGTAAAGAGTTCGCACTACATTACTAGTATGTTTTCAAACCACCATAATATACGTAAGATTGATCTTGTGTGATTGAACCTACCTCTAGTGTGACCAGGGATCTGTGTTTTTCACTACTCGCAATTTATTCTTTACAGGAATTGTGATATTGCTCACTTTTTGTTATCTTCATTTTTTAGCGTCACCGAGCGACATAGTGAGAACAAAGAGACGGAGGTCTTTGTTGGTGATAGAAAGCTGTCTGGATACAGTTCGTATACTTCTGATACAGGTAATTACCTGTAACTCCTGATATCTTAATCTCATTTGTGATGAAATATATGCACCATTTTATATCTTACCTAATTCTGGGACCCTTAAAATTCCTATTTTGACATGCAACACTTCTGAGCGGAACAGAGAATAACTATGACTAAGATAAACAAAGACAATATATGCAACTTTAAAGGACTTCTATTGGTCAACTACGAAGAGATTACAATTGTATATTCAAGTACGTGTACGCTAAACAAAATTATATACACTTCAACCTCGTTATCTCGAACTCGATGGGAAAGAGAAAAAATCTTCAAGATATCCGAGTATTCGAGATATCCAGGGTAAAATACTTATATAATAAGTCGTTGGAACTTTCGAATCACTTCAACATATCCATAGTATTCGATATATCGGTGTCTGAGATATCGAAGTTTTAACTGTATTTATATTGTTTCTTTTTCTGAGTTGATTTGATTTGATGATATAAAAGGTGAAATTCCTTCAAAGGGGCTACTACTTATATTACTACTTTTCCGTCTCCTGTAATACACAACCCTATAAACTCAAACAAATAGAATGATTCAAACGTTCAATATATATAATGTAATACATCTGAATAAATATCTTGCGATAATTTATAAATGACAATAGTGTTTCTTTGACATTGGAACTAGAACAATTTCACTTAATGTCTTTAAATGTAGCTAACATTCAAAATAGTATACACGATTTGCTTTCGAAATAACTGATAGCTATTGATATATTAGCACTTTCAAAAGAAAGTTAGGGTATATATTTGTTAACACTGTCCGTCCGTCCATTTGCTCGTCCGTCTGTCACATTTTCTTCTTCCTCAAACTCCGCGATTTGTCTTAGCAGTAACTAGTTAATCTTTTGAAAGATGATAGGTGTTGTCCTGTAGATGTGCAATAAAGTTTTGAAACTTACAACTTTTTTCTGGGGGAAAATTGTGGGGTCAAAATCGAGAATTTTCTACAAAAACCTGTTTCCCATAACTCCTGTTACATTTTACACAGTAGCCAAATCATAGTTTGGAAGTTGATTAGTGGTGTCCTGTAGATGTGCAATAAGTTTTCGGATGTCATTTTCACCCTTTGGACCAAATAGGAGTCGAAAAACGACTTTTTCTTTATACATTTGTTTCCCAGAACTCCTCTTACATTTTTAGCAATAGCCAAATAATCTTTTGGAAGGTTAGTAGTGGTGTCATATAGACGTACAATAAGGTTTTTTATCATACAAAATATGCGCTTTATTTTTAATTCCTTTTACATCATGCCTTAATGCCCCCCCCCCCCCCCTCGGGCCTCCGTGGCCGAGTGGTTAGAGCATCGCGCTCAAAAATACAAGGCCTCACACCTCTAGTCGGCGCGGGTTCGAATCTCGCTCGCGCCGATATTTGTGAGAAAGTTTGCCAGTTTACTTTCGGAAGGTCGGTGGACTCTTCCCGGGTACGTTGTATCTGGGATCTCTCCTCCACCAATAAAAACTGGACGTCACCAGATAACTGCAAAATTGTTGAATGTGGTGGAAAAAACAACAATCCACCCCTTCGGTACCCCTTGCTTGTCGTAAGAGGCGACTAAAGGGGCGGTCCGTGAGATGAGACCGCAAAAATCGAGGTCCCGTGTCACAGCAGGTGTGGCACGTAAAAGTTCCCTACCTGCTCAAAGGCCATAAGTGTCGAGCATAGGCCTAAATTTGCAGCCCTTCACCGACAATGGTAACGTTTCCATATGAGTGAAAGATTCTCGAGCGGGACGTTAAACAATATTTAATCAATCAATCAACCCCCACCCCCAGAGGAACTTCCGATTAAATGCACAACCAATATATATATATATATATATATATATATATATATATATATATATATATTAGTGTTTGTTTTTAGTCTGAATCACGCGAACGGTTTTACAAAGTAAGGTTAGTTTCAAACATTATCTGGTTTGAAAGAATATTACATGGGCTGTTGGGAAAATGTTATCATCTGTTTGATATTTCATGACGTTACTCAAAGAAGTTAGGAAATAATTAAGGATATTATTTGGTTGTGTTCTTCTTCTACATTTTTATAACTAATTTTTCCTCAGTATCAATATGATACTTTACTTTTGCACAGCCCTAACTAAAGATACTCTTAATTTGTTCCGTTTCAGTAGCTTATCAATTTTATCTCTTTATCAATATTTCATCTCATCTCTCTCTTTTCCGATCATTTATACCAGGGTTTGGGATTTAGACAGCTTTCAGTATATATTTGGATAATAACTGCCCATTTCTACAGCGTAATAAGAGCTGTCTTACTTTATTTAAATGTTTTCAGTTATTTTACATACTGAATTAGCGTCTGAGTGCACGTATTATCTACCTTAGAAAATTGATAACACTGTAAAAACTAAATTCTAATTTTGAAACATTTCTTGAACTTCAATTTCTTACAGTGATCTATAACAGGACGTTTTGGAACATGTGGATCTTCAACGGTAACACCATCTTTGATGGGAGTGTCCTGTTAGACCCCTCTAGAATGTTCGTCCACCAACCCACAATGCTTTCTTCTTTTGTGTTTTTTGGTGCCATATCATCAGAATCTGTGCGCAAGTTTTTAAAACTGCTTGGTGAAAAAAGGGACGTGGTAAGAATAA